>CM034045.1:3425012-3810805 GCA_019804595.1 Bruguiera parviflora
TCTTTACCAAAGGTAATTAATGTATGTAAATCTTCTTCTTAGGGTGTTGGTTAAGAAAAGAAATTTATGCAACTAGCTTCCTTAACATTGGAATAACTGACATCATTTTCTACACAACCAAAAGGAAGGAGTACAATGCTCATCTTTTCATATTATATGAATATAGATACATATTTTTCACCCTTGCTTAGTTGGAAGGATGCTGTCATATTGTGTGTTTTATTTATTTGTTCTCTTGTAGTTTCCTTGATTTGGTCACTCTCAAGTGACAGCTGCAGATCCCTGTGTTATATGCTAAACCAATGCCAATGCCAATGATTATCTTACTGGTACAATTTCCTAATGCAATAGTCAGTTAAATATATTCAGTAACAGTGGCACACACTCACACACACAAGAGCTCGTAAAAACAGACAATGCTCCAACCAAGAACAAGTGGTTTATTTGTAATTTACGTTGGTGACATATTTTGTAGATTTTTATATCTATGGCTCCCGAAATGACAGAAAAGTGATTGGGGCATGCGAGGCGGCTTATAATGAAAGCTCTGTGGTGGACCAAGGCTGTTGCATCAGTAAGTGGAGGGGTCAGCTGTTTGGGGAGGCAGGGACTCCAGAGTTTCTGATATTGTGGTCCTATGTGATCGTTAAACTTTGTTGGCATCCAAAGTCTGAGAAATTTGGAAGTTCCTTCTCAGATAAGGTTTAAAAAGAAATGAGCAAGAAATTGAAAGGAAAGAAACAGGTGAGGGACCTTTCTATTCTCACAAAATGGGATATTTTTTTGTCCCTTCGGCTTTTGCTGTCCTATTCTGTGTCTTCCTCCAAAAGTTAAAACTATAATGGTATGGTATAGGATGAAAAGAGTCCAAATTTTTTGATAACAAATAATGCAAAATTTCGGTCCTCCTAGGCCAATGAACCTGAGAAATTATTAGGTAGACCGTGTGAGTCTAGCAAACCGATTGAAATGTGAAATGTACTTTTACGTTAAGAGTTTCTGAATTCTAATCCTAATAAAGGAGTGTACAGTTTATGGAAATAAGAAAAGTTAATCTCATTGTCTTACTCATGGTCAACAGATCCTCTAATAATAATATAAAAAAAAAAGAAAAAGAAGAAAATATGTGACATAAAATTAAAATGTTCAATATTAATTTAGTTTGGTTTACGTCAATATGGTGTATGTATATATATATATATGTATGTATATATCCGTCCTAATAATGAAATACAGTAATTGAATAAATGCATACCATGCTTATTACTTTGAATGATTGAACACAAGAAAGAATTAATAGTTTCAAAACCTATGAATTTCTTAATACCTCGAAAATGAGCAGATCGATTTTTTTACATGTTCTAGGATAGATAGTCCTCCACGAGATGGCGTGGAAGTGAAAGAACAACAAAAACTGGTGCCCTTCATTTCTTGTCGGAATCTGAATCTCTGGAAGAAGATTATGAAATTTATGAAAAAGTGGGTAAGTTACCGTACCCTATGTAGCTTGAAAAACTTAATGAACCAACTGAATTTACCCCAAAAATTAATATATATATATATTAGTTAGGGTTTACATATTTTAAATCATTTTAGTGTTTGATTAAACAAGAAATCAAAATGCAGTAAACATTCGGACTAAGTGAACCCGACATTTAATGGATTGGATGATGCCCAACTTGAGGCAAGGCAGGCTCGAAAATTTGAATTTCTCTAGTCCGGCCCTAATTTTGACGGGCCGTGTAATTTGTCCAACTTGGTAGTTCACCGAGCAAAATGGCTATTCTCTACCTGGTTACATTCTCTCGTATATGGTGGATCTTCTGCTAATTTCTGAAAGCCCATCGAAATAACCCAGTTGGTAATTGAAAATTCCGGTTTTGTTTCACAGTATTTCTTTAAATTACACCCATCTTTCTGAACTTCATTCCTGGCATTACAAAATGATGTAGACGTAACCTGGGCCGGGTCCCGAGTTTGTACCATTTGAGGCCAGAACATAAACAAGGACCCCACATTGGGTGGAGAAGAATTCTATCACCGGCATTAGCAGCAACTCACTCTTTTATCTTCCCTTCCAAGAATTTTCACCCAATTCACTCTTTCACGCAATTTTATGAACCCCCTTTTGGCTATGAGTCGAAGGAGTGGTGAGAACGGGAAAAAATAGTGCCTAGTGCCAACGTAAACCTTCACGAAAGTTAAAAAAAAAAAAAGATTGCAAGCTCGACTTGTTAACCAATGTGCAAAAATAGTCTCTTTCTTAGGGCTGCACCTCTCAGCTTCTCATGTTCAGACCCCTTGTTCTCATCATCTTCTGCTTAATAAAAGCAAGTAGACTATACCTATCCTTTGGGGTAAGCTCCCCCAGCAAGTTATGTTATGGGGAAAAGTGTAATAAGAAAAGAAAGATACAATGAGCATCTCTAGTTATGAAGTCAGGCTATCTATTAGACTGTAATAACTAACCATTTCAAATATGACTGATTTTAACCCAGTAACATTTTACACAATAAGGTGATGCCCTTGAATTATAGCTTCACAGCTGCTGAAATTTACATATTCCGTAAAAATGTTATACAACAGACAGCAAATCTAAACATGTGCTCACTCACTCACTGACACGAGGCAAAAGTCACAAACAGTAAGGTGTAGTTCAAGAATTAGACACCAACACTGCAGTACAATTATGGCACACTCGGGGTACTTGCCTCAAAACAAAACAGCTCTCAAGAAAATTGAAGCCCCAGTGTGTATCCATTACCTAGGAATGATGAGCAACATCCAAAAGCTGTTTCAGTCTCAAACTTCTCTTCTATCTCTGCAAATGTACAACATTAAGGAACATTACCACGAGGAAAGGCATGCCAAGATGTAAAACGCAAAAAATTGGAACTAGGGAGTTTAGATTCATTCACAGCCAAAGTTTTGGCAGAAAGCCATACATGTACACGGTATTTAAGACAAAAGCAGCAGTCAAGCACCATCCCATCAATGCCCAAACCGAACAAAAGTTGTAAATATGGAATTCCAGCATCGGAGTGGTCATGAATTAGGATTTGTGGGTGATTCATCCTTCAAACCCTTTGATAGAAGATCGTAGTTGATCGATGCAAGCTGCGAGAGATTCTAAAATCAAAAGTAAAAAGAAAATAGTGAGAAGGTAGCAAAATCATTACACATGAGGTGACTCCATATAAAACAGCATAAGATGCCCAAATTTGACTTGGTTTAACACCTCCAGTTTGTTCTTCATAGTTTCATTGCAAAGCATGAAGCTAAAAAGAATTCTTTCACAAGAACCTTATTTTTAATTTATTTAACCTAATTTAAGATGAGAAAAATGTATTGCAAAAAAAAGGGGGGGGGAATTTTGTATCAGTTGCAGATTTTATTTTATTTTTTGTTGGGTACATCGGAATTAAACCCATATTTTGTGAGAATTTCAGGGAAAAGAGTTTTGAACTCCCAAACACCCCCACGAGCTTAGCCGGTAGGGCCAACCAAGCTATGCCTGGTTGGTTGAGCAACTAAATACTTCAGAAGAGATAGAAATGGCTGAAAGTGTAAGAATTCCAGCTAGGAAAAAAAATCCAATAAGGTGTACCTTAAATGAGAAATTACTGAATGCATGATTGACAGATGAGCCCGACTCAAATTCAGTAAGGCCTCCACATTCATCTCCCTGTATGTCATTAGTATCAATTAGTGAGTGAATTTTAGAACTTCTGAAGGTACTATAGCTTCAAATCTTTTGGGTTCAACCAGACTTCAGAGATACAGTACCACTTCGTCTTGGCGATTGCTAAGGCAACTACTGCTGCCACTTAAGCTGCACGCATCACTTGAATCCTCAAATTCACTAGGTGGATAAGCATGGTCATGTGAAGGATTCCATGAGTAGCGACTTGTGAAGTAACTTGTATCAAATGCACTCTCTGAACAGGGAACGAATGCTGCCTAAGAAACAACATTCAAATGGTGTGATCAATCAAAAAGGCTGAGAACTTGTAAGATGGTCATGTTGCTAATGGAGGAAAAAATGATATACCTTCTGCCAGGCAAGTGTGTCCCAGTTAATATCTTTGAAGAATACGTGCTGCTTGACCTGTGTTATAACAACACCATACTGTTGAAAAACCAATAGGTATGCCTAAAGCCAAACAAAGCTCAATTCTTCTTTTTTTCTTTTTCCTTTTTTTTTTTTTCTGATTGCAGAAAACAAAACTCAAATTAGAAACTACAAAAAGGAACCAAATGACCTCTGATGCTCCTCCAGCTCCAAGTCTCTGATGAGGATCTTCCGTTAGTAATCTGGATGCCGATTGTATTAGCAACTCAATTCAATAATTATGTATCTAATCAAATATGTTTGAACGATATGAGAGGTACTCATCATCAAATTTCAGAAAATCATGCAAAAACTTGATTCAATAGCATACAAAATATGATCACTTGCAAGTATTGTAGGATGGTGTCTATGACATGATGCAATGCACTTGTGAAAACAAGTCTCTTACCTATCAATTAGATCCTTTGTATCAGGACTCATCTCTTCAGGCACCAAGGGCCAAGGTATCTTACGGTTGAGAATGTTTTCAAATATTATCTAGAATAAACAAGAGATAGGATTGTCACAAAACATCCTAGTTAAATATTAAAATACGAATTAATAAAAAAAAATAAAATGACATTCCTAAGGCTTAGGCACAAAATGCCCTTTGAGTCAACAAAGTTTCCAGAAAACCACCCTAGCACAAGTAAGCTTTGTCCCTACTATGGAGTTGTATTGCATTACACCCTACATACTAATTAGATTTACTACTTAAAGCCAGCACAACTACAATTACCCAGTATTGCAACCTGCTTGAGATCAGAAAATAACTTAAAGACTTTCCTGGCTCTATTTCTCAATGCACTCCACGTATATTTATCTATTTATCATCAACTTCCTTTCTTTAAGTTACTAAATCATACACTGCTGCAGTCAAAGGTTTCTATATGTTATAGCAAGGAAACAACCCAGATAAGAGGTACTTTGCAGTTATTTCAAGCCAGGCAGACACAACAGGTCAGAACCTTTCCCTTCTCCATTCATATTCTCTCTCCCTCCCCCCCAAAAATCCCCCAACCACCCACTGGCCGAGTAAAATATTTGAGCAACAAAAAGAGGAATCTTTCTTCCAAAAATGCAAGGCAAGCCATAATTACCAAAAAGGAGGCAGAAACCTAAGCACCATGTACAAACAAAGGGCACTTCATTCCCACAAGGATTCATATGTGAATTTACATGCACTGCAAACCTACAAGTGTTCACTATTCAAATTTTCTGCAGTGAAATGTTCCCGAAAATACAAGAAACCAAAATGGAAAGTCCTAGTTAAAAATGCAGGAGATTGGGAGAAAAAGATTTTATGCTTGAGCACCAATTACAGAAAGGAAACTATCTTAATCTGCTTGAGCAATTATCTTAACCAGCATCCCCTCTACCCATTCCAATCCCTGATCCCATCTCCAGCCCTGAATTGGAAAGTTATTTTGTACCCTATTCCAAAGCATTTTAAAAAGCCAACTTCAACATTAAACTGCAGCTTATATGGAGAATGGGGGAGAAAGACGTGGAATTACAAAAGCGTAAGTTTTATTGACTTAATGATATCACAAACTTGGCAACAAAGATATTATCCAAAGGATGGGAAAATTTGGGATAACAATGCCCAAGGAAAATTGCAGATGAGATCAACATGCATATAGGGAAAGCAGACATAAACCTAACAGAACCTTTCAGTTTATATCCTGAACCTAAAATTAATTCTATGCCATGTTCTACAGGATAGAGATTAATCAAACTTCAAGTAAAAGGCAACTAGAAAAAGCAAGAAACAGATAACAAAAATAAAATTCATCAAAAAAGCAAGTCCAAGAGACAAAGCTGTAAATATTCAGAACTAGATCATGGTTGAGGGGAAGATACCTGGGGATGTTCTGCATTAAAGGGTGGAATACCAACAATCATTTCAAATAAAATGACACCCACAGACCACCAATCTGCAGTTGCACCTGAGAAAGATTTGTGCAGCACAATTATTTCTTCCAGCAGTTCAGTGAACATCTACAAAAGTGCCAGTAATCCAAGAAAACGATGGTGGAAAGGAAAGAATACACAAGACTACATGTGAGCCTCTGATTAGGAAGGACTTGGAAAAACTCTGACAACCAATTGGCTCACAATGGAACAGAATCACGGCAAAAGATTAATTTAGCCAATCCAATTAAATCCATTCAGGATTAAGGCTAAGTAAGTTTGAGTTGAGCTAATCCTTTCAGCAGTTTATTTTGATAAAAAAAGGTAGAAAACACATATCAAAAGATAGAAAGCTAAACAAGTTACAACCCAGAGAACAAGCGTAACAAGTAGGATTTCACAATCAAGTTCTCTTCGTTAAGTTGGGGAAGATTGAATCAATCCGCTATCACCATTCAACAACATGGTTCCAATTGAACTTAGCTTGACAGCACCAAAATTTCCTTCAGAATGAACATAATTTAACAAATCTATGCCTAGCAACCAAATTATTACAGAAGCTTGCACTTCAAGAAAAATATAGTATAGACACTTATAGCACCTTAGACAAGGAAAATGCTATACAAACCATGCCCTGTCCCCAAAAGGATCTCTGGTGCCAAGTAATCAGGAGTACCCACAGCAGAACGTTTCTTCCGCCGCTCTTTCTGATGCTCAGAAGCAGATAGTTGTGGTTCATCTTCCCCAAGCATGGATGTCCCACTAACCGCTGGACCAGATAAATCATCAGTGCTGTTGATGAGACCAACTTTGGAGAGGCCAAAATCCGTCAACTGAAGACAAATAAAAATGTGAACTTAATAACTTCAAGAAGATCTTAATAGAAAAGGCCTCAACAACAATCTAAAGACCATGTAAGGAACAAAAGTGCAAGAAAAGTTAAAGAAAACACTTAGGATGGCATTCTGCTTATCCAATTCAACCCCCAGAATCTCCAAACAGTCAAGAGAGAAAAATACATTTTAAAAGCCTCCTCAAAGATTTACCAGAGGGAGTTATTCAACAAGGTATCAAGTTCCTCATTTATTGTCCAAAGAATAACATTCTGAGACTAGAAATTGGTGGTGCAAGGCAGCTAAACAACATCCAGTCGGACGGTTACATGATAGCTTATTTTTTTATTACTAGTTCAACAATTTTTATATCCATGATCATACTGGCATACTTTGGTGCAATCCAACCACCAACTTTGTCCCTTTTCTGGGTCATCTGATGTTATTTCTTATTCCATCCCACATTTGAAAATCTCAAGCAAATGATTAATGAAAATAATTGGCAGAAGTTTCCAGCAATTAATCAACAAAAAATAGATGAACAAAAAATCATTAAAACAGAGGGAATTCACTGATGAGGGCAAATCAAGAGAAGTAGAATAATTGATACCTTGATATGACCATCATGTGCAATCAACAAATTATCAGGCTTCAAATCACGGTGAACCACATGCAGTGAATGTAAATATTCCAAAGCAAGCACCTTGAGACAAACAATATTCACATTAGACATTTGAATTGAAGGGAAAATGATAGCAAGGAAAAAGAAAAAACTTACAACTTCTGCAATGTATACACGAGCAATGTCTTCATTTAAGCAACCCATATTCCTTAATAGCGAATACAGATCCCCTCCGTTCAAATACTCCATCACAAGATACAAATTCTCGCGACAGGTGAATGAATAAAAGAAGCGGACCTGGCAAATTGCATGTTTCGGTTAGGTTGGAGTAAAGTATTCATGATGGCATGTCACAATACTTTCAAAGCTAGACCTGCTCACCACAAATGGATTACGGACTGAAATTAAAATATCACGTTCAGCTAATATGCTTTCAACAGCATTCTTACGGATCATATCTGCTTTTTTAAGAACCTGCAGACAAAAGCAGAAGAATAAAATTGAGTCAGACCTAACACCTTCCCTGCTCAATGACAAATAAAACAACCATGAAACAGCCAATTATCCAAAAACTCATTAGATCACCTTCTACAGATCAGCAATTTTTTTTTCAACTTCTCTTTTGAGCAACAAAAGAGAGTTCTGCATCATTTACTTATGGCTATGATCTCTTGTTCTCAAAACCCAAGCCATTCTGCTCAGTTTCCCAAATAAAGAAGCTATCTTGCTGCTGAGGACTAAAAGCTTGTAGATTGAACCATTACAACATATGAAGTAGTTTTGAATCAAATTTGAATTGAGTTGACTCAATTCAAATTGGAGGTACAGATGGCTACTTTCCATCATAGGCTACCATGCGGGCATGTTCACACGATATTAATTGCTAATTCTGACAATATTAATTGCTAATTTTGAAAACTTAAAGCAGTCCCTAAAATGGTGTCCTAATACATAAATAAATTATATGAACCTATGCAACAGAACCACTACTTAAAAAAATTAAGCAACAAAATAAATTTCATCAAGGAACACATTAACCTGTATTTTTAAATTAGAGAGATCATTAATCTAATACGCATTAACATCAATAGTGACCAGCCAATGAAGAGCCTAAAAATGCAAATACTACAAAAAGTTAATGAAAAATTGAATGGAATTGACAACAGAATTGCACGTCGAACCCCAAAGCCAGATACCTTTATGGCGAAAAGATCTCCTGTTGTTCTCTTTTTGGCCAAGAAAACCCGTCCAAATGCACCACGACTGATTGGTTTTATTATCTCAAAGTCATCTATGGTGGTACGATCCTTAGAAGAATGTATGGGACTTGTTCTTAAACTCTGAACAACATCATCTTCCAGAGGAGTGTCTTCATCAATTATAGTACTTGTTATATCAACTTTTTCTTCTTCGACTAGCTCACAAAGCTGCAAATATTTCTCCCTACAGAATTAGAGCTCAAAACATCAAAAAATAAAAAAAAATAATAAAAGGCAATTAACAAAGTCAACAAAAAGTCAAGGTCGACCAAATTATCCAAATAAGTGTAATGCTGACAGCTGACTCTCATGAAAAGCAATATGAACTTCATGAAGTATGCGATAAAGATCGAATTCTTTGGCAAAAACTCTACATATTGTAGAAGTGCATAACCTACCGAATAAGCTTCTCAATGCATGCCCCAAAAGTTTCCACTGTAAGTGCATCAAACTTTCTTCGTTCAATGATAACTCTCAATTCTTCAAGATAAGAAAGTAAATAAGGTACAGAACGATCATCATCCAAAGGCACATTTGCTGCACATCTTGCTATTTCTGCAAGTTCACTAATCTGCTTCAAAGGCAAGGAGTTTAGCCCCACACCACAAGCAATAAATAGTGTCGTGTCAAAAATACACAGAATTTATCTCCATCCCACCTGATATTGCTGAAAGAGTATTACCCTTCTTTCCACAAAAATAAGGCAACTAAAAAATTCGATCTTGATTTGTTTTCTATTTGAGAATGTAAATATGGATTGAGCTGCCATTAAGAGATTACTACAATACCTCTTCATTGTAGGCCAGGACCCATTTACAGCATTTAAATGTGTGAAGAATTCATTTTAGAGAATATATATATGGGAAATATAAAGATTAAATTCCAAATATTGAAAGAAACTTTCAAATATTATGGTGGTGCACTCAGCACAAATATTCCACACCCTGTTGCCAAATGCACTAATCTTCTGCCTTTCTCAGATATCTAAGAGGCCAAGATACCAGTTCATAGTAGTGTTATTTTGACAAGTCTCCTAGCCATTCACAGAGAGAAAGAAGAAATGAGATAACAGATACCTGTGAAAGATCGTCATGCTCAGAATAACCACCCTTCCCTGTCAAGAGCAAGTCCAGCTGACTGGTCCTTGGTGTCAATAATGGAGATTTAGGAGTCATACTACCAGCGGATGATGTGGCCATTCCTTGATCAGATTTTGGGCCAAAACGAGTTTTACATAAAATGGAAGGCAAGCCTTTCAGGTCATCCATAACAAGGGAATTTTCAGCTTCAGGAAAACAGTCAAGCATGTCTTCCGAGCCTCTTCGAGACCAATCACTGAGTTTCGGTGAAGGAACATCGGACTCCTCAGTCAAACTGGAATTTGATACTTTTGCAACATCTGGGCTTCCTACTACATGTTGCATATCCTTCTGTGCAAAGGATTCTATCATTTTGTACAGGGTTTCAGAAATCCTGACCAGACGCTCATTCACAGTGAGACCCTTCTGATCACATCGATCAGCAATTGCACAAATTCTAGAATGGTCTTCCACATGTGAAGTTGGAACCTCTTCCTCACATATGCGGCATATAATAGAGCTGTCATCAACAATATTTGGCTGATCTCCCCAGTGACCCCAAGAAACTTTGTGTTGGTGCTTTGTAAAATTTTCGTGTGAATCTTTAGCTGTAGGAGGCTCAGAAAGCCTAGCATAAGTCAAGTCAACATCAGAAGCTCCCCTCCTTTTGTTTACCACTTGCAAAGATTCAGCTTTACTGTCATCAACTTTCTTCCTATTTTTACCAGGAGCTACTGCAGGAGATGGAAGTTTCTTCCAGGAAGAAATTCGATCCCTGCCTCCAGGAGACTCCAAATTCTTTGAGCTGCCATCAGCAGGAAATAGCGAATTTCCTTGCTGCATAATCTGTTCTCTGCTCCAATCTAAGCCACGCTGCTCTTGACTATAAGATTTCCTCACATCAGTCCTCGATCCCTTTGCAGCACCAGAACCATTCCCATCTCTCTCAACAACTGGAGGAATCTGTTTATCAGCAGAATGCAGAAGCCTGGATTGACGAAGCTGAAAATCATTTTCATCCTCAGTGAGACTACTTTCCTTGTGAAACTGCAACAATCTGGTACACCTAGTTAGAATGAAAAGCATTCGGGTATAAAGCTGCTTCAGCATTCCTGGAGAAAGCTCTTGGCGCTTATCATCCAATTCTTGGACTATTCCTTCACACTGAAGCCAAAAATCACCAGGCGATGTCATGGCACAACTCCGAGCCATAACCAACAAGTCCTCAATGGTTTCCTGCCATTCGGGATGGCTCTCAGCATTTTTTTCGAGAATTCCAACCAGATCTGCTGCAAAGATAGCTAGATCAGAATTCACTTCTTCCTTCGCTTTGTCAAATTTTGCCCGTATAACAACCAAGATTTCCTGTAGAAAACAGCAAGCAACAAGGAAACCATAAAATTTCTTGAAACACAATAAAGCACTAGTGAAATACAACATAGATGTAAAAATTACCTCCAAGTTATTTAGCCCCCGGGGCTTCCAAAATGGGAATGGTCGTACACCTTTGGAATTAAGTTCATGGGAGAAACTTTTGATATCAGCTGGAAACCTCTTTCTGGGTGCACTAGTAACGCGGAGTATAGCTTGGAAACGAGGAGATTCAGACTCCTTTGGATTTTCACAATCATAATTCTAAAAAAGCATACATAAAAACAAAATTGTGAAAAATGAGCAAATGGCAACAATCAGGTCACAGATCATTGGATTCCCTTATAGATGAATTGAATGAACCCATTAGTAAAATTCATTCCATTGGTACCTCTGGTGTGAGAACATCTGAACTTCTTAGGTCTCCAAGGAAACCCCACGATGATTTGTGTTGACCTACCAGAAGTTATTCAAGGATCAAAAGCATAATTGGAGGAAGAAACATAGCAAGCTTACCAGTCTTAAACATCCCACCAGAGAGGTGCATTTCTAAGTTGATAAAGGTTACTCTAGCAAGCAAAAAAGCATATCTCAATGCACCAGAATCCCACATTTTGAGCTCTGGGGAAGGGTCAAATGTCACCCCTGTTTTCACAAAGAGAGTATTTCTACAACTTGAACCTGTGATTTCCAAGTTACTCCACCATATGCTACTTTCATAAAATGCAAACAGCCAAAGAGATAATTACATAGAACTGCAAACTCTTTACTTCAGTATACTTTCAGAAGTAACCCATTGAAGTCCCAAACCATCCACAGTAAGATCCATGGACTATTATTATTAGCATTGTCCTAATCAAGACCAAAACAAGGGTTCGTGAATGATATGTTCAATGGCCCTGATTTTTATTTGTAACAAATGTACTTCCACAAGGGAGCCATATACATGTCAGACTCATTAGTTCATTATTTTTGCCCACATACATACTTCTGAAACTAAACCTGCAGACAAATTTCACAAGAAAAGAGATAGAGCTTAAACAGTGATCACATATAACCAAGAATAAAGAAGACATAATTTCCTCAGTTTTATCTCCAGATCAAACCAATCCACCGTGGCATCAGCATTCCTCACCAGATACCTATTTGAGATAACAAATATGGTACAGCCTCCAAAGCCATTAATGTCTTCCCCCACTATACAGTGCTCTTCAACTTCCCAACAACCTTAACATCCAATTACATGTGAGCCACTAAACAAGCAAGGGACATTTATCATAGTTCTGCAGCAACTAAACGGTCTACATATGATTAATTTGCCCCTAACCTTAGCTTCAATAATAAAATGCCTTACCCCATATGTTTCCCCTATTTGCCAAATTTTCAGCTTCTACATTACACAAAAATTGTTAACCTTTGCAGACAACCAATTGCTCACCAAATTTTCCCTTTTTATACATTCAATTACTATCATTGCAACAAGATGCAGTAACATATCATTTACTCACCCTAAAGGTTTGACATAACAGAACCTCATTAAGCTATTTCTCATCAGTTTGAACTATTTCCTCCATCTAGCTTGGGAACTTTCACACAAACCACATGAATGAAAAGAAAGATTAAACAATTAAGCATCTTGGTACAATCTCCAATAAATTCACAGAATTCTTGTCATGAATCAAAATCATTCTCCAGGTAATTATCCAACATAGCAAAATTTATGCATGCTCTTCTTGGTAGATTTTGCATATTGGGAGGGAAAAAAGAAGAAAGAAGAAGAAGAGATAAGATGGGAAAAAAAATCCAGGGAAGCACACCCCATAATTTAAAATTTACTTTCCATGAAAAAAGGTTTGTTTCTTTTAAGATAATAAGTCCATCGAGTACATCCATATGTTTAGTATAGTTTTCTGGCTTAGTTTAAAATATCCATGGACTGCATCACTTGAGAACCTAGTCTTTTGGGAATTGAATAAGTTGATTTTGCTACATCTTAACAAGGTATCAGAGGCCATTCTGCATTCCCTACTCTCTTGAGAGCTTGTTGAAGTTTCAGCAACAAGTTAGTAAGGCTTAGTACAAGTGTACAACCACTTGACCCCTATCATCCTTCAATTCTTTTTCATTTTGAAAAAAAAAAAAAAAAAATCAGAAACATCAACTAAATCAGAGATCTTGACCTGATGTTCGAAGTTTATGAGCTTCACTAGTGGGCAGAAGCAGTCAAGTTGGACACAAATTCCATAACAGTTTTCAAATTGAATTACCGTGATGAAGCTATTGTAATGAGGATGACTTACTGCTCCTTCCCAGCATGATGAACTGTTCAAGTTTTTGCTTAAGGAAATACTAAATAGGTCAATCCAAGCTCGTGGAATGAATGAAGGGAAAAGTTAGTGGTAAACCAAACAAATTCTCTGTCTAGCAGCCTTTCATTCCAAATTGCAAGCCCTTCAAAAATTCCTCCATTCAAGTCACTTGCAATCTATGCTTTAGTTATGAATACATTGAAAACATCCATAATTAAGAAAACAACTCTATCTCAATATTTTAGCTGGCTCACAGAACATGGATTCCATTCATAATGACATAAAACTATATGTCATCTTTAAGCCAAAAAGAGAATCCTCTACTCCAGACTTTACAAACAATTAGCCCTCAGTCTCTAGACCATTGACTACCAAAAAACTTTAAACCTACAAGGTCTTTCATGATCATTCAATGCTCTTCCTGACCTTGCTTGAAGAACAACCCCTTAATACAGTCAATGCTGACAAAATATAACACAGCAATTGCAAGAAAAGCAGACCGTAAATAACTGCAACCATTATGCAAGAAACTAGCACTAAAATATCCTCAACTCAAGGGAAAAACAAGCTAATACATAATTACCTGTCTCAGTAGAGGATTCACCATTCAGCGACCGCATCCTTGCCTCCAAATTGGGACTCACTTCGCTAGACTGCCCACTCCCTGTCGATGTGGGGTCCCAATTGCTGCCATTACCACGGCTGCTCTGCTGGAACCCCATCATCCTACTGGGTCCAACCGCATCCTTTGGCTTCCCTGACCCGGAATTAAACGAACTTAACCCACCGCCCCCACCACCGGGCCTGGACAAATTACTGCAACCTTTCTCGCCTCTAAAACTGAAAAAGCTCTCCTGCGGCAATGGCCCTGATCTCGTCTTTATCTTATTCAATCCTAAAGACGACGCTAATATTGGAGATACGGAAGGCCCCACCGCAGCCGCCACAGCCTCCTTCCCATCCACCGCAGCAGCAGCAGTATTCTTAGACTTGGAACCCGACCCAGACCCAGATAGGCCGGAACTAATGGGCGTCTGGATTTGGGTCTGACTGCTTTCCTTGCCCCTCACAGCGTCCTTCTTCTTGACCCAATCTTTGACTTGAGTTTGCCTAGAAGCAGCGCCGGAACTGGTCGTGCTGGGCGAGTTACCGGCGCTGGTGCTGGGACTTCCATCTTTGGAGGAGAAGGAAGATGATGACTTGGGCTTCTTCTTGTCGGATCGGATCGGGGAGTTCGACCCGATGGATCGAGGGCTGTTGGAAGACTTATCGGGGCTAGAAGCGTCCGATTTCTTTGAAGAGAAGAACAGCTTGTTCTTGAACACCATTTTCGACGATTCTTGAGAGCTCTTTATTTAGACGATTCTTCTCTCGTTTCTTGGTAGCTTCTTGATTTCAGCCCCCAGCATCGATGCAAAGGGGCCTTAGTTTAAAGGCAACAGACCAACATTGAGAAGGTTTCTTTATTTCTTTTTTAGAGAGAGAGAGAGAGAGAGAGAGAGAGACAATTTCTGACCCAAGAAAACTACAGAGGGAAACTTGTTGGTTTCTAGTGAGAGAGAGTTTTTGAACTCTGAAGGAGAGAGAACGAGAGAGAAATGGGATTGATGCGGAGAGGAAAGGTCAGAGACCGAAGTGGAAAAAAACCAAAAACACAAAAACCCAAAAACTGACTTTCTTTATATATATATGTGTGTGTGTGTGGGTGTGTGTGTGTGTGTGGTTTACATTGCAATTACAAACCCAAGTACCCGATAGGAAAAAAAATAAAATAAAATAATTATCTAAGTTTTGTTAGAAGTTTTAAATTTTTACGAAAGCAATTTAATTGTTGTGGGTTTTCGTTTTTTCCTTTCATTGATATAAACAGTCAAGCGAGAAATGGAAAAATATATTCAATTACATGTGACTTTCCATTTTGCATCAAATTTTGAGTCTATGGAAATTGTAATTATTATGCGTGACTAACTAACTACCATGTAAATAAAAGATACTCTCTTTTTGCCTTATCCAACGGGAAAATACAAATTCAATCATAACAGCCAATGCGAGGGATCTTCACATAGCCCATAGCTATCTAACTTTGGTGGAATTTAATCCGGTAAAGTTTTTAATAGGGATTTTAGATTTAGTAACAAAAATTCTCGTCTAATCGATTGCTGTGATGCATGATGAAAATTCAATATATTTCTGTCAATTACGATTTACCTTAGAAAGGGGAAAAAATTGTACGAAATCCTTGCTTTTGAGGAAGTCTTAATTTGTTTCCAGTCGAAAAAAAAGAGGGGTTCGGTGCTTTTGATTTGTACACATTTTGATTGCTCGGAACTTTCTAAACATGTATCTCCGTTAATGTTGATCACCAAAAATTAAAAATTAAAAATCAGTATTTCCACTAATAATATAATCCGCAATTTCTGAAATAAAATAATAATAACAATAATAGATGGCCATCAAAATCAAATGGATCCTCGACCAAATTCCTCACTTCAAACTATATATATATATATATATATATATATATATATATTAAAAACAATAAAATAAGGGCCAGAATAATGAGGCAAATATTTCATCAACCGATATTCCTCTTTTTTTTTTCTTTTATTAGTTAATCCAGCAAAAAATCGTTCCAAAATTTAGTACATATTTTCGCCTCACAAAAATTCGTCGTCATTAAAAAAAAAAAAAAAAGAAGAAAGAAACTATCAATTGTATTTTTCAAATTTGAACGGAATGGAAATCTGATTCTTTCTAGAAAATGGGACAAAGCGTTTGTTTTTTGGTCCCAGAAGGCTTCGTGAAGTGCTCCTTTAGGAGTCGAATGGATAAACTTTAATGGAAAACAAATAATAACAATAAATAACAGAAAGTTTTCTACGTATGTATGCATACGGTGGAAAATGAAAGACACGATTATCAATAGATAATAAATACTAATTCGCCTTCTGTCGAGTGGTGTTCGGAGTCTTTCTCTGAAAATTAACTGAGAACCAGTTTGATTTCAGTGTCGTAGCCTTGCCGAAACAAAACAAAAAAAAAAAAAAAAAACAAAAAACAAAAGGAATACAAAAACAAACCGGACGACCAGTGTTTTTAGCACGGTATTCTGTGGCTCTCTACATTCAGACCAAGGCCCATTGAAACCTAACGTAATCTAAGCCCATTCACGATAATTGGGCTGTTCGAGTGGGCTCACTCTGTTCCCAAATCGAACTAGGAACAACTGGGCTTCTCTCCCTTCTCCCATTCCAGTCCCCACAATTTCTCCTCTAAATTTTGGACCATTTTCTTCCGCCGTTAATGAGCAAGCCTTGGCGATGTGTACCCATTTGGTTATCTGAAAAATTATTAGGTGGATCCACTTTGCATTTCCCGTGGGTCTGTTGGAAAATTAGTTAACGTTTGTATAAAGTTACCCATTGTTATTAAAAAAACAAAAACGCAAAAAAAAAAAAAAAAAAAAAACAGAGTGTTGCAAGTTGTGAATTGAATATTGTTGATGCAAACAAGATGAAGTGACATAAAATGGACATACAATACAATATACTGCAAAGGCCGGGTCTCGAGATAATATATGGCCCACCAAATTTAGAGCGATTCCATTAAATAAAATAAAATTTAAAAAATATATATATATATATAAAAAAAAAAGAAAGAAAGAAAGAAAGAGGAGCAGCATCCGTATGCCCCCGGTCAAATAAATAGCAAAAAACATCGCGCACGCTACTCGGCGGGAATAATAATTATTTTAGGTGACAATAGATCAAACTTATTAATGATTAAAAAAAAAAATCGATTTTAAAATTTAAATTCACGCCGCTCGCAGCACATAATTCTACGTGTAATGTTTGAATTATTTTAGTCCGTAAAATAGGCCATATGCCCCATTTGCTGGCAAGGGCACGCGGAAAAAACATTCCGTTTAATATTTACCGGTTGAGACTTTCAACGAATCCCGTTATTAGTACCGATTAATATATATATATATATATATATATATATATTCACGCGAAAGCTCTTGACATGATCATCGGTGAAAAATATATTTTTACTGCGATAAGCCGAGTTTTCATTCGCTCAACGCGCCGGTAGAAACTTTTTCGAAGAAAAAATGTCAGTGAACGTAAATTAAATAAATATATTTTAAAAAAAGATTATATATATAATTTGATGTTTTTTATATGATACTAATTTTATATTAAATTTGTTTCTAACGTAGCTGCTCTCCCTCAAATTGCAATATTTAACTTGACGACACCGTCGGGCGTAAGACCGTTTGAAAGAAGAAGTGGGGACAAGTCGGTGGCGCTCTCATTGCGCCGCCCCCCACTGCACATGACGGTGTTGAACGGGACTTTTAAAGAGCGCCACACGCTTAGAATCTCGGGTCTTTATATCCAGCTAAGGGTCACAAAAATGCAAACATGTCAAAATAAATAATGACGGTGTCTAAATTGGAAGGGGAAAATACCAGACTTTTTGCTTGACTTTTTTAGAGAGCGCCACACGCTTAGAATCTCGGGTTTCTTTCTCTTCTCTTTTTTTTTTTTTTTTTTTTCTTTCTTTCTTTTTTAAATAATAAAAAATTAAAAGATTATCAACTAAGGACCACAAAAATGCAGCATAGGAAAATAAATAAATAAATGAATAATTGGGACCGCGATGTTCGCGGCACGATCCAGTGTCAACGAAAGGAACGGAACCATTTAATTCAGAGCGCGCGCAGGAGGCGACACTAAGACAGCACGACGCATTTACGTGTACCAGTTAATTGATTGAGATCTTACAACTCAATCGTTGAACTCGAGAGAGACACATTAGTCCCATTTTTATTTATTTATTTATTGTTTTGAGAAAAAGATTAGTATATGACTTATGTATTAAAATTTTTACCTTTTTTTTCTTAATACGAAATTTATAAATCAATCGTTTTAATCAGACAATCTTCTTCTTCTTTTTTTAATATTTATTTTATCAAATGTAAGAAGTGAAAATAAACGTACAACATATTGAAAATTATTTAGAAGACTTGTTTTCAAAAGAAAAAAAGAGAGAGAGAGAGAGAGAGAGAGAGAGAGAGAATAGTTGATTGTTTGACATTTAAGCCTATTTATTACTAAAAATTAAATATCAATATGCCTTAATCTTCATCTTGTATTCGTAATATAAATCAAGATTTACCCTATCGTATTTTCTCAAGGCGATTAAATTAAGAGAATTTCTTATTATTAATATAATTTATTTTTTTCACCAACAGGGCTATTTTGGGAATTGAAAAATCGTCCTCAACAAATCCAGACTCGCAGAGCAGTACGAGTGGCCGCCCGACTTGTTTTTAACTATTTACGTCCAACTTGAGCGCGTCACGTTTCAAATTGGGCTAGAAGTGTGGGCCACGCGGACGCCGACGTCGTTGTGATGCCCCAGGCCCACTTTTATTTCGTGGTTACCAAACAATAGCGACGTGAGCGTGACTGAAATATTTTAAGGCTCCCCATTCACATGGTGCATTTCTTTTTTATTACTCAGGCCCGCCCACATGGTCGCGTGCTTATCTTTTTCAGCATCTTGGTTATTTTATTTATTTATTTTTTTTTTTCCCTCTCTGGTTGAAGCCAATAGACGTTTATTTGTAATTTTTCTTTCATTAATTATGCCTCTATAATTTGTAATTATTTATTAAAGAAGTATTAATGTCATATCAATCATCAAAATTTTATTACAAGTCACCTCTTTTTAAATTAAATCTTTATTTTATATTTTAATCTGCATTCACGTAATATTATTTTTTTATTTATATTAAATTACCAAAATTAATTTAGTAAAAAAATATATACAGAATATTTAACTATCTTTGTATTGTTTTTTTAAAAAAAAATCTTTATTTTGGTTTGTCTTTCTGCGTAATTTAAACTCTGTTTATAGTTTAAATTGCCCTTACCATTACACAAATTATAATTTTAAATTGATCTAAGCTGATATCGTGAAATCGAGAGTTCTATTACTTTTTTTGTTTTGTTTTGTTTTTTTTTAATTTCTATCTCTGGTTTTATATTATAATAAGATCTCAAAAATTACTTAAAATTTTAGAAAAACAATTAGCCAGTCACAGCTTGGCCTTTTGCCTGGGATTCGTTTCGAAGTAAGCAAAACCGCGTCCATGTACACAAAATATGCTCATTTGGAGCCGACTTTCAAGAGAGCAGTCAGTGTTTTTTTTTTTTTTTGTTGTTTTTTTTAAATATAAAAAAATAATGGCTTTTGGGGGGGGGGGGGACACATTATTTACATGAATTGGTTGAAAAATACATTATTTTAGCATATTGTTTTTTTTTTTTTGAAAAGGACATTATTTTTGAAAAGAAAAAATCCTTCATGAAAAGGTCTCCTGTTCTTTCAGGTCTATTTCAAGGGAATAAGGTTACTAATCGTACCGCTACTCTGCTCAAGGAGAATATCGAGGCCCCCACAACACATGTGCCTTCCCAATTATGTGTCTCAATTATATATCCCCCCGTCCAATCTCAAGGGGTGGGTTCCCATTCGTAAAGACGAATGCTACGTCGCATTGTTGTCACGTGGAATTATTAAACACCATAAGGGTAGGTAATTGGTGATACTTAAAATTTGTGGTTAATAAAAGTAAACAATTTAAATATACGCCTCAAAACAACAATATTTTGTGGTGTTACCCCCCCAAAAAAAAAAGTAAAAAATAATTATATTTTAATAATTTTTATGATAAAAAAAGTATTATTATACAAAATAATTATAATTTAATTATATCAATTATACTAATAAAACCTAATCGTAACAAAAAATGGTTATTTATTAATTTTATTTTTTATTTTTATAGATTTGATAGTTGTATTTTCGATAAGTTTTTGTTTTGTTTCATTTCATAAAAAATCCATCTCAAATTTCAAATTTGATTTATTTACCGATTCAGCTTTCAACTTTTCCCGTGTACTTATTTGATTATTTTAGAGGAATAATATCACTCAATTGTAAACTAATCCAATTGTTTTATTGTGACCCATTGTCGTATTATTAGAGGTTTTGTGGCAGACTTCCCGTTCTAGCAATAGTATTGTGTTCAATTTGCAAAATGTCATACCACAGCATAGAGGCATGATTGGGGGACGAGGGACGAACAGTTAGCTACAATCTTTTAAAGTTGATTTAAGAATTAATCTATGCAATCCTTAAAAAAGACTCGATCAGTATATCATTATTATAAATTGTTCATAAAATATTCATAAATTCAGATCGATAAAATTTAGAATTACAGTGCCAATTTTATTTTTAGACTGATTTATTTGAAGGAAGAAAAAAAAAAAAGGGACTGTGCCATGTCCTAATTATAGCTGAGCCCGTCCCACCAAACTTTTCCATAAAAAGATAAAGAGCAATGCAAAGCAACTTGTTTACGAGAAAATAATAATAATAATAATAATAAACTAATTTTAGTATCCACGCTAACTTGTAGATATTTTTATATTATTATTTTCTTACTGAAAAACTTGTTTAGAATTGGATATTTAAAAAACATTGAAGAGTTTATGTCTAATATTCTATATATATAGAGTATTATATAACATTTTGAAATTTTTTGAATTGAATAAATAAATCTTTTGATGGATAATAAAATAGTATTTCCTATAAACTAACGATCTCGACATTATAATATATTTATACAATACAAGTCAATTATACTTGTTTTGATATTTCTTTGGAACGGAACAACAAATATTAAAATAAAAAATGGCCAAAATTAAATAAAAATAAAAATAAGTGATTTTAATAGAATTTAATCTTTCAAAACTTTGGACTTAGCATCTACACGAGGGAAAAAGAATCGTGGCGTAAATATTTTCTTTATAATTTGTCACAATAAATATTTTGGTACAAACAAATCAATCAGCAAATCTTACAATACCACGACCTCTCTCAATTCCACAAGAACCGCTTCACTAGAAACTACGAGAACTTGCAAAAATGGAGACACAGTTCGTTGACAAATACGAATATAATATATTTCTAAGAATCTCCAAAATATCACAAAAATAATGTAAGGTAAGAATTTCTAATACCAATAAAGACGCAGTTAAAGAAAAAACAAACATAATCTTAGCGGCGAGAGAGAAGAAATTCAGCAAAAATGAGAAGCAAACATAATCTTGAGAGAGAGAGAGAGAGAGAGAGAGAGAGAGAGAGAGAGGGGCAAGAACCGCAAAGCTCAAACAAAAAAAAAAAAAAAAAAACCGAAACAATACGACCCAACCGAATCATCATTAACCCAAAAAAAAGAAAGAAAAAAAAAAACAAAGCAATGACCTCGGGAAAAATCAAAAGTGAACTCCTCGGCACCCAAATGAAAAGGCTCTCGGCCCAAATAACGTTTTTTAATAATAATTTCAAAGAATCACGCGTTATGAGTCCTATTAATTCCATAATATTGACCATAGACCCATTTTCTTAAATTCATAATATCCATTATGTAAATGCTTTATTCAATCTGATCAAGAGAAGTGCTAAATAGAGAGTTGTGTCTCTTCAACTTTTCAGTTTAAATGAAAAAGAAAAATCAAATAAATGTTGTGAAACTTGTAAGAACTTATTGTATTAAAAGCAACAAAATTAAAAGTTATTGAAATCAGCTCAAAATGAAGGAGTAGCCTTCCGATAGCCCCCTCGAGTTCGGAAACCGGTTCTGCAACACATATTACGTGACAGGCCTTTGTCATAGAATCGTGAAGGACCCCACTTGTCAATACGCAACACCGTCACCGTGACCGTCACCATAGAATGGCCTTTCAATCCTCTTTTTCAACATTAGCCGCATGGTGTCTCACCGGCATCTCCCGGTTCTCCTACGGGACCATCCGGTACACCTTCTTACACCTCACAAGGAATCTCGCAATCCAAGGGTCCACGTCTAACGTAAAACTAATAAAGTCAAAAAAAAAAAAAAGAAAGAAAGCAAGAAGAGCCATTTGAAAACTTCAGTCTCTGTTCTTAGTTTTCCTTCCTCTTTTTCTTGTTCTCTCCTCCTGCTTTCTCTGCTTAAAGAAGCAAAGCATCGTCCTTTCTATTTTCTTTCTCTCCCTTTTTTTTCAATAAAAATCAAATCTTTTTGAATTTTCGGAGGTCTGAACTAAATTTCTCTTGTGGGTTTAAGAGTATGGAAAGAGATTTTATGGGCTTGGGTACGTTGAAGGGAGTGGCAACGGGGGGCTCCAAGGATTCAGGTTTGCTACTTCTTCTTCTTCTTTTTTTATTTTTTTTCTTCTTATGGCTTTTATGCTGGAAGTCGTCTTTGTTTTGTTTTTTAAATTGTGTGAGCAGTTCTTTTGTATTCATTTATTTCTTATCCCATACAACTTTATTAAAATAGACCAAAATCTTGTCTGGGGTTAGAGTGGAGAGGCTTGAAAGTTGAATCCTGTTGTCTGTAATTACGTTTTTGAGCTCTGTCTTGTTTGGTTGTTGAGAAAGTCTTCGAGAAAAAAAAAAATTTGTTTAGCTGAATTCAACTCTTGTGCTTGGATTGGGGATGCATGCTGAGAGAGCCTGGGGTTAACATATTCCAATAAATTTTCTTGGTAAATAAAAATTCTTGGAATTTGAAACAACATGAAAAATAAGAGCCACGATTTTTGTTTTTTTTTGTTGACTTTTTTGTTTGTGTCATTATAACAGTTGTATCCACTCCACCTATTTCGGCTTCCAGGGAGACATGTTCTCAACCGTTGATTTTGCATTGAATCAGCCATTTATGCCTGGTTGTCGTGATACCCATTTTGCCAAAATTTATGGCCCAGGCTTTTAATTTCAAAAAAAAAAAAAAAAAAGAAAGAAAGAAAAAGAGGAGGTATATGAACTTATAGCACATGATAGTACGGTACAAATATCTGAAGAATAAGTTTAAAAATCATTAATCATAGTTGAGAAACTAATAATTCTTAAAAGGACGCCTGGTAAGTTAAGCGTGTTTATTGTTTAAAGATGAAGTCTTAAGTTTTAACGTTGGATTGACAAAAATATATATTTATCTATTTATCTCTGGTGGCTGACAAGTGGTGCCCATATCTCTAATTCTTTATTAGCATCTGGTGCTAACGTGCGCTGGGGTTGGGTGTGTTTCATCTGTGTGTGTCTGGTTGTGCTCGAGGTTGAGTGTTGGTTTTGAAGACACGGTCTTTCTTTCTTTTCGATGACATACATCATGGCCTTTTTTTTTTAATGTTTTGGTTTTCGCTATTTTTTAATGTTATTTAGTGCATGATTTAAAGTATACACACACACACACACACACACACACACACACAAACACATTGACACAAAAATTATATGCTAGTTACTCTAAACAAGCAGTCTTTAAAATATATTTATATATTATTTAATATATATATATATTTTTATTTTTATTTTTTTGGGGTTGGGATGGGAGTTGAGATAGGGATAAGACTATATTTTCCTAGCATGCACATGAGCTGGTTGTATAATAAATTAATGGGTCACGTTGGGAGCTTGGCTTTTTGAAAGGAAATTGATGTTTTTGAGTGGTAGTGCCCGACAGATGCATCAATTTGCAAGATATATATATTTTAATATAAGCATATGCAATAAATTATAAAATAACGTCCGTCCCTACCTTGCATTTAAAATGAGAAACAAAGAAACTCTTTTTAAATGGTGCAATTTTACTGAATATATGCTCTCACCACAAAGACTTAATTAAATATTCTTTATTATATTTTATAAAATAATATTTTGTTATAATTCTCACTAAGTGCTGATTCCGAATGAGTTTGCTGTATGCTTGACCAACCGCGATCTATTCCGCATTATTTTTCAAGAGAAGCTTTACCAACGTGTGCTTCATATAAAAATTTTTGCTATTTGGTAGTGAGTCAGTCTCCTGTATGCATTTGTAACACGACTTTATAGACAAAATATGGATATCATGATTTGTAAGAATTTTCAATGAGAAAAATGTTTAATAGCAGTATAAAGCCATTTACTTTGCTAATTTTCCATTGTTTTGCAGGACCCATGAGAGGTTCAGGGATGCAGTGGTCTTTCTCAAGCAAGGCTTCTGCTATTCCTCAGTTCTTGTCATTTAAGCCTCATCAGGAAGAGAAGTCGAGGAAGACTGTCCATGAACCCATAGCATCATCAGGCTTTATGTCCATTTCAACTGCTGAAGCTTGTGATTCTAACCAGAAGCCATACTCTGGGACTTCTCAGGTTAGTTATTGCCACCACCATGTTATTTTTTTAAAAGCTAACTTGTGTTCTCATCTGACAGATTAAAAGCTTAGCTTTAAGGTTGAATTTTATATGTAATTAACTTGGCATTCAATCGTAGACCAGAGAATAATGGAAATATATCATTTTTATCAAATCTAACTTGCACAGGGTTCGACATATCTTTTTCATAGTCCTTTTGTGTTTTGGACTTGAGAATTTATTTTTCCTTCCCATTGTGTTTTCCTTCTATGAACTGCAGAACAATATGATACTTGATAAACAAGCTGGAAACCACCGTGCAAAGACAAACTATTCTATTCAGCATTTCGATACGTATAGAGTCAATCAGCCACAGGAAATGAGGACATTTCCGGCCTCCAACCAACAAAATCAACCAATTGCCATTTCAGTGAGCGCTCCTGCTTTGAAGTCCCATCTTGTTTCAACCGGACACAACTTGGTTGTTAATCCTATAATTTCACAACCTCTTGGAGGAGTTCCAATCACAAACCCTGTCACTGTTCTACCCAACACAAGTTCCATTGTTGGCACCACCAACCTTAGGTATGGAAATGTCTAATGTATTTGAAGACACAGATTTTTACTCAATAATCTGTTGAATTCAACTGACTTTGTTGCTTAGGAACAGTTCCAAAGCCTCTGGGGCACCTGCTCAGTTGACCATATTCTATGCTGGTTCAGTGTGTGTTTACGATGATGTATCACCTGAAAAGGTGCCAATCTAATTTTGGACCCTTCAGAACTCTTCCTTTTTTTCCATGAGTATGGAGATTGCCTATTATACCCACTAATTTCTTACTCATATTTACAGGCTCAGGCTATCATGTTGTTGGCTGGAAATGGTCCCTCTGTAACTCAAAGTAAAACACTTTCCCCTGCTCAAGTGCAGGCACCAATCCCAAGGACTTCTATTGGTGACTGTTTTGTTGCAAACAAAACACCTGACACGCCTCCGTGCTCAGGTCTTCCGAGCCCCATCTCGATAGCCTCTTGTATCACCAATGAATTAGCATTGGCGAAACCTGTAGGAAATTCAGCTTCTTCTGCCAACCAAACAGAGCCACCCAAGATAGATAGTTCAGCAGCGCCTGCTTCTGCAACACTAGTTCCAACAGGTATTAAGATTTTTCTTTTCTTTTTTTCCTTTCCAGTCATCCTTGTAACCTCATATTTTCTTTTTTCTTTTTTTTTTTTGATTTTTTTTATTTGAAATAAGAATTCTTTATGTTTTAGGTTCATAAGCTTATGTCCTGCACATTTGATATCATTGTAACAAGTTCACTTTCATCTTAACAGTGGCTGTACCTCAGGCTCGCAAAGCATCATTGGCTAGGTTCTTGGAAAAGCGCAAGGAAAGGTATATAGTGTGTTTTCCATTGAAACTCAGATAACAGTTGGATTGCATGCATTTGGATTTGCATTTGGTTTTACCCGAAAATTTTCTACTGCTAGTTAATGAATCACTTGTTAAATTTTAAAATGTCCACTGGCACGCAAGTCCATGAGATTGAAAGCGTGAACATTGAGATTTGAACTTTAAGACCTCTTGACTATAAAGACAGATATTATATTAAAAATTCATTTAATTCAAAATTTTGAGCTAGTGGGTGATATTTAAGAATGAGTCACATGTTAAACTCAAATCCTTAGCTCAAAATAAGTTCCTCTCTTGGTATTTACAGGGTTACGAATACATCCCCATACAATGGCAGCAAGAAATCTGCAGACAGCAGCACCCCGGGAACTGATTGTGTAACCTTTTCTATCAGTTCGTCCTGCTCTTTCAACCAAACTACAAATTAGCAGTCAAAGTCAGAGGAGGGCCCCCCAACTGAGGAGATCAAAGCCAAATTTGTACACTGTTTGTGTACATAAGAAGATGCTTTCTTCAACATTTGTTTTACAATCCTCAATTACATGCCAATTCTTTCCACTTAAGATCTTAGCCTAGTTCCATATTTTCTTGGATATATTGTTCTTAAATATAAGTATTCTTAGAACCCCACTGTGCTCGGCATATTTTCGCCCCTAGCAAAGTAAAACGCTTTGTAACCTATCCGTTTAACTCAGACATCGTGTTATAAGAGCACTATTCTACTGGTGGAATGGGGCCCTCGAGGCTCAGAGGTGATTTTTCAGTAAATTTTATCATTACACCGAGACTCACAACAATGCGATATGCTTTCATTGGCCTGTCCCTATTTAGCTCTGGCTGAGGCCGTGGGAGTGAAAGGGGTCTGATATCCGACTAGCCCATGTGTAAAAGATCGCAGTTCAGGAATTTGAAAAATTCTGATGGATAAAGAATGAATGCGGGAAACGTAAAGCCCATGTGTAAAAGCGTGTCATTTTCGTAATTTAATTACACGAAACACTTTTCCAGGATGTTAAGGCGGTCGCCGGGCCGGATGTTTAGTCCGTTGCTTTCTAGGCCTCACCGGATTGTTCTCCGCACAAGTTGTAATTACCGAAAAAATATGACCTACGAAACAAAAATGTACCGAAAAGAAAGGGACTTTAAAGAGTAAAATATCTCAAAATGGGTCCTTTACTCTTTCTTTTTCTTTTTTTTTTCTTTTTACTTTTTTGAGGTTCATTAATAACAATCCCAGTGATTTTAACTCTAATATTTATCGTCAGTGTTAGACACTAAAGTCTTTCAAATTTAAATTTTACGCTTATAAAATAAATACCCAATTTTATTTCAAATGAATCTCTTTCTCTCTCTTTTTTTTAACAATTTATTAAATTTTTATTTTTTTTGGACATATAATTAATCTTTAACATTAATACCAATGTGTCTTCAAGTTCGTTACATTTTTTCAAAAAAATATTTTGATGGTCTTTTTTTTTTTTAATCTTTTTGAACGCAATATTTTGATCCTTTGTGACATTAGAATCAATGAAATTAACATTAAAAAATAAATCGTCGCGGAGGAAAAAGCAAAAATTGGGACACATCTAAAGCCACCCTTTTGACCGTCCAAATGCCAGGAGGACTAAAATGTAAACCCACAGAACTTAGGATCGAAGCAAAATATTCCAGAACATTTCGAGGAACCTTTTTATTATTATTTATTATTATTTTTTAATAATCAATCCAAGCGCAGGTGGCCTATAAATATAGCCAAACGTTCCTCTTCTTCTCCGAGGTCAAGCAATTGTCTACAAAACCGTCTTCTTGCTTTGCTCAAACTTGCTGCCGAGGTGTGTCTCTGTTCTAATTCCTAAAATCTTTGTTTTGCTTGCACGCGTTTTAATGTTCTTTTTTGTTTGATCCATCTGTCGGGTGTCTTGTCTTTTTGTTTTTTCTCGGATCTGTCCTGCCCAAGCGAAATAGGCGGGGCATGAATTTATCTTTTTCTTTGCAGTAAATTTATCTGGGAATTAATTTATAGAAAATGATCAGTATTTCTTTACTTGATTTTTCACTTCTTTATCCGCTTTTTCTGCTTCTGGGTCTTTGAAATGCTAAGCAAGCATGCCAAAGAAGATGTTGAGATTCTTGGATCTTGTTTCTTAATCCTTCGTCGTCAGAACTGGGCCTATGATCTATCAAGCTTTTGATCAAGAAAATAGCTTTGCTTTTTTGGGTTTTGATTTATAAGTGCAATCCAACTTTTTGTCTTGTTTCCCAGTAGTTGGTATTGTTGCAGAAAGTTTTAAAGAATAGCTTGGATTGTGTAACCCCATGACTCTAGGATGTAGATGGAGCTATAATTCTGAATACTATGTGCTTGAAGCTTTGGCATAGCGATTGATTTGATTGACTTGGCCTTGGCAAGCTCTTGGAAGTAAAGGTGTTAGTGGACAAGTAAAAGGTCTTATGGTTCTGCGAATAATGATGGATGATATTTAAAGTCTTTTTAGGTTGTAGATATCCAGGAACTATGAGGGGGCTCTCTTTTTTTCTTTTTCTTTTTTTTTAAATGTGTACAATCGCTATTTCTGGATTGTTGGGTAATTCAAAAGATAACAAATTTTTTTTTTTAAAAAGTTGTAAGTCTATAGAAATCTAGTGTTTCTTTGGATGGTACAAGACTTTTCTAATTCTAAGTGGGACTTGACCGAGAATTCATGGTTTCAACAAAAATTTAAGTAACTAATTTGGTGATGGTCAGCCTTCACCAAAGATTGGTGTAATGACCCTTATGTGGGCTTCCAGTTCTTATGGAAAAGAAATTTAAAACTCCTATAATGTAATTGATAGGTGAACTTGTACGTGAGGTATTCTTTGCCCTTTCAAAGGTCATGAAATGACCTATGAAACCCTTTCGTAAGATCTGTACCAGGCAGGCCAACTCTTTACGTTATGCAGCCAGTTTGGCATTGATTCCATGTTTTACATTTTGAAAAACCAGTAAAATTTGGTAATTCACTTAAGGAAATGGTCTTTTTCATTTTTAGTGTCATCTGATTTGCATATTGGCAGCTAACTTTGTGCTTATGATGTGTTAAATGGCATTAAAGGATTCTCTTCCTGTTGACATATTCATTTGTTTCTTCTTCTGAGCTGCATAGGCATTTCACTGACATTATGCTCAAAATTATTGGGATTCATTGATTATGAAGTTTGAGTAAGTTTGGGGTATCTTCTTTTGCTATTGTCAAATTCTTGTGGAATTGTGCTTAACTTTTGTTTTCCTTTTCCCCCATAAAAATTTGTAGAACAAGCAGTTGTCATCCCTTTCTTCATCTGGCCATTAAGGAAAATTTGTATTCATAACACCCACATAAATGCAGTTCCACCCGCAGGATGGTGGGATCAGTTGTCGGACCCTCCTATGGATTGAGAGGGAACAGCGTGAATGCCTGACCTAATCCAATAGTTTCCAGGCACATGTGTTAATAACACAAAATTTATATGCAGGAACCTGCTCTTATTAAGATGTCTAGCTCTGGGCTTCATGCCAAACAGCCAAGAGAAGAATATGATGACATAATCAAGCCTGATCTTGAGTTGGATAATAGTGATGTTGTGGAGCCTGACACTGATCCTCCCCAAGAGGTAGTTGAAAGAGTTACTTTTGGGGTAAGATTTCTCGAAAAAATACTTATGCACCTGCCTCTTACTATAGATGGGAAACTCAGACATTGAAATTACTGAGGAAAAGCGGGATGCTGCACAAGCAGAAAAGGGTAAAGCCTTGGAAGCAATATCTGAAGGTACGATGGATACTTCCATTGTCAACTTTCTGTTTGAGATTTATTCTGCTTTGCTTGTCAATTAGCTCTGCCTTTTCAGGTAAGCTTGATGAAGCCACAGAACATTTGACAGAAGCCATAAAGCTGAATCCAACTTCGGCTATGCTGTATGCAACTAGAGGTAATCATTTTCTGTAACTTTCAATGTTATGGTCCTTTTATTTCTGTTTAATTCTTGTCATATTATATTTTTGGTTGTTCTCTTATACACAACATGCATGTTTGCAGCTGATGTTTACATAAAACTGAAGAAACCTAATGCTGCTATACGTGATGCTAATGCTGCCCTGAAGGTCAGTCATTTGTCTCATCAGCAAGAAAACAAGTTTAAAATTATTCAGTTCTGATGCTTAACAATCTTTTTTTTCATTCATCATGTGCTAAGGAGTTGATTTATATGGTCTAGATCAACCCTGATTCTGCAAAGGGATATAAAGCTCAAGGAATGGCAAGGGCCATGTTGGGCCAATGGGAAGAAGCAGCAAGCGATCTGCATGTTGCTTCAAAACTGGATCACGATGAGGAGATTGGTTTAGCACTGAAAAAGGTAATTGCTTTTGTTTCTTAGTACAATCTCCTGAAGCACTATGATTAATAAATAACTGAATACACAGGTTGAACCTAATGCTCAAAAAATTGAAGAGCACCGCAGAAAATGTGAACGTTTGCAGAAAGAAAAGGAGCTCAAGAAGGCTGAACTTGAGAAACAACATCAAGCTGAAGCTGAAGTAAGTAACATTTATCTTCAAACAGAAAAGAAGAAACAAAATGCCATATTTTCAACAGTCAGGACAAAAAAAGGGAAAGAAAATGAAGAAAAGCAGCTGCTTTTATCTGCAAGCTATATTTGCATTCCCTAGGATACATTGAAAATCCTTTGGAAAAGATTATAAATAATGTTATTTGCTTAATTGACATATTGGATTAAGCCAAAATCTGAAATAATGAACAAAGAAATATGAGATGGGAGAAACAAACTGAGAAAAGGTATTGTGGGATGTAAAATTTCAAAAGTCACAACTCACTGTATTGGTGGTTGATAAGCTAGGCTAAAAAAAAGCTATTTCAAGTGCATCATAGACTTCATTTTTAATTTGTTCCATAATAAGTATTTTGGAAGGATGCTTGGGGCATACACCATATGTTCTAGCTTGGCTAAATGACAGGTTAGGCATTTGGTTTGGAATGCTATGTATGATGTATCTTATCATTAGTTTTAGAATCTTGGCCTTGTGAATTTTACAACTTTTTGGTGGGCAGGAGAGGGGGGGTTTCTTTGTCTTCCAAACTGCATTAGCTTACACTGAGTGATATCAACTGTCCTTATGTTTCTGATTGCATAAAAATGGATTTGGTGGCTATTCCATTTTATGGTGGTTCCTGTTAGAGTTTAATGTATAATCTATTTTTGGGCTGGATACAATTACTTAAGCTTTTGGGTTGATTGGTTCCTTATCACGAGTTCAATCATGCCACCCTCATTCTTTCAATTTATCGTGAATTTCTGGTTTGTTCACGCTTTAAGCCCAAGAGAACTTTTGTGTGAGGAGGCATATTAGAGTTTAATATACTATTGATTCTTGGGCTCTGCCCAACAACTTTAGATTTTGGGTTGAATATCGACTATGAAATAGTAGACAGCATATGTAAACAATCAAAAACAACATGTGCTTGAGGATTTGGCCTGGCACCTGAAGCCAGGTGGTTGTCTTGGCAGCACCTGAAGCCAGGTGTGCCTGTGTTGGAGCCAGGCAAGGTGCTTAGTTTGTGCCTGATCTTGCTGCAATCAGCCTACAACAGTAAAATCTGAAAGTTTCTGAGGTTTTGTCATTTTTGGAGTGCTAATTTTAGGCATAATACTATTCAGCAATTCATTTCTTGATTATTGTGGCAACTAGATAAGCATTGCAGTCACAATTCCTTTACCAGCCTTCTCTAATTTCCATGTTTTATAAGATCAAGATTTTAATTTTATTTTCAGTTGATTATTTTGTACTAAGTTTCTGTTCCTATTTATCACAGGAGCAGGAAGCCTTGGCTGCTTTAAAGGAGGGTAGGATTTTCAATTTCTCTTCTTGTCACATTAGCATTTGAATGCATTTGTACTGATCAAAAGGATTTGTTATTTTTGCACAATCAAAAGCAATCTGAATTATGGTGAAGTGGCATTACATTGATTATCACAACATTCACCTTCTTTGCTGCTAGAAAAATTTTTATTTCTCTTGGCATTGTATATTGCTATCTGTCTAAAGAAAATATGTATTCTGGTGATGTGTGCTTGTAAGTGCTGTTGTGATTTTGGTATCACTTTTGGCCAATTGAAATTCCTGGATGCGAAAGATCTACAATATAGATATGGGAGTTGCCATTACAGCTGAATTTTATACTAGTCCTCAAGCATTTTGAGTCAATATTTGGCTGAGCCCTGAAGGAAGAGTTTTGATTGTGGTGAATGAGTGAGGTGTGGCAAACAACATTTTAACAGGTTACTATGATTGAAGTACTTTGCCTGACCTGCCTTCATGTTTATAAACCCACATTTTGCATAATCTCGGCGAAAGTTTATAAAGTTTACAAATAGATTTCTTGTAAGAATGGCTGGTTGATGTCCCTGTTTTCTTTTTTTCTCTTTTTTTGGTCCACGGCAGTTATTTTGCACAGTGAAGGCTACATTGGTTTATTTTTGTTTCAATTTTTCCCTATATGTGGAGTCTTCCGAGTGATATTAAGAGTGATATTAAAAGTTCATGCACTGCTTTTTATACAGTTGTCATATGCTAGAGTACATGCTAGGGCACGTGCTACAGGACATAAATTTAATTTGCATTGTATCTATGACTGTCTGTTGCATGCAGGCTTGTTTCTTTAATGTGAATATGTAAGAGTCTGTGAAATACTGTACTATTTTTGCATTGGCTGAGAACAGTGAGTAAAAATGGATGGATTATCCGAAACTTTACATTTATTTATATCTGACGATGGAAAATAAAGGGTATTCGGCAACAGAGAGACTTTTTATGGAAATAGTTCATACTATTTGTGTTTATTTGATTTTCCACTGTTGCGAGTGTCCAATGCATCTGTCTTTTATTTATTTATTTATTTATTTATTTGAGAAAATTATGTCCTTGACAATGCTGTAGCTTACTATTTTCTGCTTTTGGTTTCTAATAGGGCAAGTTTTAAGCATTCACGCTGCCAGTGAGCTGGAAACCAAAATGAATGCTGCTGCAAAAGCATCTCGCCTTGCTGTCCTGTACTTTACTGCAGTATGGTGTGGACCCTGCCGCTTCATTGCTCCTATTTACACAAGCTTGGCTGCTAAGTACCCAAAAGTCGTCTTCCTGAAAGTTGACATAGATGAGTTGAGCACTGTGGCTTCACGCTGGGATGTCAGTGGTGTTCCTACCTTTTGCTTCTTAAAGAATGGCAAGGAGGTTGACAAGCTGGTGGGGGCTGATAAAAATGGACTTGAAAAGAGAATTGATAAACATGCACTTTAGTTCTGAGCTGATCTGCTGGAAGAGTCTGGCCATTAGTAATTACTGCTGTTGTGTTAAGCTTCAGTGATCACTCTCTTGAATAATGCTAGACATGGAACAAGTTATCTGAACAAGATGTGCTATGCTTAATTGAAAACAATTTGCTAAACCTGTTTCATCATCTGATGGAAGTGTATTTCATCAACTGGGGAGCAAACTACTTGCTTTCTCCTGTGTACAGCTATTTGCAGCCTTATCTGTGTTGTGTGTTTACAACTCTGTGTTGCGCTACAATCTATGTTATCTATTCTAAATAAATTTCGCATTCATCACATATTTATCTGTCCAGTTCATGACCAAATGCAACATTTACAAAGTGTTGCATTTTGTCCGAAACTTGATTAGGATACTTCAAGATAGAAAGTTTAACATCTGGCCGTTTTCTTTCATGGAAATATTGAATAGAAGTTTCTGAATACTAATTTTCGCTGTACCTTGTGATTAGCACCACAGCCATTCCAGAGCTTTTGCTATGGTAGTCAGGAATTTGCTTCCATCTCTTGCTCAATCACTTCTTCTCGTTCTTGGAATAGAATCTAAGAACCACATAGAAGAAGGGGCGACGGAGAACTCCCGAAGTTAGCAAGATAGCAACGTCATACTAGATGTTCTCTAGGGTGATGCTCATTGAATAAATCACATCTTCTCCAGTCAGGGAGCCGTTTGGTCCCAATTGCGTTTGTGTTTGATTATGAAGCTCGCTGAATTCTAGGTTTCCCAGTGGACCAAGAGAGAGGTCTGCAGGATAGCGTTCGTAACACTTCGAGCCTTTGAACTCATTTGTCACCATTGCTTCAAATGGATACTTGATTGCAGAAATGCAATGGAGCCACCTCCAGTAAACTAGTATCTGGGTCCACTTTAAGAGGAAACTGCAGGCGAGGAAGAACAGGGAAGCTGTAGCAATGCGAGGAAAAACAGAGAAGTTGTTGCGATCGCTACAGTGTAGCCCGTGATGTAACTCAGAACAAGAGTGCTGACCAGCATGACATAAGCATTAGTTGTTATGAGTGAGGCAAAAATGATCATCCAGAAGTTGAAGAGACTGCTTTTGATGTGGAGAGCATCTTTGGTAATTGTGGCAAATGTGAAACCTTGGATGGCAAAAAATGGGAGGTAAACTATCAGTGAAGATATCACATAAGAGAATGCCCGGTAAGCATTGTGGGAAGTTTCCCTGATAAAGATGAGTCTTTCCTGGATAAAAGTTGGGACAGCATTGTTGGAGGAGAAGAAACTGAGGCAGACTGTGAAAATGTAGAAGTTGAGAAGCTGGTTGATTGTTCAACAGTTTGGCTCACCCAGGTTTTTGAAAAGATATGATAGAATTAGAGCCATAACTGTCAATTGGATCTCTCTGGAGAGGAAAAGCTCAGGAGTACGAGCCACATTGAGTGCTGTGCGTCAACACAGGACTGCAACTTCCCATAACCATGGGTTGGCATATTTAGGGCCGCATGCTGGCTCATCCAGGGCTTCTTCCTCAAATTCAAGATCCTCCTAAGGTGTAGACTCTGGTGATTGGTTCGTAGCCACTGGAGTTTGTGGACCACTAGCAATGTGTTGAGATGTTGAATATGGACTTGAAGCTCGACTTCTTGCTCCAGAAACAGGTGTTTTTGCTGGAGTTCTTGCAGGTGTTCATGATGGTGCAAGGTGAGGAGCGCCTGTGAAACCATTGTAGAGCCAGACTGACAAATCTTTGTAGAAGTGAGGGGCCACTTGCAGATATGCACCACTTTTGCGTTCAAGAGAGTTGTCAAATTTCTCTCCCTCATCTTCCTTCCTTACCATCTATTTCGTCCATTCACCCAGATTCTGCTCTAGATGCCAGAATTCCCATGAATGAAAGCAGTTCACTTTGTGGGCTGATGGCTCGTTTTGAGTCAGGGGTCCTAGTGTAAGAAGTTTGTGATCGTATAGTGATAGGAGTATTTGGTGTTTTTGGTGTTCTGGGAACTGGTGCCACTTGATCCAGTTTGACGCCATCATGTTGGTACAGCACAAGGGGGTCAAGTCCCACTGTGGACTCATCACACTCTTTGATCACATCTAGGAGGTAGTCGAGGGCATTTTCACCTTCAGGAACCGGCCTTCCAAAACCAGCGAGATGCTCTCGCATTCCAGCTAGGCTTCCAATGTATGTAAGCCTGCCTCTGTTTACAGATTTTGATATTGTGGTGAGCACCCAGGAATGTTAATTAGCAGCAAACAGCAAAAACAAAATTGGGCTTATGGAAGTGTACATATTGATCGTTGAAGCTTCTATTTTACCTTGCAAGAATTGTGATGCGATCCAAGAGCATTCGAATCTTGTAGGAGGGCTGGTGGATAGTCATCAAGACAATACCTCCTCCCCGGGCTATGTTCCTCACCTTTTCTACCACAACGAGAGCGCTTGTAGAATCAAGTCCTGTGGTGGGTTCATCAAGGAACAGCAGGTATAGCTTGTGGATTATGTCAGTTCCAATTGACACCCTCTTCCTTTCCCCGCCCGACACTCCTTTCCTACCCTTATCCCCAATATATGTGTGTGCTACGCTCTACAGTAACGCATGTGAGAATGTGTGAACATGCAAGACAGAGAAGGAAAGGGTGACAAGTAGACTATACCATTAAACCAAGCTGCCGAAGGAGCTCATGGACTCTCCGTTTCTTCTCATCCCCCGAAAGTGAAGGAGGAAGCCTCACTTCGGCAGCAAACAAGAAAGTCTCAAAAACTGTTGAGATGGGGAAAAGCCATCTTGCATCACATAGGAAGAAGTCATTTTCATGTAGCTGGTAGTTACTTGCAGGAGCAGCATTCCCATGTAAATTAAAGCATGCTGTTTCGGTTGCTTGATTATTTCAGATGTTTAAGATTTTATTGTTTCTAATAGTCGCAACAGATCCACTAACCTACTTCCCATCAATCCTAACGGATCCTTCAATGCTCCCTCGTGCAATCCGGCCAGCCACAGCATCAAGAAATGTGGACTTCCCAGCTCCACTTGGCCCCACGATCGCGCAAATCTCAACCCTAATGGCCTGGCCAGAGATATTGAGGGGACAAACTTCTTTCCTGATCCACTCATCATCCCTTTTAATCTTCTTGACGACACTGTATGAAATGTTTTTGAACTCAAGGCCATGGCCCAGGATCATCTTCCGGGGCTCGAGCTGCACCAAATTCGTACTTCCTACAGCCGACTAAGATGCTCAAGGCTACCGTTCGGGGCCATCCGGTCTGCCTTTGTCAATGCGATTGGCCCAGTTCAACGAGCACGCACTTTTTTTTTAAACTCCTGATGAACTTCTTATAAACGATTCTCACAAACAAATGGCACAAATATCTTTTTTTTTACCAATATATTATGTATCACTTTAGATAAAATTATAGGATAGAATGACCAATTTTATTGCTGTTAGGCTTACATGTATCTGTAATATTTATTTATATATTTTGTTTGTGAATATACCATCACGAATATGTGAAACACAAACAGATTTTGTGATCCGGGAAATCTGAACTGCTGAAGATTCGAAACCAGAAATCTTAGCTAAAAGCCGGCCAAATATATATTTGGATGCATGGGATGCGGAATCTAGTTAGACAGCAACGTTATAAGTCACTGAAAGAAAATTGAATTATATCTCATTAGACCATAGAAAACATTTTAAGAATGGAAAATCAAAAACAAACTAGTTAATTGAATTTTTGGAAAAACGGTTATTTGACAGAGATTTCGTAGGGGATGACAACTCGGCTGTATCACAAAACCAACCATATTCTAACCATACTAACAAAATTCCTCCGGAAAAAAGAAAAAAAAAAAACGTTGGAGGGTTAAAAAGAAAATTTTGATTGTTTTTTTCCTTCTTTGTAGCTATTGATCTTCTAATTTCTCATTCAGAACCATGGATTCCAAGTTCACTTTCAGCTTCATCCTCTTCTTCTCTTCTGGGGTTTTTGTGGGGTTTTCTCAGAACGTTGATGAGTTAAGTGGAAGTTATGGAGAACATTCTTTGGCTCAAACCATTGGTGGGTATCTCCAAGCTGCAGGGAATAATGGTGGGACTCCGCCAGCTAACGCGCCAATGGACTGCTTGCAAAAGCTGCTTCCATGCCAACCCTTCTTGCACTCGCCGTCGCCACCGCCGGCCACTTGCTGCGTGCCGCTCCGGCAACTGATCGTGAATGAGACTCAGTGTCTATGTGCAGTCGTTAGCGATCCTGTCGTCTTGCAGAAATTCAACATCACCGCTGGCGATGCCATGAACCTTGCCAAGGCTTGCGGTGGAAAGGCTGACCTATCTGCTTGCCAAAATGGTGATCATGACTTCTAATTATTCCCCCCCCCTCTTCATTTTACTATTCAATTTAGTTTTCGAATATCATTTTCTTTTAGCTCCCATGATTTTAATCCTGGGATTAAGAGCCAGCAGTTCTTTTTTTCATTTGGTTTACATTTTTCACGTCCTCCCAAATTTTTCATTTTTTGTCTCTTTTTAGAAGAAAAAACAAAATATTCGTGAAAGATATTTTAATGGTGTGACTACAATCGCATGCATTTTAATTGAATACTCCAAAATTTCATTATTTTCTTCACGAAAATTGCTTTAAGAATTAATTGATCGATTTTTCGTTGCAAAGTGCAGTTTGGATTTTCCGTAGTTATGCTTCGAGCTATAATTGATCAGGCTCATGATTTGCAATTGGGAATTTTTAAAAGTTTGTAAATTTATATTTATTTTCACCTATCATCTTCACCTCGTAGCACCGATCAAGTGATGTATAAGATGTGCAAGTCAAAATTTTTGTCAGTTGCTTCTCTGCACGGATCTATTTCTTTGCATTTATGGCATTAGACTCGTTCAAAATTTTAACCGCTTTTTCTTTTTTTTTTTTTCCTCCCCCCTGAGTACCAGTATGAATTTTATTTTTTCCTGGCGTTTTCAGGAAAAAAAAGAAAAAAAAAAAAGAAGTTAAAAAAACCTGTACATTGACAACTAAGATTTCATTTCACATGATATGATCACAACATCGGCAATCTAACATTATGATTGTTTCTTCTAATTCTGTTCATTATTCCTTTCAATGAGAAACAGCAACATCCCCGGCAGGTTCTCTCAGAAACTCGCCACCCCCGACTGACGATGCAAGCCCCGGTGATATAACTTTCTTTAACTTCTTTATTATTACTCTTTTTCATTTAATTATGGAAAAATGGATATCCCAGCTACCCAAATCAAGCTGATAAGTGAATTATAAACATCGAAACTGTCATTTACGGTTTTCTTTCTGCTTGTTGTAGGATCAGGTTCTTCTTCTAACTCGTCCCCTCCAAATAGTTCGGCCACACGACGTGCAGCGAACGTTATCTCCCACATTGGGTTATATACTTTCGTTCCCTTCTTTGTGGGTTTGAGTCTCTGGGCATTCATTTAGTTATTTTCATGGGTGTTGAACAGCTTGGAATGGTGCTTTCGAAAAAGCCCTCCCACGAGTTTCATTGTTTCTTTCAGGCTTAGTGATCTGTCGAGACCTGACAGTCGAGACTTTAATTCCCCAACCTCCCCACCATGACTTTAAAAAACCTTATGCAGCACCCGCACTAGTTGCAAAACATTGAAATAAGTACCATCCTCATTTTCCTGAGGGTTCATTTTTTTTTATATATATTTTTAATACGTAGAAATGAGGAACATTTACCTTATTTTTGGTCTTTCGTTCCCAGAAGCAACTCTATATTAATAAAATAGCTTAAACATATGGGAGTCAGCACCACAAATATTCCAACTTATGCCTTAGACTAATTTAGAGAAAATTGTCCAATACGTAAATGTAGATTTTTTCTTTCTTTCTTTTTTTTTTTTTTATTAAAAATGCGATCAGAATTGTTGATTGCATAAAAATCAGACCATATATCCGTAACTCAATGACAAGGATTTTTTTTTTCTTTTTAATGTTTAGTTTGAAAACAGCACGTCATAACATGAACAAACATGGGAGCTCTGTTGTGTTCTCTGTTCTTTCTCTCCCACACCCCAGCACTCAAGACATCAATAGCAAATTAGCATTTTATTTTTGCACTTATTGTTTGTTATAAAAAGAAAAATAACCTATTCCTTTAAACAAATTTAGGCAAAGTCTCACTCAAAAAACAAAAAAAAAAAAAAAAAAAAAACAAAAAACAAAAAAAAGGGGGTAAGTGTGCGAGCAAATGAATGCAAAAAGGCCAGTAAAATAGAAAGGCCAATTGCAAGCATAATCCACTCGCTCTGTAGTTGAATATCGGCAACTAAAAGGACCGATTGCGCTATTTTATATCAATCAGAAGCGCATCAGTGACGCATTGCCTCTCTTTTCACTTCGGTTATTCCCTTGCTTCCCAAAAACAATTACAGCCACTTGACCTACAGCTTACTTGTCTGTATTTTAAGACACAAAAGGAGACAGAGAGAAGAGAGAGATGGGTGGTTCCGTACCTGCCCGCAAATCGCGAAGCGGGTTCTGCAACGGGATGAGTACTTTACGGTTGAGGGGGGAGAAGCGTGAGCGGTCTACAGAGAGAGAAAACCAAAACCCTAGTTTGACTCTCTCTTGGGCTCTCCGTTGTGGGTCTAGCCCAACGAGGACAAAATTCGCCATTATGGACCACTCGAAGGAACGTAGAGCATTCTCTGAAAATGTTGCAAATTAAATATTTAAATTTTTATTTTAAAATTTTAATTTTTTATTAAAAAATAAAATTTATTAAAATTTTAAACAGTTATGTGGTATCTCGCCATTCAATTCAAGGAGCTTCCAATGGACTCAAAAACAGTTATCACTAAACAAAGTGTATTTTGATGAGGCCATTAGCCATAAATTCCTCTCTTAATTTACCTTTACTTTTCAGAATATCAATATAATTTCATAAATTTTTATATAATAATTATGGAAAATTAAATATTATTTATATGATATAATCATACACTATATTTAAGTATTTTCACTAAAATGTATCTATTCATACTGTATTTCTGTACAATTGCTCATGTTATTTTGTTGAGCAAGACCTCTTCTTCCCATTGGAAATAAACAGAAGGAAAAAAAAGAAAAAAAAGAAGGAGAAAAACAATGAGAAAATGGCTGTAACAGTAGCTTCCATCTCCAAAACCCTAGCGAGGCTACGTTCGCGAGTTGGTTGCGGTGGTGTAGGGACTGTAGGTGGAGGTGGGGCGGCCCTCTACCTCTTTTCCTCTTCAAACCATTGGAACCCATCATCTCCCTTTTGCAGCACCGCAGCTGCCGCCGTCTCCGTCCCCGTCATTGAGACTCCACCCTCCTTCTCTCCTCAACCTCAAGGTGCGTGTACGTATATGTGCTTTGTACATGTGGGCGTGGTTTTATGATGTGGGTTTTCAAGGATTAAGAGTTTTTTAGCATCTTATTATGAAATGTGTCCATTGATTTTTGTGCTGTGTGGTTTATTTATTTATTTATTTATGTTGGTAGGAAAGGAAAAAGAGAACGAGAGAGAGAGAGAGAGAGGTTCGGGGTGGTCAAGATGGCTGCTTTTTCTTCCTGGAGCTATTACTTTTGGCCTTGGAACTTGGCAGATCTTCAGAAGGCAGGAGAAGGTAGGTACTTTCTGCTCCCCACCTATTATAAAATACTTGACTTGGTTCTGCCATCAGTTCTTATTCCCTTTGTTGTCTTAGTGCAGATGTTGTTAATTCCTTGTTGTTTTTTAATTGCTGTCATAATCTTCTTAGAAATTGAACTGCCCTCATAGCATGCTCATCTATTGTGTTGAATTCCTTGAAATTTATGCTCTGTTTTTGTCTTCTTTTTTGTTATAATAAAAAAAGGTTCAATGCTTCACTCATGGAAAGGTGCAAACTTTGGTTTAGGTCTTTGGGGGTAATGAGTCCAAATGCATTAGAATTTTTTTCTTGAGGTGATTGGCACAAGTTTATTTTATGATACAAATGGTTCTAAGAATCAGACTTATTAAGTGTAAAGGCAGTTGATGGGTTAGAATAGACTTATCCCTATGGATTCTTTCCCCAGGACTAAAATCTAAGCTGAACTTGCTACAATGGGAAGAGAACACTTGTGCAGTTACTTACTTTTGCACTGTGGAGTTAAGAGTTATTGCCACACACTTCCATATGTGCAATTTTGGGCTGGGGGCTTTGATCATATGCCATGGCTAAAACCTAGGGAGACTTGGAAGCATTATAACAAGATGGAGGGGTCAATGGCCTATGACTTGCCAAATGTAACTGTGTTTGTCAACTTAAGTTTGGTGTTGGGAATTAAGAGTTCTTCATGTGGTTATTAACCTTGTGAGTCACTCTCTTAGTATATTATTCTGTTTGTCTGTCTGACAGAAATGGGCTGGGCATTTTTGCATGAGAAAAATGCCTTTTCCATTTTCCCTTTTTGTTCAATAGAAGCTAGCTATGTTTCTCAAAGGAGGCACAGGGTATGTAAACTGGAAGCTTAGAAGTAAGAGCTTGTAGATAGTTGTTGTTTTAAGATTGTAAAAAGCCAGATACATTGTTTTCAACATGCTACCCATGAAAGTAGTCAAAGACATATCCCAAACATTTTAAGGCCCAGTCCTTCCACCCCTTGGGCTCCTTTTACGTATTTGAGCTGTAGAATAATTAGATTCATTTGCTGCAGAATGTTTTGTGTGTAGGTCTCACAATAGTTTAATGGTGGCACTACCTTGAAAAGAGAACAGACCAATCTCGTTCTTCTCTTAAAAATCTACAATATCTGTATTTAGACATTAAACGTGGGTTTCTGTCTTCAGCATGACCACACAGGAGCAGGACATCTTGTAGTGCCAAAGTTGTATCCATGTCTGCCTTGGTTTTCAGTCCAGGCATCTTTATAAGCTGCATAACCAGAGGCAGTTTCCAAGTTTACTAACCCAATTAATATGGTTGGAAAAAAAATTTCTTCCTGCAGATTAAAATGCTGGATTATAGACAGAAGAGATTGGCTTTGGAACCCATGATGTTTAATGCATTATCCCCGTCTAGCAAACAGTTGGATGCTCTGGAGTTCAGAAGGATGTCGTGCAAAGGTGTTCTCGATGAAAAAAGGTCAATCTATGTGGGGCCACGATCTAGAAGTATTTCAGGAGTGACCGAAAATGGCTACTATGTCATTACTCCCCTTATGCCCATCCCAAATGACCCAGAGAGGTCAGAATTGTAGGCCCTCTCTCTCAATAATCTTTAAGGATGATACTACCATATGCTTTTATAAGGATTGGTGTGTTGGTTTCGTCTCATCAGGCAAAACTTGTCTGGGTCCAAATTTACTTGTATGCTAACTGCTGATGATATGTTATCATTTTATGCTTGGAATAGGCTTCAGCTGTATGGTGCATAGAGAACGAACTTCAAGGATCTAGCTTCTTTTGCTTTGATCATTTAATCCACTAGTCACTCTATCTATGGGCACGACTATTTTGTGTCTGTCTCTTAGCAAGCACATCAATTCAACGATACTGCTATGTTTTTCCCTCAGCTGACAAGTGCTGGATAGTCCTATTTCAGTGTGACATCACCAATTCTGGTCAATAGGGGATGGGTGCCTCGTATCTGGAAAGACAGGTCTTCAGAAGTTTCACCCGATGATGAACAGCGCAAAGAGATAGCAACCTCATCTGTGCAAAGCCCTTGGTGGAAGTTTTGGTCCAAGAAGCCAAAAACCATTGAGGTCTTGGTTGCATATCCTTTCATCCTTTATTATTGGCTTATTGCTCTCATATTAACCTAAAATACTGAATTTTAACTTCGTGCAATTCACAGGGCCAAGTCTCTTCTATCATTCCTGTAGAAATTGTCGGAGTAATTCGTGGCAGTGAGAAGCCTAGCATTTTTGTTCCAGAAAACGACCCAGCCTCCTGCCAGTGGTTCTATGTTGATGTTCCAGCAATTTCCCGTGCTTGTGGGTTACCTGAGAGTACTGTCTATGTGGAAGACATCAAAGAAAATGTTAATTTGAGTTGCCCTTACCCTGTTCCGAAGGATGTCAATGCTTTGATTCGCAGTTCAGTAATGCCCCAAGACCATCTAAATTATACCTTTACATGGTATGTTTGTTCAGTATCTTGATGCCTTCGTTTGCACACCTGCATTCCTTTGCTGACATCTGCTTTTATATACCTGCATTTCCTTCAAGACCTGCTATTGAAACCCCACGGTCATAAAAGTTGCGAGGGAAGGGAAGGGTAGGTGGTATGTTGGGTAGTCTCTACATTTCACCGATATATAGCAAATTCTCAGTGGCCTACCATCTGCAAAACCCAGATTAGTTTCAATCTAAAGCTACAAATGTTTTTTTTTTTTTCCGGGAGCCAGTGCCAGTCCTCCTTAATGCTAGTTTTATCCTGGGCAGGTATTCTTTGTCGGCTGCTGTCACGTTTATGGCTTTCAAAAGACTAAGGCCGAAAAGGAGCCGGAGATAGCAAGCGTGTGCCGCAAAGGATGATAACTTCTACCAATCACATGCTTCTAATAAATAACCTCAAAATTTTGACTGGGGTTTTTTGTCTTCTCACTTCATGAACCATTTTGTCTGTATCGCCCCTTTTCCTTCTCCCTCAAAGGTTAAATGTCAGGTGGATACCGTCATCCTGTATTTCAATACATTCTGGGCACCGCAGACTTCCTGTGTCTGAGTTATTTTAACCGTCAGTAATATGGTTTCCATCATTTCATAATCTACGATGGTTCATCTCTGTTAAAAATCGAAACTTTAAGCGACTTTTGGTGGAAGCCACTCTTAGCTTGTGGTTTTTCATTTTTTTTTTTATTTTTTTCCTTTCTTTTCGTCGTTTTTACCCTGTAATACAAGACGAGTGATGGTATACAGGTTTAACCAAGGGGGCATCAGAGAATGTAACGTAATATACTGAAAAGCATGTGCATATGCATGTATCTTGTGAATTGGGATGTTTCCTTATGATTCTTGTTCGGTCTCTCGTCTATCCAGACATGCGCGCAGGAATTGGTGCTACGCGTTTGAACTTGTACTCGCTCTATCGTTCAAAGCTTCAAACTGAAACAAAGCAGTTGTGCAAGTCACACTTCCACGGCCGGAGTCTACGAGAACCCTCGGAATCCATAGTTAGACTCGAAATTGAGAGAGAGAGAGAGAGAGAGAGAGAGAAACGGTGGATTCAATCGTGACAATAAAATACATAGAATTGATCAACAACCCAAACGAACTGATGATACAAATGCACGTCCGAGGCGTATATTTGTCGTTCAGCTCAACGGTTGCGTGAGAGTAGGAGGGGTTATCACTTCTATTTACTTCTTATTATTATTTTTTTAATTCGAATAAAAAATAAAAAATACAAAGATCAAAATGGTCAGACCGCAAATCAGGGGCGGACGTTGACTCGAATCCGGTCCAGATGGAAACGTGTTTTAGTGCTTATGAGGGAAGGCGCGGTGCACGTGGGCCAGTTGTAAGTAATGCTTGCTTGCCACACCGTAATCGCTCATATCTTCTTCGATGATAATTATAAATAATAAATAATAATAATATAAACAAAAATAAAAACAATTATTTAGAAGCTACCAATTAATATTATTTAATACCAAACAAATCAACAGAATATATATATATATATATTAAAATAAATAAATAATTAAAAAAACTTTTTAATTAATTAGGGGGGGAATAAAACTATAAATTTATAAATTAAAAAAAAAAAAAAAAAAAACCAGTATTGGCATGCCAGAGTCATTTGGGCTCTAATAACCCCAATGATTACAGTTGAGATTGGGCAGAGCCAAACCTGCCTTTTTCTCTGCGCAGTTTCTTTCTCTCTCTTTTTTTGAACTCCAAATTTAAATCCACTCACTGGCTGTTATTAATTCATTGTATAGAATTTAATGAGTGAACTTCTAATTCAAAATTTGTGTGTAATTAATAATAAGGATAATAATAATAAAATGCGAAGAAGAAATTGAGATGGGGAATAATGAAATTATGTCATGTGCTCGGGGATTGAGTTCGTTCCGGTGATCGCAGCATTTAATAATGGCCGCCGCGGCGGCGGAGATCGTGACGGGGGATCGGTACCTAGAAAAGCTGGTGAAGTTCGTGGAGGAGCAGGCCGGCGGCTTGGTCGAGGGCTCTTTGGCCCTCAAGCTCAACCCCGCCGGCCTTCACTACGTCCACTCCCGCCTCGACGCCCTCCGCGAGCTCGAGAGCCTCCTCGCCGGTGCTCCTGTTGATTATCTCCGTGCCTACGTCTCCGACCTCGGCGACCACCGGGCACTCGAGCAGCTCCGCCGCATCCTCCGCCTGCTCACCACGTTGAAGGTCGTCTCCGTCCTTCCTCCGCCCTTGCGCGACCCAACGCCTTTGTCCTTGCTGCCGTTTGGGCGGTTGAGGGTGTTGGAGCTCAGACGATGCGATTTGTCCACGTCTGCTGCCAGAGGTTTGTTGGAGTTGAGGCATACTTTGGAGAAGATCATTTGTCACAATTCTACTGTGAGTTCCTTCTTTTTTTCTTTTCTTTTTTTTTTTTGTCTTTTTGAATTTTTGTTTCTTCTCTTTTCCTTTTGATGGTTGGAAAGGCTGGATTTTAATGAAGATTAAAGAACAGAGAGAAAAGAAAGAAAAAGGGTTCACAATTGAACTATTTTCCGTGCACGCTAATATTGAACCGTCAAATTTGAAACTTAAGTATCTTACTTATTTCAAACTATTTATGTCCAAGCAGGGAATGGGTATTTGCAGATAATAATCCTCCTTTTTCTACTTTGAAAAATTTTAGGATGCACTGCGGCATGTGTTTGCTAGTAGGATTGCTGAGATTAGGGACTCTCCAAACTGGAACCGGTTGTCATTTGTCTCTTGTCCTTGCAATCGCTTGGTTTTGATGGACGAGTCATTGCAACTTCTTCCTGCTGTTGAAACTCTTGACTTGAGTCGAAATAAGCTGGAAAAGGTGGATAATCTACGGAAGTGCACCAAATTGAAGCACCTGGATCTTGGATTCAATCATTTGAGGACAATTACACCCTTTAGTGAGGTAGGAATTCTTCATACAGTTTCAACCAGAGTAAAAGTGTATGTGATTTGGCTCCTTTGAAAAGTTGTTTCCAGTGCTTTTGTGTCTGCAGCTTTTTACAATGCTGTTGTACTTGTTAGTACCTGATGTGTTTCTATTGTGCAATGGGGTGTGCATCATTATACTCATCCCTTGCATTACTTATGTTGATGTGTAGTGTCAAAAGTACATAGTCATCCCAAACATTACTGATCTAGATGATATTTTTCAAGCTAGCTTACCAAGCAACACGAGCTCAAATTTATTATTGCTTCAAACAAGCTCATGTTCAACTTTCTCTGGTTTCACAATAAAATGTTGGGAATCAGGCTATGCTTTGTGATTTGATCAATCTCTTCTCTCTCTCTCTCTCTCTCCCTCTCTCTTCATGAGGCATCTCCTCTCCGTAATTTGAATGGAAATACTACATTTCCAAATGGGTGTCCTGCAGAAAATTTGCCCACTCTTTCAGGGGTGTCACTTATCTGTTGCTCTCAGATTGCCTGAGTTTGTTTGCTATTATTGCTGGTAGTAATTTGAGTTCTTTTAGGGCTAGTTTCTGTTGTCTGTGAGATTTAGCCATTTCTGTTTCTGTGTATTTTGTGTTTTTTTTTGTATCCATATTTCAATGTTGCTTTGAGCGTTTATTTTCTGTTATAGATGACAATTCTTGAGTTTGCAATCACAGAATTATGATGTTGATTTATGCAATTGTTTTCATGGATGAGGGGTATTTGGGTAAAAGTGAAAGCAGACTCAGCATGCCAGACTGATCTGAGCTAATTTTTAACTTGGCTAATCTTTGGGCTCAAACATTTGCTCCTGTTAGGCTGGCAACTGCATCTTTGGTTTAATGTGATGCTGCAGCTGTGATGAAATTTTTAATGGATTTATGCAGGGAGGGTTTCAAAAGTTCATCAAATTTTTTAATTTGGATTTTTTGCAAAATTTTCTGATCAGGGACGAGCAAATTCTTTCAATGGATATAGCAACCTAGTAGGAAAAGAAGATTTTGGCATAAATTCTTTTGGTTGTGAAGTAGCAGGTTTATGCGATATGTCATGTATTGATGGTACTTCTGGTCCAATTGTCTGCTAAGTTTGATAATTTCCAGCTTAGTGGTAGAAATTATTTTAGTAAGTTGTGCTCCCATCATGCTAATTCCCTTCAACATATCCCTACCCTCTGTGCATGGGGTTCATTATCAGATCTTCACTTGGCATATGAACATTTATTGTACTTCCCCCCTTGTTCCCTTAACCCCAACCTCCCTAAAATTTACTTAACCAATAGATAGATGCCAGACCCATTTGCTGGGCTATGGTGAATCATGCTCAAACTCTAGGAGAGAAACTTTTGTGTCTGTGGAGCTGAAGAAATTATACAGTTGTGATAAACCAAATACCCTCAGTTTATATACCCGTGTTGCCATACAAGCAAATTCCTGTATTTGAATGCAGTTGCTTTTAAACTTGAGTGTATCTAGTTGAGATAATTGCATGTGAAATTTGCTTGGGTTCATTTAATCTTGATGAAAGGGTAAGCCTTGGTGTAATGATGAAATGACTCTATTGTGACTTGAAGGTCACTAGTTCAAATCATAGAAACAATCTCTCTGCAAAAACAGGGGTTAAGGCTGCATACATTTGTTCATTCCCCATACTTCACACTGTGAAAGCCTCGGGCACAGGGATGCTCTTTTTTATTTTTTCAATTGAATTATGGCAGTATCTTGCTAAATAGTTTGAATCCCAAACATTTCCTTTTCCACATGAATTTTTATTTCAAGAATTATCTCTGGACTCATACGCCACTCTTGTTGGAATGTGCAGGTCTCCTGTCCTATTGTTAAACTTGTTTTGAGGAGCAATGCTCTGACTACATTACGTGGGCTTGAGAATTTGAAGTCACTTGAAGGACTTGATGTTTCCTACAATATTATTTCCAATTTTTCAGAGTTGGAGTTCCTTACAGGCCTCCCATCCCTGCGAGACTTGTGGTTGGAAGGAAATCCATTATGTTGTGCCCGGTGGTATCGGGCACAAGTGTTCAGCTATTTTGCTTATCCAGATATAGTAAGTGTCATTATATGGTTTTCTGTACTTCCTTTTTCTGGTATGTTGTTTGTGGATGATGAGATTATGGCATTTCAACATTGCTTTATTATTCTGTTCTTAACTAAACTCACAGTTGTCCACCCTTTCCTGTTGGGTGGTTGGGTAGTTGAAACTAGATGACAAGGAAATCAGCACAAGAGAGTTTTGGAAGAGGCATATTATAATTGCCAGCAGACAGAAGCGACCCTCTAGCTTTGGATTTTATTCTCCTGCAAAAGACAATGCTGAAGGAGAGGGGAATATAAATAAGAAAATGGTAGGTGATTCTACTTGTGGCTTCTGCAATTCAATGTATTGGTTAGAATTTTACATGCACGACATATGCTGTATGGGGAAGTTAGTTTCTATCCTCGAATCATATTGCTTTACGTGACCTTTCTGTGCCGATGGTAAATTGTACTGGTCACAATTTCAAATGGGTGATACCCAAGTTTTGCAAAGTTTTTTATGCAGTGCTTTAGTCCACCACCATAACTTCATGCCACAAAGCTCTTAATATGGAAATACATGTATCTACACCTGACCAGATAGTTATTTGCATCTCCAAGATAGTTATTGGTCAATGTATGTCTCAATTTTTGCAGAGGAAAGTATCACGTCTTGCTTCGATTGGGACTGAAGAAGAGAGCACATATTTTTCTTCTGACCAAGAGTCTCGATCTTGTGATAATGAGGTTCAGAGCAAAGAGGAGAATGTCATATCTGATGATGAAGCTGAAATTGTTGATTTGATCAATAAAGCTGAACTTATGAAGAAAGAGCATTCTATCTTTTGGTTGCGTGAATTTAAGGAGTGGATGGATCATGAGTCAAAGAGTTCTGCAGATTCTGTGGCGAATACAATGCCTCATGTGAAGGAAAATCATATGAGATACAAGACAAACCAGAAGTTTCATGGTGAAAGTTCGGTATATCCCTCAAACTCTTTCCAAGCGTTAGGAGAAGATACTGGTGCAAATGCCCTTTTGTATAAGAATTCCTTCATGGATGTGTCTACTGGTTCATATGGTGACATTGCTTTACCAGGCATTGCAAGATTGAACTTAGGGCATAAATATCAAAAATTTTATTCATACGAAGGTGTGCTGCAGGCTAAAGGTTCTCATTCCAATGACTTTTCCATCCAAGGAGGCAATTCAATGGTTGAAAATGGCAACATGTTATCATTGGCTACCATAGATGAAACAACGGAGTCTTATTCATTGTCTGCTTACCCTGGCTCCCCTCCTCATTATCAAGAGGACATTCTGCACCGTCGGCACAACTTGGTGGAAGAATTTCTGCAGCTTCCTGCTGAGTCCTATTCAGTGGTATCATCTGACAGTGATACAAGTTCTAGTGAAGATGATTTATATGAATTCAGGCATTCAGTGCATGAAGAACAGTTTCAGAATGAGGAATACTTTGATCAGAGGGAAAGTAACAGAGTTTTTTCTAATTCATGTGCTGAACAGAGTTCTGGTACTGCAGAAGTCCTAATCTCCAACTGTAATAATTTTCCTGGGATTTCTCATGATGAGGAATCTGCTAGTATTATCAATGAAGAGTCAACTTGGTTTGGTAAGAGAAAAAGCAAAAGAAAGCCAAAAATAAGGGCTATTTCTCTCTCAGATAATGCAGTGGACAAGGAGATGCTAAATGGAAAGATCAATAATCATGAAGCTTACATGGAAACTGAGAAAGCAAAGTCGATGATTGGTGGGGGGGATTTTGATGCTATTATTGATAAGAAGCCACCACGGACTAATGCAATTGCAACCTCAGCAATTGCAAATGTTGGTGGAATTGCGGATGGTTTTGTTGAGAGATATTTCAATACACATGTCGCAGATTCCAAAATAAATGAGACCTGTATGCATTATGTGCATTGTGATTGTGTACTGGAGACAGAATCCTTGTCTAGAGAAAGGTGAGCAGCCAATCACAATCACAAAGAACTGTGGAAAAAAAGAATGTGATAGGAAGACTTTTACTCTATTGCATAATTTGCAAAGCCACTCAAAAATAGTTCTTTGGCTCATGTTAAACTATGGTGTGGCTTCTGAGATGGTGTTGGTTTTGCTCTTGTCTAGCTTTCTTTTGTGCTCTAGAAGCATTAATTTAAGCAAGTTGCTGCTGTGGTGTTTTTCCTTTCCCCATTTTATCTTCATGTGATATGGTCATTTTCTATCTTCCTTTTGTGGGGACTTTACCTGCCATCTTGATTGGTCTGTTGAACTTTTTCTATTCATGCGGTCCTGGCTCATGTTTCATATCTTTTCTGGTGTGCTTAGTTATAATATCTTAGGTTTTTTGGAGGTTTGATTTTGTGATTTAAGAAATCATTACCCCATTGAAAATGTATTTAGTTCCTTCCTCATCCAGTACTTCATCTTGCAGCTCTATGCAATTTAGTTGCTTTAGTTGCTGTACCATAGGATGAATGAAATGTGGGGAAGTTGCAGAAATAAATTGACTGCTATATTTGCCCATCAGCCATTACCTAGACTCCATAATGCAACCAGAGAAAAAAAAAAAAAAAAAAGACAAACAAAAGGGGATGCTTGGTGGTGCTTGCTTATCTTTGTTGTCACTGTTGTTTAGTGAATGAAACAGATTGAGTCTCTTTGGGTGGCAACACTTAGTCCCTTATTTTCCCTTTTTTATCAGCTATTTTATGAGATAACAACCATATTTTCAGTGTGCTTGGGTATGAAATATGAGATACAGCCATGTTTTCACCTATGCATAAAGCTTTCAATCTCTTTTATTCACTTGTTAATTCTTCATTCCTATTTGTTTCTCTGAACAGAGAAGTAGCTTTGTTACTGAGCAGTAAAGGGAGGCTGTATGTATTCCTCATTGGTGTAGCCTTTGATGGTTCAGGTTAGTTGTGAACCCTTTAGAAGAAAGCTTCTTATAATTTATTATCTTCCGAGTCTCCAGAAGTACTATTTGACACATTGCAGGTGTGATAAGTTTACTGGGTTGGCACAGTGCTGAAGATGTTAAAGAAGTTTTAGTTGGTGTTGGAGTTCAGATTGTGAGGTTAGTGACTTATGGTACCACCAGAAATTATAAAGCTGTTCATTTGCCTAAAACTGCTTTTTTTCCCTCAATTTTTGTTAGGGTATATCTGGACAGGGGAGCAACCTACTTGTTTCTCACGAGGACCATTGAGAAATCAAGGCAATTACTTTATACCTTGCAAGTTTTTGGTCCATGTGGATCAAATGATACATGTTTGCTAAGAAGGTGAACTATCTTGCCCCCTTTCATTTGATTATCTGGGAATATCAGCGATGCAAGTATCATATGTTCATGCATTTTGTTCCTTAATTTGCTTTTATCCTATATATAATCTCTATTTGTACGTATTAATTTTTCTTTGTTATATGATAGACTGGGGTTTTGGAAATTTATATGGCAGTTTGGAGCAGGTTCAGGTTGAGTTATTTGAGAAACAAATATGTGGAGGTTCAAAAATGAGCATCTTTCAATATTGTATGGTGCTGCTTCGGCATAACAAGAATGAAGGTATAAATTCTTACTAGTGTATGTTGATTAAATTATGATATATAAAACTAGTATAACATCTCATCTTGTTGTGGACCCACAATGTAACCCATATGGCAGATTGTCATTGCTGCATCTTTAGTATTGAAAAGCATTAGTTTATGCAGTGCAGAAATGGTTGTACGTAACTGCAGTGCGAAAAGAAAGGTTGATATTCATGCATAATTGTTGTGCAATACTTTCAGATTTCTATTATACCACGTGAAGGTAATAATACAAGTGGAAGTATTTGCTATTTCCCCCATATTTCCAGTAATTACATTCGTCCTCCTTTCATCTAACTGTAGTTCTTTTATATAAAATGTTTAAAATGCACCTGTTGGGACAGAGAAAACATGGTGCTTGAGATCACTCTCTGTCTGCAGTGTCGATGCATAATTTTTGTGTCATACTTTCAAGTTTCTATTATACCACGTGAAGATAATAACACAAGCTGCACTGGAAGTATTTGCAATTTTCCCCATATTTCCAGTAATTACATTCATTCTCCTGTCACCTAACTTTAGTTCTTTTATATAAAATGTTCAAAATGCTCTTGTAGGGACAGAGAAAACATGGTGCTTGAGATCACTCTTTGTCTGCGGAGGGCATTTGTTTTTGTGTATTGAAGACCTTAAGCGGTTCAGTTCTCCTTCAATGGGTGCATCTTCGCCTCCATACTTCTCTCGGGATTTGTGTTGCTCCATTTCCGATGTGTCTGAGCTGGTAATTCTTTTTAATTAATCTTCCATAGTTCTTGCTTTCTTATGCCGGGCAGTTACATTTATGCTACATCCAATGCTCTTTGAAAGTTATGTGTCTATGGACCTCGTCTTTAGCGGTCAGCTCCAATGTATGAGAATACACTTTTTTGCCTTCTGCTCTCTTTCCTTCGCAGGAGCTCCAGTTTTAAAGTACGGAACTATGAAAGCGCCTTACCTTTACCCTTTTGCTTCCTTTCCTTCTCTTGGGCTGGTGTCTGGAAAACTACACCTGGTTTCCAAAACTATTAAACATTTTGACCATAGCTTTTAAGTTCAAGCCACTTCTCCTCTCAGTCAATAGAATGAATGCTTTGCAGTGTCCTCCCATGTTTCATGTGTTAACCAGATTCATTGAGAGCTCATAAATATCATGTTGCAATTTCAGATCATAGAGGGTGGAGACTGCTGCTTGACCTTGTTTCTTACACGTGTTGCAACAAAGTTTTCTTTCTCCTCCAATGCCAAGGAGAAAATCAAAGCCACTGATGACGAGAACGCAGCTTTGGCCTCTCTGAAGTGGAAGATCAAGTGGTTTTCAGAAGTTAGTCTATTCAATTTTGTGGCATTGTTGATAGCAATTCACAGAGGGATGACGACATCACCTTTGCTCGTAACGCATGTTCCGTGAGCATCGTTTGTGCATTTGTTTTTTTTTTTTTAATTTCACATTCATTTTATTCATTTGAGTTAGGCTTTCATTTTCTGCTTCATTCTTCACTTTTATAGTTTTCTCATATCCTTGTGTGGCGAGTGAGTAGCTTAGTTTTTCTATATTCTTTGATTTATATTCTTTCTGTAGTTTTTTTTTATTTTCTCATGTACAGATTGTACTGTAAATGACGTCTGTTCATCCCTTTGTATCATTATCCTCGCCAACATTCCCTCTCTCTAAGCCTTTGGCTGACTTATATATTAGTTCCATGTGGATACTTTGTATGTAACCAAGTTCTTATGTCCGTTTTTTGTCCAGTTAAAGGGGTGAAGTTTCTGTTTTTAAAGTCAAAAAGTCTTTTTTTTCTTAATTTTCAGAAAATAGGCATTAAAGGAGTTTTTATTTGTCGCTTCAAAACTAGGTTGAACACAACGGTTTTCTTTTATTCCTTGAGAGTATAATTCTATGAAAAAATAGAGAGACTTCATACGTCAAAATCTAAATATGAGTGAAACGCGAAAGGGTCAATTTTTGTATAATATAAATAACAATTTGAAAATAAGATTAGAAGCTAAAAGTTTTAGAGGGGAGATTATAGGTTAACACATAACATCAACGAAGCACCTTCCTTGTTGCGATTAAAAAAAAAAAAAAATCAACGGACATTCTTGAGAAGTAGTTCCAATTTTTTTTGTTTTCGATATATCGGAAAATAAAAAGACTCAAGCAAAACCTATCAGCATCAATAATTAAGGAAATATGATATCCTTTGCAAATTGCAAACAAGAAATTAGTGCATAATAGGGATTTATGCAATTAATTTCGATTGAGTTTAGAGTTAAAAATTTTTATTATATAATAAAGAAAAGGAGGGAACAAAAAAAAAGAGACAACAGAGGCACTAAAGTAGCGCACGCAAGAAGAGGTAGGAGAAGTGAGAAGTTTGGGAGGCTGTTTCTGCGAAAGAGAAGCCATGACCGCCAACCTCCAGACTGAAATTGACTAAAAGCTGCCCGTTATACCAAGAGCTTTGCTCTTCCAAGTCCAACAACAACAACGCGAGTCGAAGTCAAAAAAAGATCCTGGTGCAATCTCTCCTCCTAATCTCCTCAAGTTTCACATAAACTTTATACCGTAGCCCTTCCAGGCCTCCCTTGTACTCCTTAAGCTCTTCCGAGCTCATATCTTCTTCTGAATCATCCCGCCACAACCTCTCAATCTCTTCTCTATAAAACCTCAATTCTTCATCCTTCTCTTCCTCCCCCCCTTCTCCCTCCTTGCTCGGCTGTGGGAACCTGGCAGCGACGACGCCGTTTTTGGCGTCTGGAGGAGGAGGAGGAGAAGAAGAAGAAAGAGGGTTGACGTTGTTTTGGCTGAGCAGGTAGTGGTCCCCAACGGCGTCTCCGTTAACCGTCGATTCCTCCCCCTCCTCCCTTGGCTGGCCGGCGCTGGCAGCTTCCGTGGGAGGTGAAGGAGATGGGTCGGCATCGTTTTGGCCCAGCAGGTAGCGGTTCACGACGGCGTCCACGGAAGGGTTGCCGAAAGCACAGAGCTTGCCGGAGGGAGAGAAAGTAATGACGGCAGCCTGGGCGCCGGGGGCCATACCGCATAGCTGACGAGCCTTGCTGTAGAGGCCCTTTCTTCTTTTGCTGTAGGTCACAAACAGATTGCCTCTCTCTTCTATTCTCTTGACCTCTGTTCTCCTCTTCTTTTTCTCTGCTGCCGTCTTTCCTTTGCTGGTGGTGCTGGCGCTAGTGCTAGTGCTAGTGCTAGTGCTGCTGCTGGGATCGCCTGCTATTGTTGTGCCTTCCATGGCTGGCTGAAGAGGTCGTCAATGCTTAACCGAGATCAGGCTGTATATTTGCTGCCCCCTTTGCATGTATTTACACGGTTAAACTTTCTGGTTTCCCTTCTTCAGTTCGGATTAGGATGAAATTTTGATTTCGACTCTACGGCAAATTCTGGAAATCATGCCTGAGTTAGGACTTCTTTCTGCTCAGCACTAAAATATTATATTTATATATTTATTTAATATATAATAAGATGAAAATTAAAAAAATTATTAACATATAATTAATATCTTTCTTCCCATCAACCCTGTTATTTTTTGGGCCGGTCGTCACGAGGTGGTGTTTTTTTCTTTTTTTTTTTTAGCAATACGACGTGTAGTTAATTCACGTCATATTATGCTATGCCCTATGAAAATATAATTATTATTTTTTACTTCTTTTAAAAAAGTATACTTGTTTATTAATTTTTTTAAGACCAAAAAAAAATGATTATTATTTTTTACTTCTTTTAAAAAAGTATACTTGTTTATTAATTCCGTGTAGTCGTCGTCATATTGTATTTTTGTCTGCTAGGGATAAAGAGTTTTAAATTTCTGAAAAAGAAATTTAAGATTTATGAGAATGAACGGAGGAATTTTTATCATATATAGTTTAGAATTTAATGGCTCACTTATTCGGGGAAAAACCAAAAAAAAAAAAAAAAAGAAAAGAGGGGACTTTTAAATTCCTACTTGTACATTGGCACGGGGGGGACGGCACAGGATCGGTGGATCACAGAGGACTACTCCTTGCTTAAGGAAATAAATTGCGATTAACTATTGGAAACCTTCTTTTTTAAGGGATTTCACGATTTGGGTGAGTTTCAAAGTAAAAAGGGTCTTTCTTTTTTAAGAATAGAATAGAATAGAATAGAATGGGTCTTTCTTTTTCTTTTTTAAGAATTAAATTCACTCAACTCAATTTTGTTTCAAGAAAATCAAATTAAATGTTTTTAAATTATATAAAAATTTTATTATAAAAACATAAATAATAAATAGGATCATAATTAGTAGTTATTAAATACAAAAAAAAACTAATATAATTAATAATTATATTTATATATTTGTAAATTTATATTAACATCCAATTTGGTGATTTTCTCATTTTTTGGCAAAAAAAAAAAAAACACACTTGATATGGGTCCCACGATTTTTTTTTTTTTTTTTGGGGGGCTTTAACCAATTGCTATTATTAAAAGTAGAGATGGGGTTCGGTGGTGTACAATATGCACGAAAACATAATCTGCTACCATCTCCGTGTGATCGATCAAGTTTAGCATGCCTACAATCTCGTTCTTTTTATTGAACCTTCGGCTCGACAGTCTCTCTTTTGTTCATGGATCCAATCCATATTGCATCGAGTGGTATGCAACCTTGCAAGGTTGCATGTGAAGTCCATACGGGTCTGATTTGGCCTGACTAGGCTTTTGAACTTAGAAGGAATAGATATCAGGTTTTGCGCAACTTCTAGTCTAAAATCCTAAAATTATTTGGTACAAACTGAACTTATGCTTGATACCCTACTCTGCAAATGCAAGAAATCGCATCAATGAGTTGGCCTTTTGTTAAATTTGTAGCTTTTGTGCCTTCTACTTTACCCAGCTGCGTGACAGACAAGAAGAATGGTAATATTAGAAGTATCCTAAAGCAAGCGTGTAGAAATGGTTTCATCAAACAGGAAACAGCAGAACAGCCAGACTTGACCACAATAGCAATATATACAAACGGTTCCTGAATGAATGAGAAAGGGTTGCCACATGATTCCACGCCGGGACCACTCATGCTCTGTATATGTCAGGCTACATATACACACATAGATTCCGCTTTGAGGGAGGAAGAAAAATAAAGCGGAAAACACACACACACACACACACAGACAGAAGGCAAGTCAGTACGTGAATTAGGAAATAACCAATGAATTTCACCACAAACTAATTTGACTCTTACTTCCATAGTGAGGCACCGACGATGACATATAACTCCCCGAAGCCAGCTAATTTACCATACTTTTTTAAAGCCATGTTGACGGTAATACAACAACCTTTGGACCAACCAGTTTTAGTTACCCAAAAAACAAAAAAAAACAAACTTGATCAATGACCAACTTGTGTAACCGCATTTATGGCAATGTAAATTAAAGAAAAAGGATGTGTGAAAGTGAGAAGATTCCCATTGTATGTTAACTAGGAAATAACCAATGAATTTCATCACATGGGAAGCTAGACTACCGTTGACCATGTTAATGCAAATAGGCAGACTTCTTATTTAAGCCAGCTCTCATTTGATTATAACCTAGACTCCTGGCATTCCCTTACCCCCAATTCCGCCAGAAATTGTTGTTCTTTCTTCCAATATCGCAGTGGGGGTTGTCTTGTACTCGCTGTAACTTGAACAGAAGAAATTGCTGATTATAAGCCATTTCGTTTAAACTAAGGGATCAGTATGAAGGTATGCGTTTATCCCTTGGAATATATATTCCGATTCATTTTCCTGCAACCCATGTATGGGTCCCTTGGAGCTACAGAATTCCTTCACTAACCAACGTTTGTTTGATTGTTCTGCAGCAAAAAATAATGCTCAGGGTGCAGATGAGTTGTCAAAAATGCCGGACTAAGGCACTCCAGACCGCAGCAGTGGTAGACGGTAGGTTTTGGAGGTCTCATCTTTCTGTTTTAATTTCTTGTAAAACAACAAAATAGTCGGGCACTCCGAGGGTATGTAATTCAATTTACGAGGACGGACCCGCCCTCTTCAATTTTCATTTTCGGAACCCTCTTGGCTGTTTGTGTCGACACGGATATAGCTTCCGCGAAAATAGGAAACTCAATTGTGAAAAGGAATTCTCTCTTCTTTACTCACGATAACTGAGCGTGCAATTTAACTCGCGAGCGTCTATGGTTGGCATAGTTACAAGTTTATCAGTTTAGATGCGCAGTTAACAAACTTGAATTTTTGCTTGCGCTAGAAAATTTGTATTTGTCATCAAGTTTCAGATTTTGAAGTTAATAGCGAAATTTGCAATGCAGGCGTCACCTTTGTGGGGTTCGAGGGAGACGAGAGAGACAAATTGGCGGTGATCGGAGATGATGTTGACGCCGCCAACTTGGTTTGTAGCCTGAGGAAGAAAGTTGGGCATACCGAAATTGTCAGCGTTGCAGCTACGAAATAAAATTAGACAAGACGGCGTTGTCACTTTCCCTCTGATTTCTGTGGCTCTTTGGGCCTTTTCTTTTCTTTTTCTTTTATCTTTTTTATATTATAATATATATATATATATAATTTAAAAATAAAAGGTAATCTGAGTGAGTGTCTCCAATAATTCCTGTTCCCCCCCCCCGGTGGACGGGGTTCAGTCGTTAGGTGCCTCGGGCCCTCGGGAGGTTGGCTGGCTTTCTGAAATAATTTTCGCGTTATAGCTTCCAATTCTTAGCATTGAGTTGGATCGGATTAATTGCGGTTATGTAGTCGTTGTTTTACTGTTTTGTCTTTTATATATTTTATCTATAATTTTCTGTCGGTGTGTTACATTAATAATCTAAATATTTTTTATTACCTCAATTTAAGAGTCAGTTAAAGTCATTATACAAAAATTTTAAAACTATTAAGTTATTATTTTTAAAAATCACCTTAAATTTGATATAAATACAAAATGACGGATAAAATTGTATATTGATTTTTTTAAATAAAAATCTATATAGCTAAGGATAATTAATGACAACAATTAGATTTTTGTCATAAAATAATTTTAAAATACTCTATGTGCAATTAATACGTGTTATCAATGTATTATCTGCGAGATATAATCATCGGAAAGGTCGAATAGACACGGTAGATTTTGATGTTTCTTAAATGCAAATTCGCAGCTCTAGATAGACGATTTCAATTAATAGAGATCATAGACCAGCGGCTAAACGTGGACGTTGTGGCAGAGCCACAGTCGAAAGACTTGCCTTATTGCGGTCAACTATCGTACGGTCCCTCCCTACGCGGACTAAAAGCTCTGGTTCACAAGCGGCTTGCATGCATCCACCCGAGTGCAGTGGCGCGGGTGTATTCGGGATTTTACGGCGAGGCACATCGTGGAGATTGCGTATAATTTACCATTACTGGTAACAGTTTCCTTGTCACCAAAATAATAATAATAAAATCTCTAAATTGGTGAAGGATATTGACAATGGAACGCCGTGCTAGGTAGCAGTTGGCATCGGAGAGCCAAGATTCGGAATTCGCAGCATTTCTCGGATTTGATATTCTTTACCATATTCAATTGCCGAACAGATATTCCTCCGTATTTATATTTCTGGCACGGGAAATCGCACACACACCCACCCGCGCGCAGTTAATTTGTTTCTTTATTCAAACAGACTTCCCCCCCCCCTGCTCAATCCCGGGCCGCGCATTACGAAGGATTAACTAAATTCACGGAATTATTTGAGGAGTTGGTGAGCCGCCGAATGGGAATCGTGTCAAAGAAGTAGCTTGGTACCGTGTCTAATCATTGGTTTGGTATTGTCCTTAGTAGTAATCTATTAGACATTGTCCGACTCCTGCTCCGTGCCCTCGCCGTGTGCTCGTACTAATAAACAATTTGGGACATTTTAACGGGTACTAAAAACAAATCAAGCAGACAGCAAGAGATCAGTTCAGTATGTGTACCCCAATCCCCACGCAGCCATAAAGGGGTTGAAACATCTGGCTGGCAAATTTCTCCCATCCAGAATTGCAACAGAATAGAATCGAGTTCTCAAGCTCGAAAGAACCATCGGCATAAATTCTCAATGACTGAATAAATTGCAAGAAAAGTCCATAAACCTGCAGCCTGTATGTTACTGGATGTGACTGCAGTAGTACCCTGTAATATAAAAGACAACTTAACCAACAATTAACGCGGATGAGGGACCCCAACCCTCTCTCTATTTCTGCCTCCGAAACACTTATTTTCAATTGAGATCGAGACCACATCAAGTCCTCCCCAAAGCCATCCTCCCAACAGATCAGAAATTGCCACCCATTTGCCTTTTAGCCCTCTCCCCCTCTGTCTCTGCGCGCGCGTACGTGTCTTTGTATGCGTGTGTGAGACGGGGAATGCAGCAACATCTTGTGCTCCTTCAATCGTCTCAAATGGGGTTGTAAGGTGTTGTCTTCCAATGGAAACTTGCAGGTCTACACGAGACCAGTAAAAGCAGCAGAGCTCGTGCTAGAAAACCCCGGACGATTTGTATGCGATGCTAGCAGTCTCAAAGTCGGCCAAAGGGTTCAGGGTCTATCAGCTGAAGAAGAGCTAGGGAAGGGGCCAACTCTAATTTCTTCTTCCCATGGAGCTGCTCTACTCGGTGCTATCCCATGAAGAGATGACCTCTCTCCCTTCCAGGGTCACCAAAGCTTGGAAGCTAAGATGGGGTCAAAATAAGAAGTCTGTGTCACTACATTTTAATTTGAACAATCACACAATTTAATTATAAAGTTATTTAAATTTTTAATTTTAAATTTAAAACACAATTTTTAATCCTTACAAACTGAAAAAAAGGCCTATAGGGCAGTACTGTTAATCCTCGGTGGCATCCTTTCATGGGAAAGATGTTGCCAATGCTTAGGTGACTAATTCGGAGGAGGCTTTTATTGAAACTCGACAAATTATCCAGCACCCTACTTCGATTCCTCTTTCCCTCCAACCCACCGGCCAACAGAAAACGTAATTAAGGAAAGAGACAAAGGCATTCTGTTGGTTCACTGCTTTTGCCCTTCATTGCCTGCACCATTGCTCGTTAGGAACAAACTTTCATAAATAAAATATTTCGTTTAGTTACCGAACGCACTTTTCGACAAAACGATCTTCAACATCAAGCTATTGAGCGCGGGCAATGTCAGGACTTCCCAGAGGGGATTTAGAACTCGGGAGTTTGGTTATCTCGTGCAAATCCTAGAATTTAGAAATTCTTTGTTTGGTCGAACCAATCTAAATTTCTACCGTTTTAGATTGTGGATAAAATCGCGCATATGTTCCAAATAGATCATAAATAAGATTACACAACAGAGTTCCGTGGGATAGACTTAATTGGGTCTACATCTCATAAATTTGTGAAATTACGCACCATCGTGGGGTTTCAATTCCCTCCAATTAAGAGGATTTACTTCTTCTTCTTCTTCTATAATAGTCAGATGTCTCTCTGTTTCTTGATAAAAAAATTAGTAGTCTCCGGGAACTTGCTTTCGTGCGATTCCTGTAGAAAGTGATCAAAACTTATCCCCAACTCAACATTCGAGTTGGACAGATGGCAATTGCACCACACACAAAAAAGAGTCGAGGCATGGAGACAAATTGGAAGTCTAGATTGGACTTTCCTAAATATTATCATCCAAGGTTACAATTATAATCTCAGCGACTGATTAAGAAGTTAAGATTCTAAATTGAAGTCCTTAGATTCAATTCAATTTCATCCAACGGAATAAGAATCAATTTATATAATAGAAAATAGATGAGCTGAAAATAATAATAATAACTGCTACAAACCCCACCCCATAATAATGAAAACAATGCTTTGCTTTTACCGCATAAATCAATTTAGTGACGGTCAAAATAGAGTAAAGGTTAACTAGAAATAACAATGATTTCAAAACAAATGTTTGATTCAAGCCACGCCGCCGGTGCAGATCCCAGTGAGCGAAACCGGAAATCTGAAGGGAGCACCACCGGTCGATGTACCGCCGTCGATCGCCCCAGCTGGAGGCAAGACCCTCCCGTCGGCGAACAACACACGTCCATCGAAAGCACTATTTGTCGGCTGCCCCACCATGACGCCCTCAAGCTCCGCCACGGCAGCATCGCTATGAAACGCCGCCTCGCTGTCCCCGAACCTCCGCTCAATCTCGAGGAAATCGGCCAAAGAAGCTGGCTTGGAGCCACCGTCCCTGCAAAGCCTCCACCATCTCCGCCGCCGCCGCTCCGCAATGGAAGCCGGGTTTTTCTTCTTCTTCTTCTGGTTATTACTAGCACTGGCGGAGCCGGGAGGTAAGGCGGCAGCGCCGGTCACATGGGTATCGCGGAGGTGCTGAGGAGGAGCTCTGAAAGTGATGGCCGGAAAGTTCACGCCCATCAGGGTGCCTAATGTGGTGCTTCTGTCGTGGAAGAAAGAACCGGTGGACTGCGTGACCAGCCCAAAAAGAAACAATAAATTTTTTTATAGAAAAAAAAAAAGATTTGCAAATCAACCCATTAAAAATCGATCGATATTAATTAACGCAAAGTTGGACAATGATTTAAAAGGCAATAAAATGGGAAATGGGTAAGAAATGGGTTAATGGGTACCTCAGTGTCGAGATCGGAGGAGGAAATGGACGATTCGGTCGGGGACGACGGTGGCGGAATCACACTATTTGCCGGACCCCACATCTCTCTCTCTCTCTCTCTCTCTCTCTCTCTCTCTCTCTCCTCCGATCTCCTCTCCCTCAGTGTGTTTGTCTGGTTCTGACGGACTTCAGATGGGCTAGCCAGCCCTCCCCCTATATTTTTATTTTGTGCTGTTATGGTGCTAGGGGAGACAAAACAAAATTAAAAATGTTCAACAAAACCAGCTTGGTCAATGCATTTTCAATCACCGTCACATCCACTCAGCAACATTGATTTCACACGAGACTTTCCACTCCCTCATCATCACAATTATTCAATTTAAAATTTAACTCAAAACCGGGGGATTTTTAACTGTTTAATTTAATGCTCATATATAATTCAAAGAGTATAACATTAAATGAAATGCAACAACGTAGAGAAACATTATTAAGATCACTTGGAAAGAGACTTAGGGCTCGATTAATTTGCAAAGAGATCCCCAAGTATCCTTATCATTAACACTCTAAAAATTATATATGTTTGGTGGTGACTCGGGGGTTGTTCTCGGGAAAATAATTCTTGGGTAAATTCTCAAAATATTTATTTGATTATGAGATCATTTGACAAACTTATGCTGTAATTTACTAGAAAACATCGTATGCTAACAATTTTAAACAATTACAAATAAGTTTATAGTGGCAGGCCGAGACTAGTCTCGTGGAATTGGCAAGAAGACCTGATACATAGGCAGACTGGAGAGCTAAAATCCAGGGAAGTGAAAAGAAAATGGAAGAAGAAAAATTGCCATCGACCATCCCACACTTGCTTACTGACATGCATGGGATGTCGAAACCTCGATCTCTCTCAGGCAATTCCGAAAAAGGAGTCGGATCAAAAATACTTTAGGATGAAATCATTAGGTAGACTAATTTTATCACTTCGTTTATGAATTGAATTCTATTATTAGGCTTATCGCAACACAAATAAAAAAAATATATATATATATATATATATATATATAAACATTCAATTTTAAGTTTATTATTTTGATTAGAAATTCAATTCTAAGTTGGATTAGAGAATGCTAACTCATCCTTTCACCCTCATTTATATATTTATTTATTTGACCTTATTAGATGAGGAAATGGCAGCCAATGTAGCATTACTCCGCGGATGCTCCCTCCCTTTACAGGAGGAGAGTAACATTTTCTGGACTTTAGGGTTGAAATCACAACTTGAGAATCCAATTCAAGTTGGACCTCTCCAAACCTTACCGTCACGCCCATGCCTGTATCCTTTATAAGGACTGGCCGTAGGCCTGGTCTTGTCAAAAGTCTTGCATCAATTCTGGGCTTTGGAACAGATTTTGTATGTCCCGGATGGGGAACCCATATTGCCCATTTAAGCGTAGCATGAGAGTTGTGATATATTTTAACCAAATAAAAAGAGTGCAGTATATTCAAGTGCAACGCTTGGTCTAAACCCAACGATGTTGAAAAATTCTACTATGGACTCAAATTTTTAGGAGTCCCATCCATTTATTATTGCAGGAGGCAATAATAAATCAGCATGATTAAAGTTCGAACAGATGATCTGGAAGCCGTAATCCATCTTATTCTGATTTCTATCCTCTTAAAAAGCTACTACCTTACTCGGTCGAAAACTCAAACAACATGGTGTGCCTGTACTTCCCACCAGGTTGAACTACCACTGAAGGGAACTTCGGTTGGTTAATGGCATTAGGAAACTCCTGTGTCTCCAAACAGAGACCAGAGTGTTTTCCATAAACAGCCCCTCCTTTACCAAAAACTCCATCCACATAGTTCCCAGTGTAGAACTGCAAGCCAGGAGCATTGGTCCACAAGTCAAGAACCCTTGAGCTTGATGGATCCCCGATCTTCGCAGCATGCTTCAATCCACATTTCTCTTCCCCACAATCCAGCGCATAGTTGTGATCATAACCTATGCCAACCTCATGGATTGAGGCACCAACCTTCTTCTCAGTAGTGAAATCGAATGGGGTGCCTTTTACAGGCACTATTTCACCAGTTGGAACAATATTCTGATCAACAGGAGTGATGTGAGATCCCCATATTTGAATAGAATGATCGAGTATTTTTCCAGAGTTGTGCCCAGCCAAGTTCCAGTAAGTATGCTGCGCTAGGCTAACTGGAGTGGCCTTGTTCTCAGCCACTGCTTCCATATCAAGTCTCAATGTTGTGCTCGAAGTAAGTGTATAGGTGGCAGTTACAGAAAGATCCCCAGGATAACCTATCACCAAGAAAAGTAAAAGAGATTAAAGAGGGAAGGTAAACATGCTGGCCTATTGCAAGGAGAGACACAAAAAAATTAGAGATAGAAAGCAGGGAGGGAGAGAGAGAGAGAGCACCTTCCTCTCCATCATAACTATGGTACTTGAAAGTGATGGACGGTTTTTCGCCTTTCCTGTGTTCTACCACCTCCCATATCATCTTATCAAAACCCTTTTGCCCACCTAAACCAGAGAACAGGGTACCAAAAACACCATTCAAATGAGCATGAAGAGTTGTCAAAGAAACAAAAGACAAAAAAAATACCCTTCAGCATTAATCTTTAAAGCCACAAAAGTGATTCCACTGGTTTTAAAGGGATAATGAACTACAGAAAATGAAAGTTAGTATCCCTTTGCAATAAAATTCCACCCGTATTTTCGTCCATCAACTCGTAAAGCAAAAGAAGAAAATGCAACCATCAAATGTTATTCTTATCATTGTGACAACAGGCCATTACCATCAAATGTTAATAGAATAACCTCACTTCCTATCAGTAACCAAAATTTTGATGTCTTGGTGAGTTTATTTATCACCCTAAACTTCAAACCATCCATCATTACCATCAAGCCTAGCATGTTATCACCAAGACTGCTACCCTACTACCAACGTGAACTCCCATCCTCATGAGATATCCTCCAATAGAATGAAACCTGCATTTCATAGTACATGCAATTGCATAATAATTTCTTGGGATAATGATGAAAACATGTTTTCCTAATATAACTTTACAAATTAGGTGCTGGTCATGCTCTGAAGAAACAATCAAAACAACAAGCTGTCTGCAAAACTATGGGAAGTAATGTACTAAAGTTACAAATCCCCGGTTGACTAAAATGTAACATGGCTACCAACAATGATATCAAAGATCAGGGGCTGATAACTGACCATGCAAGCTGTTTGGGGGCTTGTTGATCGGCAAAGAGTATTCAACCCCATTCAGGGTAAACTTTCCATTTTTGATCCTGTTTGCTACTCGGCCAACAATGCAACCGAAGTAAGGCGAAGCACCTTTCTAGCAATACAAACATGTACCCAACAGGGAATATAGAACATGAAAGATTTGCTGATCACCCATAAAAGACAAAAACTAGATACATAATTAGAATAATTCTCTCAATGTACCATTGAATACAAAACATGAATTAAATAAATTTCCTTGGAAAGATGAAAACGGCATGATTCGCAAAAAGAAGAGGGAAAGAAAGGAGGTTTGCAAATTGCAATGTAATTTTTGTTAACATAGTATTTTTAACAAAATTTTGGTAGTGGACCAAGAAGGAAAAGAGTCGATAGATTAAATCAATGAACAAATTCAATCGTTGCAGAACAGAAAAAAATTTCCCATGAGATCGCAACACATAACAATATGATAAAGTTGATAGAATTACCAGGTATGGCTCCAGAGAGTCGAACCCGAGAACAACATCGGCAAAAGTTCCTTCAAAAACCAAGAAAACACAACAATCGGGAACATTACAGCCGAATACAGAGATTGATCCAGAAAAGATTGGAAAAAGAACCAAGTTACCATCTTTATCGGGCACGGAGAGCGAAGTAATAGTGCAACCAAGGTTCGTAATCTTGACCTGCATGTTGCCATTGTCGAGTTCAAACATTTCGGGTTTCTGGGTCTGACCTGCCATCACCTAAACTTCAATAAAGACTATAACTTGAAGGCCGGGAGACCAGAAACAGACACAGCTGCTGCACCAGAAGCTTTTCGTTTTGGAGTCGTCAGTGTCTCTGGTGGGCTGGCCTGTTTTGCCAGGGTGATTTTTTCTTTTTCTTTTTTATTTATTAGGAAACTTACTAAAAAATCAATTATAAATTTTATTTTCATAAAGTTTATATATATATATTTTTTAAAAAATTAAAATTTCAGATTCTAAACAAAAATTTAAATATTTAATTTCGAGTGTTTTTTAATAACCTGTTTTATCGGTGCGATACGTCACCAAAAAGATCGCATAATCCTAGTCAATTCTACTTGTCTTTATCCTAGCCGAAGTATCCGCCGTACCATGCGGCTGACCTGCCGTGGAAATATTAATTAAAATTAATATTTAAGGTTTGAACTTTGGATACCGATCCGAGTAAAATTTTCCTTTTTTTTTAATAAAAAAATGAAAAATAGCCGTGATAATCCTGCCTTTATACCACTCAATGAATTAATCTAAATACACTCTCCGAGTCTAATTAAAATTAAGTATTTTCAAAATTATATACATTTACGACGTATTTATAATTTTACTTAATAGTTTAACAAAAATTTTAATCATTCGAAGTAAAAGACCTTCCTTATCACTGACTTGGTGTTACAATTCTTTCTGCCTTTCAATTACCAAGCGTTTTGTTTTTTTTTTTTTTTTTGGTTTTTCCTTCTAACCATCCTTTTAATCATTGGTAATTTACATTTGTAGGAATATGTAAACCAATTAGAAAAAAAAAAAAAAACCTCTTCTTTTCGGCACATCTATTCTAAAAAAATACAATTACAAAAAAACTTACTCAGCCATTTCATGAACCGAGACAATCTCCCTGCACAGGAAGAAAAATAAAATAAAATAACAAGTCCCTTCACAACCATTAACAATTCCAATATCCATGTAAGCCCCCCAAGACTATACATATTTAAAAATAAAATAAAGTTAAAAAGACAGTTTGGTGGAAAAATAAAATACTAAAAAAATAAAAAGAACAAAAATATGCGAATTTATATAATTTGAAATATGAATATTCTTATATTTATTAAAATTTATATTATTTTTCAGAATTATTAATTATATAATAAATATATCCTTTTACTTAAAAATATGATAAATTTTATATAAAAATAAATTACATATTAATTTTTATATAATGTTAATCAGATTCTATTTCTATAAAAATTTATTGCTTTTTGGGAATGCATAAGAATATTGTCCAAGAAACAAGGCAAGAATCCGTTAGGGAGAAAGGAAGTGAAGAGAGAGGGATTCTTGCCTGTGGGATTGAACAATTTCAATGGAATTTGGCCGGTTAACTTGAAGTTGGCTCAATTTAAAAAATAATTAAAAAAAAAACGTACATCAAGCCGTTTCATAGCTTTTATATTCTTATTTTCATAAAGAGAATATATATATATATATATATATATATATATATATATTTATTTAGAGTTAGATAACATTTTTTCATAAAAAGTTAAAAGAAGGTTTCTCTCTTCTGTTCTTTTATTATCTAAGGATCCTTGCTCTAGATTTTGGTACATTCTCGACGTTATATTTTGGATTCAAACATTTTGAAAAATTTTATATTATCAATAGAGGAGATACTTACAAATGAATTGTAATTGATTAACTAAAGCCGTTTCGAAAGTGTCCGCGTGGCATTACCGTGGAAGATAAGGTAAAAACATCAATCTGAATCTCAACTTTGGCACCCATTGGACCTTGGGGGCCGATCAAACGTGCTTAATTTGGCTTGTAATTATTATTATTATATATATTAATTTTTGGGTTTTTAAGGATTAAGATTTTACCTTAAATTTATTTACCCGTTATAAGAAAAGTAAGATGTTTCTCACATTAGAATTGATTTTCTAAAAGGGTCTAAACAACAAATTGTGAATTATAAATCGATCTTGAATAGAAACCGAGCTTTGAAGGAATTGATGCGAGCCACTCCAACTAAAAAATGCTCCAGTGTTGAATTAATGCCATTAAAAATGCTTCAATGAGAAAATTTGAGAGCATGGAATAAAAACAGGGGGCATGAGAAGCATGAGTGATAAGATCCAGGGAATGTCCTCAGGTTTCACAATGTCCGCATAATATATGACATTCTGATTCAGAAATAGATTTAAATATATATCACAATAAAGAGGGAAAAAATAAATAAAAGAGTGAAATGCAAGTTATCTGTATTTCACACTCTTTGCCCACAAGAAAATATAAAAAAATGCATTTTTGGTACAAAAAGTGTTTAAATAATAGCTGCGTTCATACACATCTCCTTACCGTGCACGAACGAGATCAAGGGGTAAAGTTTCCATTGCTAGCTGAAATTTAATAGGACATTTTAGATATGGCAGTCATAGAGCTTCAGTTAAATACACCAAAGGGATACTTACCCACAATCTTGGAGTTCTTGGATCAGATTTTTTCTGCAGTTTCGATAACTCAGACTCGAAACTGATAACTATGGATATTTTGAACTCAATTGAAAATGGGCTGCAAGACAACAAAGAATAAAGAGATATGGTTAACAGCATGATTGTTGTGTCTACATAAAATCGTACCAGGATAAAGCCAAATATAAACAAATTAAATTGCATTTTAGTCTGGGCCCTAATTTACGCCAGGAATGCCCTGCATGCTAGCACAAACAATGAACACAAAAATGATATCTGAATGAGTAAATACGCAAGCCCAAATAGACTAGAACAAAGCAAGCAGAAGCCAATGCTAATGAGCGGTTGCCAGTAACGCACTAATTAGTACGATTGGTAAACAGCCCATCCAGGAGCAGCTTATGTAAAAATGATTTTTTTTTTTTCATCTTCCATAATATATCAATTCATAATTTCAAAAGTTCCTAACAATCATGACAGAAGCCTATGCCCAGTTATACAATCTCGCACTCAGGTCATTACATTGTCAGAACTTCAAACTCTCAAGGGACATGCAGAATCATCATATATGACTTATGTCAAGTCGAAACAACTAGAGGCCATTTAGAATTTCATTGCAGCAGATTATTCCATTAATCCTAACTGCATCATATGAAACACTAAATTTTCTAGTTTTGAACAGTCAAAGTTCCTCTTCTCCTCTTTTCCTTTTTCCCCCCTTGAAAAGACCCATGGCAAAGATGATTACATATATAAGCCACAGTTTCACGCTAACTTGATTAAACTTGAGGCCAGATTAATATTAACCTATTATGCACCATCTTTATTCATTTTAATTATGCTGAGCAAGCTAAAAAAGGTTTGCTAGTCACCACTTTAGCAAAACCAAATTCGGCTAATTCATGGCATGGTTATATCCTCAATCATCATGCATCAGTGAGATCAAAAAGAATCGAGGGAGAGAGGCAACTCACCCAGCTAAGACAGTTGGGCAAGTCAAAAGACGGGGCAGGATAACATAGATGGGCAAAGTCATATTACGACAGACATCACCATCTGCTATCTGACATACAAAAAGTACTAACAAACATTTTAAACAGAGATATATGTTACTCAGATATTTTTACAATCAAAATACAGCATGCCTGTGTGGTCTGAATCAAAGAGGTTTCAGTCACAATTTTCTCTCCAAGAAGAATTGACTCCACACGCAGTAAATGAATATCAATAGAGTGAATGGGAACCGCAGATGTTTCAACTGTTAACTCCCCACTGAGAGGATCCAACAAAGAACACTGAGTGGACATTCTCCCAGTCACACGAAAACCACCTAACCAAACATGCACAATGACAATTGACGGGTCTTCAGAACAATATACAGCTGCATAAATAGAAATTCTAAAAAAAAAAAAAAAGCACACCAACACAATAAAACTGCTGGAGTTGTTAGTTATTGAAACCAGAGGTCCCACAAAAGAAGATGAGGAATACAAATTCAAAGCAAACCTGATTTCAGCTCAGGAAGTAGAGGATGTCTTTGAGTGTCTTGAGTAATGTAAAAAATCACCATCTCAGGTGAGACTGGACTGCCAAGAAGAGCATCTGAAAATATTACAGCAGTAGTGAGACAAGGAAATTTAATTCAATTACCAATAACATAAACAAAGACACAAGTTGGACCACATCAAACCTTTATCACTTTCTATTATGAATTCCAAGGTTGTAGATTTTGATTTATGCAGGTATCCTCTTGCTACATCTACAGTTATCAAATACTATCACAATGTTCATTAATTATCAAGAGTTAGAATATTGAGAGAAGATAAAACACATCAGAACAGTTAAAGGAAGGAAAAAGAAAAAAAAAAAAGACAAGAAATTGGAACAGCTAGATTACAGATGAATATTTTCATTTCACAAGACAGAAATATTCACCTGGATGCTAATATTTGTTCCATGGAATGTCTCATAAAATCGTTCCAGATTTTCTTCCCCAGGTTGTTTCAAAATTATGGAAAATGGTACCTGTCATGGTACGAGGAGATGCTATAAATAACAAAAATGAAATAGAATATGAATGAATTGGACGCAGAATATTCACTTTTATGTCAGTTAAAGAAGTGGGAAAGAGAGTTCTTCAAAGAAGTGAAAGAAAAACTCCCATAGGAGAAGCTAAAGGACAAATTGGATTTTGTAACTTTTATGTATTACACCATAATAGCTATAGTGTGGCATTGAGAGAAATTAGATGCCATAAATTGTTTGCAATGTAACGATATTACTCAAAACTGTATGTATCCACTGCAATATCTACCTCTGTTGTACCTGAGCCAATTTTTCCAGCAGGTCTGATTTCAAGGCTCTTATTCCTGTTTTCAAATCAATCAATGAATCAATGGTATAAGGAGAGCTCTAAGAAAGAGATACGGGGAAATGCCATCAATCATGTACTGAATGTGATTTCACAGATATTTATGCAAGCCATAAAGAAATATCAAACAATAACTTTTCCTATTGTATGTTTAACTCTTCATGACTCAAGTATAGCTAGTATAGAGGCTACAAATCTGCTCACAAATCTCAAACCATAACTTGATTGAATCATTTGCAAGTGAAGGAGAGAAATTTCAAACTTGAGAGGGAACATCTCACCATTTGGAAAACAAAGAAAAGTGAACTATCACAACTATGCGAATACTACCATCATGCTCCGATTAGCTGCCACTGTTACAAATCAACAAAAATCATCTGAACGTTTGCGTCGCGTGTGTGAGCTTACACAGGGGTCTTAACATAACACATGTAACTGTGGAATGCTGTAAGTTGCTGTGCTGCTAGGATTGCTTATAGACCTCTCTTTATCATCCAGAGAAACCCATAAAAATGTCAAGATTATTTTTGTTGATTTGTAACAGTTAAGATTATCATGCAGGCAAAGACGCTTGGCTGCCGCGAACTTCACAATATAAATTATTAACACCTTATATTGAATAGCTATGGTGCAAATTATTGATCACTAGCCATTCTATCAATCCATTCGATTAAAAACTACAAATACACAGGAAAAAAAAAACAAACAAAAAACAAAAATAGTAAACTGACAATATGGAGATTGGTTTGACGACACCATAAAAGGACTCGATAACTCCGGCCGAACCTCCTCGGACCTGTAAATAAACAACAATTCAAACAGTAAAATTTCAAAACACCACAAAAAGCAGAAAAAGATTCTTGTAATTGGAAACAGAACAATAGAATCACTTTCCCGCGGGAAGACTTTCCGTTTTAATTTTCTGGGCAACCAAATAGGAGAGATAAATATATATATATATATATATAGAGAGAGAGAGAGAGAGAAGACGGATTCGATTGCAAGCTGAAACCTGTAAGTTAACGGATCCATAGGCAGCGAGTCGAATTCCATAGTGGGAAAATGGAGACGGAGACTTTATCACGATCTTGCCCTCCACCGGTTCCTGCACAGCCACGGTGGGGCAATTAAGATCGAGACCCAACAAAAAGTACACACAACCACATAATCAGACACATAGAGAGAAAGTGGATTACAGAGGGGTGATAGATACGATTGGAACGGGAGAGTTGGAGCTCCATTGTTGACATTCTCAGTTGCTCCCAATCACAATGAATTAAAATTTAAAATTGAAACAAGGACTACAAAAAGAGAGAGACGAAAATTGCCGATAGACTATATAGTATAGACGATGTGCAAAGACAAAAGTAACCTTCCAATCAATTAAACTTAAAAGAAAAACAAATAAATAAATAACTTGGAGCTTAATTACACGTGTTTGTTTTATATAATTAACCCTATTTTTACGGACGCAATTTTAATCTCAACCACGTTGTAGCAAAATATTTTATATTAAATTAGATATATAATAAAATAATATAAAAATATTTTTATATATTGCGTAAAAAATTATTAATATAATATAAAACACTTTGTGGATATATATAATATAAAATCGTTTCGTGTTTACTTTTTTGTCCATCAGAGTTTGACCGTTACTGGAACGCGTGGCAAACTACGTACATTATACTTCGACGCACGATAGCATAACCACCCTCTCAACGGCCACCTCGTCTGGAAATCTCTGAAATCACAGCCACCGCCACCGCCACCGCACGGCCATCCCACCACCTGTCCGCTGTCGCCGCCTTTTTATTCTTCTTTCCTCACAATCACAGAAAAAAATATATAAAAATAAAAAAAAGACGAATAATGAAAGTCTCAAGCAGCAGACTCTCACTCTCTCTCTCTCCTCCCTCTCTCTCTCGTCACCCGCCCTTTCGTTCTACTGCTCTCCCAGGATGACCTCAAAGAAGTCGCCACTTCCGACTCCGACGTGGACCCTGCCGAGTCGTCAACTCCCGACTGGGACGAGTTCGGTGACCCCGACTCCAAATCCGATCACGAGCTCGACCCGGGATCCTGGCGCCCGATCTTTGTGCCGGATTCCTCCTCCTACAACGAAGACACGGCCCAGTACTACCCCGCCGTTGAGAAGATGCTTGTGGCGGCGGCCGGCGGGCAGGTTAGGGTTACGCAGGAGGCAGTCGTGCGGATTGAGGACTTGGCGGCGGAGACGGGGGATCCGCGCGCACAGTCGGTGCTAGGGTTTCTCTACGGGCTAGGGCCGATGAGGGAGAGGAGCAAGGCGGGGTCGTTTTTGTATCACTATTTTGCTGCTGACGGAGGGAATTTGCAGTCAAAGATGGCTCTCGCATTCACTTATTCACGCCAAGAGGTAATATTAACTTCTTTTGGAGGGCGTCTGTGGAATTTTGAGCTCTGCATCGCAATTCCCAACAATTGGATGGACTTCGAGTTTTCAAGTAGTTGAGTTTAGTTAATGTAAGAAACAACGTACAGTCAAATTAAGAACTTGTTAATTTCGTAGTTTTTTTGTTTTTTTTTTGGTACTTTGATGAATGTTCTTGTGTGATTGCTTGGTTTCAGATGCATGATAAAGCAGTTAAACTGTATGCTGATTTAGCACAAGTAGCTGTGAATAGTTTTTGGATATCAAAGGATTCTCCAGTGATTGAACCAGTTAGGATTCATAATGGAGCTGAGGAGAACAAGGAGGCTCTTAGGAAGTCCTGGGGCGAGGAGGTCGAGGACTTCCAGATTTTGGAATATCAGGCCCAGAAAGGGAGTGCTGCAGCCATGTACAAAGTCGGTCGGCTTGTTTTATTATTTTAGATAGAGAGGCTTGAGGCGTGACTGGCATGGCTCTCAAAGGCTGTGGAGGGAGGGGAAATGAGATCAATGGAGCTTCTTGGTGAGATATATGCTAGGGGAGCTGGAGTAGAGTGGAATTACACCAAGGCACTTATATGGCTTACACTTGCATCAAAACAGCAACATTATTTGGCCTATAATGGCATTGGGTAACTTTATGTCAAGGGTTATGGTGTGGATAAGAAGCACCACACCAAGGTAAGTTCCCACAACCAGTATGCTGAATATTTTGAACTGTTTCACTGAGTTACTTCAATCATTTGTAATTAGTCCCAGCTGAGTTGCTATAGTTTTTCTTTGCTCAGTTTCTACCAATTTTGTGGTATCATGGCATGCTTGTTATCACTAAATGAATATGTGGATTATTGTAGATAATTTTGTGTAGATAAATTTGTGGGATTTCATTTGTTTCTATAAGTGGAAGGTGTTGTTCGCATTATGTTCCCATGTCAAGTGTGCAACTAACTGGCCTTAATCTTTTTTTTTTTTTTTCACCTATGTGTGATCATATTGCTTTATAAAAATATTCAGATAAAGTGTGAGAAAGAAAACTGGTTCCTTTTATTATAGGCCAAAGAATATTTTGAAATGGATGCTGACAATGATCAGGCTGGTGGACACTACAACCTGGTGTAACGTATCTTAAAAGACTGGGTGTAAAGACAGATTTGAAGCTGGCATGCAAATTTTTTGTACTGGCTGCTAGTGAAGGTCAACCTAAGGCATTTTACCAGCTGGCAAAGATGTTCTATACAGGTGTGGGGCTAAAAAAGAATCTACCAATGGTACATTCCATAATTTTGCTTCTGCTCCTGTCCTTCTCCATTAAATCCATGGCTATATGTAGTATGGAGAAAGAGTTCCTTTTTTGTGGGTCAAGAATTGAAATTTCATATTTATTGCATGCTATTTGATAGCATCGAAAGAACATTGTATAAGTTGGAATGGTTAAGCTAAAAAGTTTCCTTTGCACTTCAAACCTTGGGACACTGAGCCCTAAAGGTGGCATCAGAAAGAAAATCTGATAGCTAGGTGTGGTACCTAGGCACTGTACACTATGGCCTAGTCCAAACACAACCTTTGATTCCAATGTCTAAGCTTCTATAATCTAGTATAATGATCTGGCTGCCAAGTATTTGAATCTCAGAGCTCCTGGCTTGCTGTTCTGTTTCTGGATCCATTTGGACACGACCTGTTTATATTTGAATTTTACTCATGCCCACTGTGTATGTAAGCCCAGTGTGTGTGCATTGAATGTGTTGGTGTAAGTAGGCTGAGACCTTAAGTGCATCCTGTAATGTTTGTCATTTTTGCCACTTGGGAAGGGCTTAGATCCTTACAAGATATTGGATCCTTAGGCGTATCTCTCTCCAGGTTCCTTATTTTCCTCTAAATTTTTTCACTTAATCAAGTAACTGAAGTGGCCATTATTTTCCAATGCCACTGCTGCTTGTAATGCATACATCAAGTGGTATTAATTTTCATGATTGCATGTTTTTATCCAAAATTTATCTTCCATGATTTCAGGCTACTGCACTGTATAAACTAGTCACATAATGAGGACCATAGAGTTCCTCGTGGAAATGGGCTCTAGAATCATACCTAAAAGGTGACGTGGGCAAGGTATTCCTATTGTATTCAAGGATGGCTGAAATGGGGTATGAGATAGCACAGAAAAATGCCACTTGGATTCTAGGCAAATACGGGGTGCATAGCATGTTGTGACGGACGGGTGTATGAGATCCGTCTCTCACATTGAATAGGAAGAAGGGGATCTTGGTACATATAAACGTGGGTGCTGTACACTCTAAAAAGCTGCATTTTGGAGAGACGTGATAAGTGGTATTAGAACTAATCCTGACCCTTATTCCAATGTCTCTTGCTAATGCTAAGCGCTTCACGTGGAAAGAGTAAGTAAGAGAAGGTCCCGATTCTCGACGAAAATGTCGATGAATTTAGTGGGGGAGTGTGACGGACCAAAAATAATATATATATATATATATATATATATATATATATAAGCAATCAATGCATGATTGAGGCGATTGTATGTATAATCTAGCATGATTGAGGCGATTGTATGTATAATCTAGGTGACAGATGCATTTTTTTATTGTGATCAATAGAAATTCATGATATTAATAAATATTTGGTATTTCATTGCTTAAGCCATGCATCTAATCCCCTTGAGCATGCAATCAAATCGTTTACCCATATTGCAACCGAACTAGGAGTTGAAATTTTTTACTAATCAACAAAATCCCTCACGGGAAACGACAAGACCAAACAAAATTCAGAGATTAATTAGAAATCAGAATGATAATGCACACACTACAGAATTGGAGGTCAAGACGAATTCTAATAATAATAATATTATTAAAAGAAAATCAGAAACTTACAATAAGAAATTATTGTAAGATATTAATTATCATTCTTATGAATTTAACAAAATATTATTAGTGAACTTTCAAGTACTTCATTTCAACAATATGTTTTAAGTTTAATTACTTCAGATAAAAGATAAATACTATAAAAATATTAAGTTGAAATTAAGTAGACACATCATATTATTAATAAATTTTTATTCAATGGTGTATTATGTTTTTTTTTTTTTTGTATAACTCAAATCTTCAACATTTTTATGAAAGGTAGGCAAAACTCTCAATAAATAAATTTATGAAAACATAAAAGGTTTCGTTATTAAGGCAGTGCAAAAAAAAAAAAAAAAATCATGTTTAGGGTAAACCAACGAAGAAAACACACCGATCTTATAGCATAAAAATTTATGATAATGTATTTTAATTTTTTTAATATATATATATATTCACAAGACCAACAGCCTCCACCACCGTCTGAGTCTCGCTGCTCCCGAGCCAATACTCGCCGTTCCTCCACGGTCGCAGACTCACACGCCTATACATATAATAATAATAATAATAAGAACGACAAAGCTTGGAGTGTAGGGCTTTTCGCGGTGCTTAATAATCTTAATTATCTGAGCAGCGGTTCTAAAAAGAAAGGGGGAAGATAGTAAAGATCATATGGCATCGGCTGGTCCAGCTAATCTATGGGTGCTGCTTGGGCTGGGACTGGCCGGGATTTTACTGTTTACTAGAAGGTTTAAGAAGGCCGTCAGAGAAGACTTTGGCGCCTTTGTCCACAAACTTCAGCTGCTTCCTCCGCCGCAGCCGGCCCCTCCCAAAGCCCCCCACCCTCTCACCGGCCTCACCTTCGCCGTCTCCGACTTGTATGTTGTTTCTCTTATTGCACCTCTGCCCCATGTCTGCCGCTTTTTTTTTTTTGGTTGTTGTTGTTTAGGGTTTAGTTATGGATAAGGGTTTTTGTTTACGCAAACACAAGTTCAATGTTTTGTCGGTTTCGAACATAACTACTTTTTTTTTTTTTTTTTATAATCTGGGTTGCTTCTCTATCGAAAAAAAAAGAGGACTTGTGTTCTTGTTTTTGGTTGCTTTTGAAAACATCTTTGGCTGTGAAGAAGGTTAAAGAAATGAAATGGAATTTCATCTTTCTGTATGAACAACAGACAGTTGAATTGTAATTATCCAATTCAACAAACGACAGACAAGAGGAATGAAGCCAAACAAAGGACTCCTTAAGTCTTGTTTCTTGAAAAACCTTAGGTTTCGGTATTTCAGCTTATTTCCATATCACTGGATGCCGTTGGGAATTTTGCCTTCCCATATTTGTATATAAGTTGGTAGTTATCTCAAATTTTGCAAAATTTGAAAGTTTTAGGTCCCAAATTTATTTGATGAAGTTACTAGAGCGAAGTTGGAACAAAAATGGAACTTTTCCCAAATTAGTTTATTTGATACTTTGTCTTTCTACATTTTCATCTTTCTCAGATTCTGCTTCAAATTCTGCCTTCTGCTTGACAATCTTCTTACTCCATTTAGTTTATATGTTTTCTTTTTATTTGCTCTCTAAAGTGGAAAAATTCGTATTATAATCATCAGATTTGACATTGAAGGGTATGTGACTGGGTTTGGTCATCCAGACTGGGCGAGAATACATAAGACAGCTTCTCGAACATCTGCCGTTATTTCATCTCTTGTTGAAGGAGGTGCCACCTGCATTGGGAAAACTGTTGTGGACGAACTGGCTTATGGGTATGTTGTTGTTCTGTAGTTCAACATGGGGTCCGAGTCAAAGGCATGCACAAAACTGACTGAAGACGAAGAATATGCATCTGTGATTTCATAACTGACTTTGTACTTCCTCAATGATGTTTTGTAGATTGCCCTGAGTTACTTAACATTTTAACTTTATCTATTTCTTTCTATTCTTGATATAGTAGTAGGTTAATTAATGCCAAAGATGAGTTATGAGGAGTCATATTGTTGGTTGTGTTGCCATGCTTTATTTACAGTATCAATGGAGAAAATAAGCATTATGGTACACCTACCAATCCAGCAGCACCTTCCCGTGTACCCGGTGGATCTTCCAGTGGGGCTGCTGTGGCTGTTGCTGCTGATCTTGTTGACTTCTCTTTAGGTGAGCTTCTTGTTCATTTTTTTGACAGCTTTAAAGGTCAAATATGGCATACTTTTCATTAGTTTCATTTCTTTAGATTTCCATGTAAATCCATTGAGATGAATATTCAAGCCTTCTATTTGGGAGACCATAAAGCCTTTATTATCTCCAAGCCATCTTCTTCACATGACAAAGTTTTACCGTTTAGAAAAACTTAGTTCTATGTCTGGCTCTCTGTGGTTCACATGCTAGACAGCTCTATGAGTACACAAATCCTAAGAGAATATGTTCCAGCACATCTTAGGTGCATTTTGGTTTGTGCATGGATGCTAGGACATTTGTGCTCTATTTCTAGTCAACAATTTTGAATGTCAAATGTGATTGTAGTTCCTCCAATTTGCATTGAACTGAGTGCTATCCTTGAATAACAGTGTATGAAAGGAAAGCTTATTTATCTTTATGGTGTCCAACATTTTGTCATGTAGTGTCAGTTCCAGCTACCATCGTTGAAATTGTCAATATCATGTCTGTTTCAGTAGAGCTTTTCTCTAATCTTCTTTCGTGCAGGTGTTGACACTATAGGTGGTGTGAGATTTCCTGCTGGTTATTGTGGCATTATGGGATTTCGACCCTCATATGGAGCCATTCCTCACATGGGACATATACCTGTTTCAGCAAGTCTTGACACTGTTGGTATGTATGCTAGCATGTTATAACTATGTATTTGCAACTCTATGACTGCCTAAATGAATGTCAAAGTTTGGTGCTTCTTTTCTTTTCTTTTTTTTTTCTGTTTTTGTTGAGGTTTAAAGGAACCATAGCATTGATCCCTCAAGGCATTTTATGTCATAGTTTAAGATGATTCTCATTGCTAATTGTATGTTCCCAAGTTTTATTTGATTGTAGTTAATTTGTTAATGAATGCCATTCACCACTTTAGGTTAAATGAAATAAGATTCCTTATAAAACAAGAAATTGAATTGGCTCATTCCCATGATGATTCCTGAGTGTTTTCTCCTCAAACCTGACTGTCTTTAGGGTGCAGTTTCTGTTTTCTGCTGTCCTTCTCTTCTACAGACTGAACTTTACACATGGGGAATGCTTGTGCTATTACCACACATGATGAATTGCCACCAAGCTTGACTAGGATAAAGTAACTTCCCGAGTTTGTTGTGTTGTTGTTAGTTAATTAGAATTGATGTACTTCAATCTGGACCAGAAGTTCCAGGTTAAAGCCTAGTTTTTTTTTTTTTTTTCCCTGAATGATTTTTAAGAGAAATTACTTTTTCTGTGGATGTGTTAGTCTTCTCCTAAATGAGATATATTGCCTAGGTTTTTGCTCCAATTTCTTTATGTTGTGTGAAGTATACATATACCCATGTGTATTAAGCAAAATGGATCAGCACTATGTCTTTGTCACTGGTTATACTATTGGCTCTGTTTCATAATTGTCTAGTTCAGACCATTTTTCAACTTCTGTCTTGGATGGTTTTGAATGCTTTCTTTGCTATCTGATTCTTGTTGTTGGTGCTTCATAATGATGCTCTGGAATAACTGTTGCAGGGTGGTTTGCTAAGGATCCAAACATTCTACGTCGTGTTGGCCACCTGCTGTTGCAACTTCCATTTGGAGTCCAACGTAATCCTAGGCAAATTATAGTAGCTGATGATTGTTTTCAACTAATCAAGATACCTTTAGATAGGGTTTCCCAGGCAGTTTTAAAATCTACTGAGAAAGTGTTTGGAAGTATGTTCTGCTCCTGTGTGTATTCTGGCCTTTAGTTCTTCCTCAGATCATTATGTTGACATTCCTATTGATATTTGATGGTTTTTGTTTCTTTAAACATTCTTGATGCATTTTCTCTAGGACAAGTCTTGAAGCATGAAATTCTCGAGAGGTTTCTTTGTTCAAAAGTTCCAAGCTTGAAACAGTTCCAGGACAAGAAGGCAAACGGTGAAACAAAAAATTTGTCAATAAGATTGCTTGCAAATGTCATGCAGGTTCTTCACAGGTGAACTTTCTTCCTTCATGTATGAAGTTTCTGACATGTAAAGTCATTTCAGAGAAAAAGGTTAACTTAGTTATGTTTTTCCCTGTAGTCTGATAGCACAAATCGTGTTCTTTTTAATTTTTGTTTGACATTGTTGGGCAACTGATTTCTTCTGGGGGTTACAGTTATGAATAACAGTTTATTTGATATGTATGACCTGGAAAGGACAGATTTTGAGTGCTGATTGTTGAAACTTCTATGGGTGAAATTAATGCGTTAAGGCTAATGAGAACCCATTAGTTGTTTTTTTTTTTTTCTCCTCTACATGTGTTATAGCCTTTAGAAAGAGGAAAGTTTGTGGTGGTTATAAATGCCTTTTCCTTTTTCCCTTTCCCTTTTTTTTTATTTGGTTGGGTAAGGAATAAAGTGCTTTCAGGCCCACTAGTTTTCCCTAATTAGATTGGAACCAGTCTGGTTAGAGTTCTTGAAGCTCTGTACTCAGACAAGAAACTGGATTAGAAGATTCCTCCATCCTTAGACTTGGAAACAATGATTTCTCACTCAGGTGAAGGTCCTTTCTATCATTGAATAAGGCTATTACATTGTTGTGGCCTGGCAACAACGGGTTCCTGCCTCCTATGGGGATAGTTTCGAACCTGTCCTACCACTTGTTTTTCCATGAGATAGCTGCTCTGTGCCTTACGTAATGAGGCCTGAGAGTTATGCCGTGTGTTGGTGAGGTTAGATATGAACCCAAGAAAGAGTTGGTTTTGTTTACAATTTTAGTGACCTATCTTTCAAATTGTGTAAGCCAGTCTCCATTGATTGTCAAATGGGAGTTAGCACTGTGGAAACCATGCACTGGTAAGATTTGGGGTACACTGGGAATGGCAGTGGATCACTTTTCCATCTACTTGTTTCTTGTGCTCTGGATAAGAAGTTTACTAATTATCATAAGCCGTCTTTTGTTAGCTATTTTTATGATCTTCTGCTATTAAGTCTTTGTTTTTTTCTTTTTTTTTTTCTTGGTTCTCCTGAATTAGATTCATACAGAATGCCAATTTTTATCATACATGATTTTATGTATGCCATACAATGGGTTACATACTTGTTATTGAATTGTATCTATATTAATATGTTCAACCTTTTAACAGATATGAATTCAAGTCTATTCATGGGGAATGGATTAATGAGGAAAAGCCTGTTCTTGATTCCACTATCTCTGCACAAATAAATGAAGTACTTAAGACATCAGAAACAGAAATTGAAATATGCAGATCCATCAGAAATGAAATGCGTACAGCAATCAATTCTCTTTTGAAGGTAATACTTTTAGTAAGTCAGACTTTTGTGTTCAGACAGGCTGAAGTTTCTGTCATATAATTTATGAATTTATGTGTATTTCTTGGAACAAAAGGCGAACTTTGGTGTAATGGTAAGATTACTCCATTGTGACCTAAAGCTTGGAGGTCACAGATTTCAGTCATGTAAACGGTCTCTTTGTGAAAATAAGAGTAAAACTGTGTATATATAACCCTTCTTCAAACCCTACAGTGTGGAAGTTCATGCATCAGCACACCTTTTATTTGCTATATGGGAAATGGTAATTTGAAATTTCAACCCCATGGACCCACCGTAAACTACAGCAGTGAGACAAAAAGCAGTAATTCATGTTTTTTTTATACAGTTGAAGGTATCCTTTTGCTAGAAAAAGGAACATGGGCTTAAATTTCATGCAAGAGAATAAAATAACAATGAGTTATGGATTTGTGCTGCTAACTGAACCAGTTGGAACTGGGATTTCATTGAGCTTGAGCTGAACTGAATTCAGATATGTGTTCTGCGAGGAGGTTGAGGCTTAATGAGGTTTATTCAACTTTTATTTCATTCTATGCATAATTGGTTCTTACACTAAGAATGGAACTATCTACATCTTTCCCTAAGTGATTTATTTTATTGGCTGTTGAGTTGCTGAAACAGCCCAGGTTTGTTTGTGCTGATTTCTTTATGTTTATTGAAGATTTCTTACTTGTGCAGGATGATGGTATTCTGGTGATACCTACATCTGCTTACCTGCCGCCAAAACTTGGTGGAAAGGAGATGTCATCAGAGGACTACCAGATTCGCTCATTTAGTCTGTTGAGTATTGCAAGCCTATCAGGATGCTGTCAGGTGTCTCTCTCTCTCTCTCTCTCTCTCTCCACAGACTCCCACACCCGCCACACCTCCACCCACACACATGCATCCACCCCTACCAGCCTACCTATGCACTCACATCATGCAGACGCATCTGCACTCTTGCATGCCAACAGCTGAAAATATTGCACTGGATATTAATTTTCTATGTCTTGGATGTGAAGTGTTGGAAAACAAAATGCAATGTTTCTCCCCTGAATGATAAACTGAGCCTTTTTCCCGTTTTTCAGGCAACAATACCACTTGGGCATTATGACAAATGCCCTGTTTCAGTGTCCTTAATAGCCAGACATGGAGGTGATCGCTTTCTGCTGGACACAGTTCAGAACATATATGCTTCTCTACAAGAAGAGGTTGAAATGCTTGGAAAGTCTAAATTGTTGCGTAACAGGGACAACCCAGAAATATATGCTGAGATGGCTAAAGAAAAGGTGCACTTCATTTTTTGTGGGCTTCAGTTCCTGAACCGCCTGCAAACAGGGAACTTTATTTGCTGAGGATACCCTATTTAATTTGCTGAACTGCTGCGCATGATGTTGAACATTTCTTGCATTACAATTAGTTTCATTAAGCATATCCCTCCTTCCATTCTTCCCTGATGGTTGATTTAAGTACATGTTTTAAGCTAGTTTTGTGGATGTCTATGACACAAAGTTGACTTTACCGTGAAAAGTTTGTTGTTAGATTACCATGCTGACTTAGAGTTTTGAATGTTGGGTTTACTGCATTTATGGTGACAATGAAAAGTGGTTATGAGATTACGTGTCAACTTAGAGGGCTCCCAGATCCAATTTGTTCATGAGATTTCTTAATTATTTGAGAAACTTTTCTGTGTGCATTTATTCATCAGGTGCAAATGGGTATCTGATTTTCGAGTGTGCTGCCTTTCCAAGGCTATTACATCTGTTTTGTTTATTCAGAACACCAGTTGTTCTCATGCTAATACTAATGCTCACCATGCATTGACCTGTTTTGTGGGATAACAAATGTTTGGCCTAGCTGGTACAGCTCTGTTGCTTAATAATTTGCTTTCAATGAAGGGCAACCAAGCATTCAAAGATAAGCAGTGGCAGAAGGCCATTGGCTATTATACAGAAGCTATCAAACTTAATGGCAAGAATGCAACTTATTATAGTAACAGAGCTGCTGCATATCTTGAAGTTGGAAGGTACATTTATACTCTGATGATTATTTAACCAATCAATACCTTTTCATACATTATTTACAGCTGTTTTCCACTTTCTCTCAGTTTCCTTCAAGCTGAGGCTGATTGTACCAAGACTATCAACCTTGATAAAAAGGTGACTTCTCAATTGGAACAGCAATGTGCTTGTATGTGCACCGAGAAATCTTAGTGTTTTGTTGTTGTGCTGATTATGTGCATCTTAAAAAAGGATGTTACTTGATCATACTGTCTTGATATTTAGTTGATCATACTAATTCTTAATGTCTTTCTATTGGTAATCGCTTGCTTTTTAGCCAATGAGCCTCAGTTTAAATATTTCTAAAATAGTCAAAATTGTCATTGGTATGTCACTGTCTCTTTCAAACAAGCCACATTTCATATGATAATAGGATCTCAAAGGTCAATTGATGAACTGTATACAATCTGTTCTGGTATTACTCATTACTGTAATTAGCTCAAACACAATAAAAAAGAAAGAACTCGTGCATCTATTTTACCCCACTTGCCTTTGACTTGAAAACAAAGCAATACAACTATCAACCTTCATTTGGTCCACTCTGCTCAGTGGGAGAGGAGGCTCAGAAAATAGCACTAGTGGTGTACACTGTAGATGAGATGTTTATGAATTAACTAAAGTATCTTAATATGCTCTATGACTTGTGGCTTGACATGGAATATTTCACGTTGAATTACACCTCTGGTATGTTGTGCGAGTAATGTTGTCTCCCATTTATTCTGTAAGAATGTTTAGGCTTATTCAGAAACTATGTATGACATACCATGTTATTGTTCGGTGCTTGTTTTAGAATGTAAAAGCATACTTTCGGAGAGGCACGGCACGAGAGATGCTTGGCTATTACAAGGATGCAATTGAAGGTGAGTGGTACCCTGCATAGGTCCCTTCTTGGTTTGTGCTTTGTATTTGATTGAAACTGTTTTCCGGACCAAGCCAAAGTGTAAAATACATGTCAGTAAAGGATGTTTCTTGCCCTGCAGATTTTAATTATGCTCTGGTGCTTGAGCCAACCAATAAAAGAGCCGCCGGTTCTGCAGAAAGATTAAGGAAGGTGTTTCAATAGGCAATCATATTGAACGCAAGTCCTTGGGAACGTCCAATTTTCAACCAGTCGGGCACCGGCAAACATTCATCGATTTCTCGGCCGTCCGTTGCGGATGTTGATGCCTCTCGATTATTTCGTGCATGGGAATATTACTTGGGTTTTCCTTTGTGAGTTGATAATGGAAGAGTTTACTTCTTGTCTTGGCACTGAAATCCGTATAATTTGCCGCTTTGATTTGATATCCAATACAGTAGCAGTAGAAAAAGTTTCCTTGTCATACGTACGAATTAAATACAATTTTGTTTACCGCATCACTGCACATCGGCATTGTAATTTTAGCTATGAGACGGGGCTTTATCCTCGTGCTCTTACCTTAATTCAAACACTTTCCCCCAGTGAATCGAGTTTGAATGGGGCAGCCATCTTGTTTCACAGACAACTCAAGGAAGAACTCTCTGTGTTTTTTTATATTTTTTTCCTGGTTTTGGGGGGGGGGTATAAGTCAAGGGCAGGCCGAAATTATAGGTTGTCTACATTTTCATTCTTTCAGTAGTTCCTGAGAAGATAATAGATTTCGTATTGAATTTAGATAACATTCGGATGTATCAATCTATTATCCTTTCGACACGTGGCATAGCAAAAAAAAAACAAAATGTTAGAACTGTCAGAACGATGTTTAATTTGCTAATGTTTTAGGTGACAGCACAGCTCTGTTGTTTTTAACCAAATAATTCAGCCTCCCTATTTCTATAAACCATGCATTCTTTTCTTAAACTTAGAATTTAACATTTTATAAATAAGAATTTAAATTTTTAATTACCATAGTGTTCTTCTATGGATAACCTTTTTATAAATAGTTTATCCTCTTATACATGGTAATTCATAAATTAGTCTCCTGATTTAAATTTAATTGCTGCCGTGCTACAAGAATGGAGCGTGAAGACACAATTGACAATTGAATAACCTGAACAAATTTGATAATACAACAGTAAACTTTATCCAATAAAAGATTCCCAAATGACAAAGATCTTGAATGAAAGCTTATTAGTAATGGAATATCTTAAGTTCAATAACTCAATTAAATTGAAATTACACGAGTCTATGTAATATTTCCACGTTTTCAATAGCTCGGTAGAACGGGGGAAAATAATCACTGGACGGCATTGGCTGCAGGTTAATTGTCAGCGACAGCGATGTTCCTTTCGGACAGAACAGCCACTACGTTCCGTCGTTAGTACACACACTACCTGAGACTAGCAGTCAGTGGCGTTTGGGAAAAGTCTCGGGGCATTAACAACGACCAGCGCCTTTCACGGGGTCTAGCACGAAGTCAAACCTCAACACAATAAAATAAATAAAAAGTCATATTTGTTATTATTATTATTATTTATCCCTAAATTTTTCTGTTCCAATCGAATGTTTTCCCTACCGGCAACCGAGTTTTCCGGTCACGTGCAGCCCCCAAACCCGCACGGCACTCCATTTTCGTATCACTTTGGTCTCGAACGACTGGAAATAAGAGGAGGAAACTGCTAAAAGAAAAAAGAAAAATCGAATGTAAATTAATTTCCAATATCTGTTTGTTGCTTCCAAAAGTCAAATAATTACCAATAAAAGAGTTTCTTTTTTTTTTTTTTTGAAAGAAAAATGAACAGAAACAACAGGTAGGTGAGGGCTACGCAAAACTCAGGTGGGGCCCAGAATTTTTCTTTTGTTTTTTTTTTTTCCTTCGAGATTCTTACCGGTTACCGGTTTTTTGTTTTATTATTATTATTATTATTTTAAAAAAATTTGGAAATTTTTGTATAAAAGTGGAAGGAGGAGATCGTATAGAAAGATGACGGATTCGGCGAAATCACCAGAAGAAGAAGAAGAAGGCGGAGGAGGAGGAGGAGAGAGATCGGCGTCGCTGATGGAGCACCTTCTGGGCTTGCTAAGGATTCTTGTCAAACGCGGCATCAACCTCGCCGTCCGCGACGTTCGCAGCAGCGACCCTTACGTCGTCGTTAAGATGGGCCCGCAGGTATAATTAAGGAACTTCAATCCATGTCTCTCAATGCTTCCCTAGCTACTCCTTTTCTTTCTCTTTCTCTTTCTTCGTTTTTTTTATTTTTTTATTTTTATTTCAATGTTTGAACTTTAATCTCTGCAGGGTTCTTGTTCTTGTCTTGACTACTTGTATTCTTAGCTCAGCTGCTCTTCGTTTTTTTTTTTTCCTTAATTTAATCCGATTCTTGGATATAGCAAGTGAAATCCCAAGAATAGTTCTTGGGAGTTTTCCAAGAAAATAAGTGTTTTTTAAATGTTATTTTTGCTACCACTGGTTGCCCCCACTTGTTTGGCTCGTCTGACCTGTACTTTTCTAGCAAGTAAAATCGAAGGTGTAAGACCATGTTTGTCATTTTCCTTTTGTTTACTGTTTCTTCCCATTCTTGGGAGCAAAAATCAGACTAGAAACCAAGAAAGATAACGTATGTGTATGAGCCAAACTTAATTAAACTCCAGCCTTTTGTCTGAGGCCCATTAGACTTATAGATAAGATTTAATTGATTCTAATGTATCAGGTTAATATCATGGTCCTTCAATCTATTTTTTTTTTTTTCTTTTTCAATTATACACTTTCTATTTGTAGTCTAGTTGAACTATACTTGTTTAGAGTTTGGGTAGTCTGGCCCAAATGATAAAAAAGAATCATTTGAGCAGAATCAGATGGAGGGATTTCTCATCAACTCATGTATCAATCTGATTTTGTTTAATATATATATATATATATATATATATATATTTTTTTTTTTTAATGCTGCATCCGTTCTTTTTGTCCGTGTGCCATTTTCCTTATGTTTATGATTCTAACTGCATATATAACCATTTGATGCAGAAACTAAAGACCCGTGTAATCAATAAGGACGTTAATCCTGAGTGGAACGAAGATTTAACTCTTTCTGTTACGGATCCTAACCTTCGAATCAAGCTGGTGAGTGTCTTTTCTTTCTTGCTTGTCTCCAACATCAGAAACATCTATTGTATGCCATGTTACCCTGTGAAAAAGGAACTGCTTGTACGATTGCTAATGCTGTTCATTCTGCCTATAACAAGCACAATTTTTCTGGAAAACGATCATGACAACAACCTTCAATCAGCTAGAGAGCCTTATTTGTAACATGTTTCTCTACGTATTTATTTGAGGCAACTAGTAGTTTATTGTCATTTGTTCATAACTTGTAGAGTTCTAGTTTACTAGACACTTTTTGCTGTGAGCTAAAACACCTCCTTAGGGAAACATGAGAAAGACCAAGAAATAAAACACCAGGAAACTGATGTTGCATTATGCAGCTCAGATGCAATTAATTGTTCATTGAATCCTGTATTATGTATTTTTATTTGAGGTTTTTTTCCTCTTTTTTTTATTCTCCAAATTAAGAAGGATTCAAAAAAAAATCTTTTTCATGCATAACCTATGGCTCAAAGGCAAACTTTCACTTGTGAAAGTCAGCTATATCGTCATACAGGAAATTAGGGCAAAACATCTATTTATGCTTGTTGTTATTTTGTCATCATCAGAATACCATGTGGGGGTTCTGTTAAGTGTAAGAAGAGGGCTGCTAAGTCAAGAATTCTAGAGTTTGGTGTAAGTGTTTGCATCAGCCACTCCACCTAGTAGTTATATGCCAAGCTTTTGATTTTGATGTGCTGATAGAGATATTTTCAGGTTCTTAGGCCAGGATTTTTGTGCACTCAATAAAATTATCATGCAAGGAAGAGTCAATTCACCCACATGACCATTTTGCATGCCATTTTCTTTTGGTTTGTCAGCTGGCCATTGTCAAGATTGCACGTAAGAGTTTGCAGATAATACTGACAGTAAATGACACATTTGTGTGGAGTTGTTCCTATCATGCAACAACTGTCAATCACACCCCTAGAAGATTAAACTGTTCATTATATTAGAACCTTTTGTTTTCTGCTGTTTGGTTTGTGAAAAACCATTTCATGGGACCACAACAGAGTTGTTGGGTCTTAACCAATCACGGGGTAGCACATGGGTAATATATGCTTCTTCATGTGTTGAATCCAATGCTGTATCTGCATTATGAAGTTTGCAAGGAATAAGGAAAGCAGACAGGGAACTAGTTCCATCAACAGGCCCCAACTTTAGTTCATTATGCACCTTAAGAGAAAAAGTTCTGGCATACCACCATTTTATGAAACCAAACATTTGGAGAACTTCACTACTTCAAGAGTAGAGTTGGACCTTTTATCTTCTACTGTCTCTTGCCAAACAGAAAATACTCTGCAGCAAATACTTTTACACAAGCCTTCAATCTTTCCTGTCAAAAAAGATGATATTCTTCATTTCATTATTTGTCATTGGATTTTTCTTTTTTCTTATTGGTGACTCCAGACTGTGTATGATCATGACACATTTAGCAAAGATGACAAAATGGGAGAAGCAGAGTTTGATATACAAGCATTTGTAGAGGCCTTAAGGATGAACCTGAGAGACCTCCCGAGTGGCACCATAATCATGAAAGTGCAACCATGCAGGACAAACTGCTTGTCTGAAGAGAGCTCTATCATTTATAGAGATGGCAAGATTGTTCAAGATCTTTGCCTCAGATTAAGAAATGTGGAATGCGGTGAGGTGGAAATCCAATTGCAATGGATTGATCTTCCTGGTTCAAAGGGTTTATGAATATTATGAATAATCACACATTGAAATGGGTCATTTCAAGCTTCCGTGACCTGCCACCCTGTGAGATCTGAGATGGGATCGGATTGTCTGTAGCTGCAATCACAAACTATACCTGCGCATATTTTGTGTTCACTGCATGTACCGCGTTGCTAGCTCACCAAGTAGCATTGAACAAATTTGGTTTCTCCTTTGTCATTGTGGATCTAGATTTAAGTTTGCTGTTACATCATTAGCTGAAAGTTCCTGAGCTTTTAATCCTGTAGCTAAGGTGTGCATATTTTTGCACCACAAATCTCAGTTTACCGGTTGGGCGATTGAGTGGGTGCATATATAGCAACAGAATGAAATGTTGTCAAGGCACTTGCCCAATAAGGAAGAGTGCTTCTATGGGCATTATAGCTTGGTTTTGGACGTGGGCTAGTAATAGTTGCTGCTTGTGTAATGATATACCCGTCAATCCTTTTTATGTTATCGTGTTCCTTGTTATTACTCCGAGCTGTTGTTATACTTTTAGAGACCCGAACGGCTTTATCGCCAGATTTAGTTTGTCTCCCGCAACGGAGATGGGATGGGACGGTATCTTGTTGGTTCCTGAGTCAAGCAGGTGTTCTTAGGTTGAAGCCAAACATTTCTCAAATTTATCCCACCGTTGGCAGCTTGCAAGCTCACTCTTCGGTGAGACCTGGATTTTTCTCTTTTTCAAAGAAAAAGTTGGTTGCAATCTGGCGGCATTCTGGCTTAACAATGGTATACTAAACTGGCCACTGTGATTTGATCAAGGATGTGTCGTCTATACCGGGATTAAGAAATGTATCAAGAACTTCCTCCTCGTTACCTGATTTTGGAATCAAAGCTTGGTCAATAGTGCCAAAGTCAATATATATAAAAATTAAAAAAAAAAAAAAAAAGGTAGACCTTGTAACATTGTTAAATTTCCTGGAATTTGCGCCCTCCCCTCTTAAGAATACATTACCGTCAACTACATGTAATTTGTATTTCTACTTCAATGAGAGAATCTCGTTCTATGTCCCCCTTGAGCAAGGAATACCGGAAAAAAAAGGAGAGCGAGAGAAAAGCCGAAAGTGGAGATAGTCTCCATATTGACTGTGCATGGAAAGAACCAAGCCGTATTTCGGCCTAAGTCCATCAAAACACACTTAATTGGGTTTGGGCTATCCTTACGTCTCAGGTCTCAGGTTTAGACAAATCTTATAGCTTTCTGCCCAGGCCCTGTTTAAAATGCAGGTCAAGGGCACGGTCTCGCTTCATAGGCACTGTGGATAGGAAAAAAATAAAATAAATAAATAAATTAAAAAAAAAAAAAAAATATATATATATAGCATCTTTTTTTCGAAAAATTGTACAATTCAGATTTTGTTAAAAAATTACTTAAGATGATAATCTAATAATAATTCGATATATTTTTATGTGAATTTAAATTTAAATCTTTATATCTGTAATTTGTACCTAATATAAATAATTTAAAATATGTGCAAATGAAATTTCATCACGAGATAAAATATTATATTTATTAATATTATAATCACATATAATTTTTTTAAATTTAATAATATTTAAATAATATATTATTAAAAATAATATATAATTAATATTATGATAATTATTAGCTTCATTTTCAATTATAAATTATGAATACAAATATTCTAATAATTATATATTATAAAATATTTTTAATTCAGTAATTTAGTGACTAATTTATATTAATTAATAATCAATAATATTAGTTATATTCAAAAGCTAAATATAAGAAATATTGTGATTTTACATAGTTTATTTTTTCCTGGTTGATTTTAATAACACTTTGGTCCTTTATACAAAACTTTCATTCTCTTTGTTAGAATTTCCTCTCATTTCTATTTTCTTAAAATTAGATATTTTAACGTGATTAGAAATAGAAATGTGTTGCTTTTTTTATATTTTAAAATTTAAGTGCCATGAAAATCAAAATAAGCTAAATTTGAATTTTTTTTTTAGTACATTGGAAGTAATAACTCTTTGTTTAAAATTTTTTTTTTTATCTAGAAGATTAATAAATAGTAAAAAGTTCAAGACGAATATACTATTTTAGACTATATATTATAAAATTTTTACATCTATATATTTATAACGTTTTTAGTCTAACCTGAATTGATGGCACTCGGCTAAAAAATGGTTAAATTTTGAAAAGTTTAGATTTTTATGGTTTTGCAAAGAAGGGAAGCCCATTTTGGAATCTAAAAAAACATATTTTGGAACACTAACATTTGATATGTTATTGTCAAGGGCCATTAAATGTCAAAGACCAAAGCGTTCAAAATAAAAAAAAAAAGGAGGACCAAAGTATAAGTGCTTTCAAACTTTAAGGGAATCCTTGTATTTTTACCCCGCAATTTATCTCTTTTAATTGGCTAATTAGCATGTTTTGATTTATTAATATCACCGAAATATTTAGATAATAATTAAACAAGAGGAGGTTCTATATAAAAAAAAAAAAACAAAGAGTAATCTTAGAAATACCTAAATTTTTTAAATATATCATTTAAATTAATAATTAATGTGATTTTATCTTTCTAAATTTTTATAATTAAGTTCAATACAACATGCATCGTCTAACAACACAATTTTTTTTATTTTTTTCCCCAAGCATAACCCAACAAACATTAACTTAATATGGTTAAAAAAAAAAATTTTAATTATAAATGACGTATCAGGTTTGAATTTCAATCGCACCTTAAGTTTTAAACATCAGTCCCACATTAATTTTCTAGAGTTTATTATTTGAAGAAAAAAAAAATCTACTTTTTAAAAGAGTAACTGCTTTTTTTTTTTTTAATTTATTATTTTTGAACAGACTTCCTTGGCTATAAAGGCCACGTTTGCCGAGGGCGAAAAGACCTACACTACACGCGGAACGCTCAAAACCGAAAGGCACGCGGACACCGGCGGGAGAGAGAGAGAGAGAGATCCGGAGAAGTCCTATGCAGCAGAAAGGGAGAGATTGTAACTGTAGATCAAGAAGCTTTTCTCGATCTCGCGTCGCCATTGAGGGCTGTTAGCATCCCGGCGCCCCCACACTCTTTCCGGCTCACTCTAGCGTTTCGCTCTCGCTCTTGCAGCAAAACGAAACAGCATTAATCCATCTCTGCACGTCCTGTCTTGTCCATCTTTCCTTCCTTCGAGAGGATTTATCAGTTTCCGGTGTCTTCTCGAACAATGGCCACACCTGGTACGCGTGCTCTTGTTTCTGCATTTCTGTGTCGCGTCTTTTCTTGTACGGTGTTTCATGTTTGTTTGGCTGATATCTTTTCTTTGCCATTTTAAGAGTTTTAATCTTTTAAAGCTTTTTATTTAATTTTATTTTTAAAGATCGTTCTTTTTCTTTTTCTTTGTTTTTTATTTTTGGCGATAGTGAAAGAGCGTGAGATTCAAAAGAACTATTGGACTGAGCACTCGGCCGATTTGACAGTGGAGGCGATGATGCTTGATTCCCAGGCCTCCGCTCTCGACAAAGAAGAGCGCCCTGAGGTTACCATTTATAATCTCTGTATCTATTCACGACACACTGACCATACGTGCACGCACGAGCTTGGTTTTCTGGTTGAGTTCTATTACAAAAAAAAAAAAAAAACGAAATAGATATCGATTTATTATTTTTGTATATAATAATTAATTGCAACTAATAACCATAATGGGTCGGTACCTATCTTATATCCCTCACGTTGCCAAAGTGTCTATTTTGTCCTTTTGTTCCAAAACAGAGTTAATATTTTGAGTTGGATGTAAACGAAAAGAAATTGACTTTTTTGACTAAGTATTATTATTATTATTATTATTATTATTATTATTATTATTATTATTACCGTTTATGCTTGTGCAAAGTATTTGAGAAATTTGTAATTCTGATACCGAAAGTAGCATTCTGACTTGTGTAAATTTAAATTCTCTTGTTCTCATGCTTATCCAAGTCATGAAGATACTAGTTGTTTAAGTTAATGTTGATTTTACGAATTGAAAGTATTTGGGCTTATTTGCAGGTACTTTCTCTGCTTCCACCATATGAAGGAAAATCAGTTTTGGAACTTGGAGCTGGCATTGGTCGTTTCACTGGAGACTTAGCAAAGGAGGCAGGACAGGTTATAGCTTTGGACTTCATTGAGAGTGTTATAAGGAAGGTGAATGTGGATCACCACTTTGACCATGATATTTATAGTTTTATGCTTTCTCAAACCAGAAGTAGAATGTTATTTCTCCTGGGGTTCCCTTGTCTTAATAATGTTTATCTTTTCTTATCCCCTATATTTCCTACCTACAGAATGAAAGCGTTAATGGGCACCATAACAATGTCAAGTTCATGTGTGCTGATGTGACATCCCCAGACATGACATTTTCAGAGGGATCAATGGATTTGATATTCTCCAATTGGCTTCTTATGTATCTATCAGATAAAGAGGTGAATGTTCTTATTTCCTCCTCTCTGTTTATTGGATGTGTGTTATGCAAGTGGCTTTAAGGATTGCATGTGAATTTTTGGTTCATTGGAGTTGGGGTGGCCTTCAATAGCAACAACAACAATAACCAAGTTTTAATCTCGAATTTAATTTGGACTAGTTACATAAATCCTTTCTTGCCATCCTGTTCAAATTATGAACTAATTTTGTTATGAGATGTAATTGTTCAAAATCCTTCCTAATAAAAAATTCCTGGTTAAATTTATATACTTGTGCTCTTTTCCATACACACTTCATAGTCCTAATGAACTGTTGAACTTGTTTGGTTAGCATATATGTCAATGGTACAATTCCTTTTAACATTTTTGACCATGTTTATATATATAGTTTCTTAATATCGTTATACTGTTTCTTTTACCCTTTTATGCATTGGATCACAATCTGATGACCTTCAATTTCTAAAAGGCTTATGGTGGGCTTATGTCATATTTATCCCCAACGTTGATGGCAGGTGGAGGATTTGGCAGAAAAGATGGTTAAATGGTTGAAGGTTGGTGGTTATATATTCTTCAGAGAATCATGTTTCCATCAATCTGGAGATTCAAAGCGAAAATACAACCCAACTCATTACCGAGAACCCAGATTTTATACTAAGGTTTGCCTTTTGTTGACAGGTTCTCAGAAAATTCTCGATATGCTGATTACATGCGAGTTGTAGGATTGTTATCAGTATCTGCTTCTGGAAACTTTTGTAGCTGCAAGTAACACTGCATGTCCATAAGAGTGTCATAACTGATAGAACATGAGATCTATGTTGCCATCTGTGGTGTGGTGACCACAAAGTAGTCAAGCATGCTTGCTGATAAGACTGGATTAAATTGATGAATAGCACTTAAAACACTGGCACAAGTCATTCACATTTGAAATTTTTATTTGGATTGTTATGTATGATGTGAAGCAATACATAAAGTAGTGTGCATGTTAGTTTTGTCGATAGACCGGAAGCAGAAAGGGGAAAATGGAGAATGTTTCCTCAGCCTGCATTTCCCTTGTTTCAGATTTTTGAGCCACTCTTTTTACCTGTTAATCTTTTTTGACATTGAATAATATCTGGAAATTATCAATAATTTTTTCAAAGAAAAACTATCAGTGTAGATGTATTGAAATCTTTGTTCAATCATTAGATTATGGTATCTGATGCAACAAAAAAAAAAAATGGTGCAAGTCTGTACTCTTATTGAATAAGATTTAAAATCAATGAATCTAAAATATTTATATTGTATGGCAGGTCTTTAAAGAATGCCATTTGGGCGATGGTTCTGGAAACTCTTTCGAGCTTTCTCTCATCAGCTTCAAGTGCATTGGAGCTTATGTGAGAAACAAAAAGAACCAAAATCAGGCAACGCAAATGGACCAATGTGCATTATTTTTCTTGAGTGTCAGTCATGTGGGTTAACCAAAATGAGAAACTATTTTTTTGCGGTGCAGATTTGTTGGATATGGCAGAAAATTAGTTCACAGGAGGACAAGGGGTTCCAGCGGTTCTTGGATAATTCTCAGTACAAGTGTAGTGGCATACTACGCTATGAGCGTGTCTTTGGACAAGGTTTTGTAAGCACAGGAGGAATTGGTATGCATCATTTTTCATGGAACTTTTGTTTCCTTTTGTTTTCCATCCTGTTGGAGAAAAAGTCAGTACCCTGTTCCACACCATTGCTTTTAGATTTTTATCATCTCACAGGAACTAAATTTTGATTTGCAAATTGTAAATTAAAATAAAAAAATATATATCTTGTATTTTTGCTCTTACTAGTTTTATATTTTTCATTATTGAGTGGGTTATATGGAATTTGACAAGTCTTGTTAAATTGCAGAAGCTCTTCTTAGAGTACACATTACTTAGCAAAGACTGGAAGTCTGGTCTCATTTTAATCTTAGGTTTTTTTTTTTTCTTTTAATGAAGGAATGAATTTTTTTTGCTGTTTCTTATGGATTCTGTGCCCTATCTCTGTATTGCCAATATTGCACATATGCCCTAGAAACATAAATGTGAAATAGCATTCTTTGAATTAAGAGTTGCAGCACAATACAATGTAATTTTAGACTTTTCTTTGCTATCATGAATAATCCATATAAATATGGCTTCTGTTTGCAATATTTATATTTGTTTTTGAGCAGATAGTACAAAAGAATTTGTGGCAAAACTGGGTCTTAAGCCTGGCCAGAAAGTTTTAGATGTTGGTTGTGGTATCGGTGGAGGCGATTTTTACATGGCTGAGAACTTCGACGTGGAGGTTGTTGGAATTGACCTTTCCATAAACATGATTTCATTTGCTCTTGAACGTGCTATTGGACACAAATTCTCAGTTGAGTTTGAAGTTGCTGATTGCACTAAAAAGATGTATCCTGATGCTACATTTGATGTTATCTACAGCCGTGACACCATTCTGCACATTCATGTAAGACCCTTTTAACTTTGTTGGGGCATGGGCATGTACTTTCCATGTCTATTCCACTGATGAATTTCACATGTTGACAAGTGAATGCCTTCTTTACTGCTGTGTTTCAGGACAAACCTGCACTGTTTAGGTCCTTCTTCAGGTGGTTGAAGCCTGGAGGCAAAGTTCTAATCAGTGATTACTGCAAGAGCTCTGGAACTCCATCACCAGAATTCGCTGAGTATATTACACAGAGAGGATATGATCTTCATGATGTTAAAGCATATGGCCAGGTATTATTGTAATAATTTGTTGCTGCCTTTCATTGATTTTAAGGTTTCGGTTCACAGTTCCCGAAGTACCAATCTCCTAATTCTATGGTTAATGATTGCAGATGCTCAGAGATGCTGGGTTTGATGAGGTCATTGAGGAGGATCGAACTGATCAGGTTCACATGATCCCACGGTTGCCTTGTATTTGTTTTATGCACACTTTGTTGGGTTTTATCTTCTGAACAACTTGTTACTTTGGTTTTAGTTTAATCAAGTCCTGCAACGGGAACTAAATGCTGTTGAGAAGGACAAAAGTGCATTCATCTGTGACTTTTCTGAAGTATGTTTTCCTCTATTTCCTCCGCGTTAACATTGTTTTCCTGTTTCCTCTTCGATATTTGAGGTCACATTATTTAAAAGCTTCTTGTTTGTCATCCACGTCCAGGAAGATTTTAATGACATAGTTGATGGATGGAAGGCAAAGCTGATCAGAAGTTCATCGGGTGAACAGAGGTGGGGTCTGTTCATTGCTAAAAAGAAGTGATAAATTAGACTTTGTCACTCTATTATCTAATAAATAAATTTCTACCTGTAAGAGAATAATTGCAGCTTGTTGCTGATCTCTGCTGTCTGAACTAGATTATCTGAGCTCTTTACTATCCTATATTTTAGCAATAAGATTTGTACCAGATTCATGTCATAAGGCTTTGGTGTTGTTGCTGTTATTGACAGTGTTGTTGTTGATGTGTACCAGAGTTGAATTTTCCAATAGTCAATGGAATTGGGGTGATGAGTTTGTGGAGATAATTTTGCTGCTAATGTTAATGTTTAGAGAACATGTATATGCTTGTGTTGCAAATTTTTACTGGAGATTAATCAGCGAGAATATACAAGGTGTCTATAAGCATCTCTCAGCATGCTGATCCCTCGTTCAGGAGAATAGCCGTTCTTCCCGAGGCCCTTACCATTTCCCCACTCATCACAATATCGAGGTCCATTTGACCATAATAGGAAGAAAAGGAATAGATTGTTTGCTACATACAGCTGAATACATTTTGTAGGTTTGAATTTGAAAGGTTGGGGTCATCAAAGTTATCAGCATCAAAACGAATAGCTTCAATCTATTATACTCCCATTAAGTTCCCCAAGAAGCAGCAAGTTAAGGACAAATGAATTATCTGGGGGTAAGAAAAAAGATAGCTTTGTTGACTTGGCTTGTTTCTTCTGCATCCTAATTTTCTAGATTCCAATGGTCAACTACTGCCTTGTTCTTTGATGGGTTTCGGGTTACCGTCCTTGTCTGCAAACTATATTGCAAATGCCTGCTGCTCCGAAGCGCAAACTTATGAAATAATAAGCTCTAGAACGGTAAAATTTTATTTCTTTTTCATCTTGTGTCAACATGTTAATAATCAACCTTCACCCAACCGAAACTACCATAATTCGCATTCTCTAAGAAACAGTAGTCCCCGTAGAGAGAATTTTAGGTACGGTCTATGGTTGAGAAGGCAAATGACTGGCTAACATATCTAATATTTGCATGCCCCAACTTTAATTACTAAGTTCTAATGGTCACCTTGGGTTGAAGTCCACTGCCAGGCTACAGTCATCACCAACACCAACCATTGTAAGTACTTCTTCCAAACCATGTAAATATGAATGGCCTAAAAAAGTGTAGTCCAGCTCAAGCATTTCCATAAATTGCTAGAGAAACTGAAGCAGAGAAACGTTTAGTGTAGTGACATTGCACTAATGAGTAAAGCCATAAGGAAATTGCTCAAAATCACTAAGCCTCCTTCGCAATCAACATAACAATAAGTAAAAGTCGAGCTAATAAAGATTTATTGCTGCAAACAAAGATTCAAGCAGCAAACTGGACAACCACCTTCAGTTGTCCGCACCTCCATCACCGTCCTCATATTCAATGTCATCATCAGCTGTGGCATCCTGGTATTGCTGATACTCAGCAACGAGATCGTTCATGTTGCTCTCAGCTTCAGTGAACTCCATTTCATCCATTCCTTCGCCGGTGTACCAATGCAAGAAGGCCTTTCGCCTAAACATGGCTGTGAACTGCTCACTCACCCTCCTAAACATCTCCTGTATGGAAGTTGAATTGCCAACGAACGTCGAAGCCATGGAAAGCCCTTTTGGTGGGATGTCACAAACACTGGATTTGACATTATTCGGTATCCACTCCACGAAATAGGAAGAGTTCTTGTTCTGCACATTCATCATCTGCTCATCGACTTCTTTCGTGCTCATTTTGCCTCTAAACATTGCTGATGCTGTGAGGTAACGACCATGACGAGGATCAGCTGCACACATCATGTTCTTGGCGTCCCACATTTGTTGTGTCAGTTCGGGGACAGTGAGCGCACGGTACTGCTGTGATCCTCTAGACGTCAGAGGAGCAAACCCCACCATGAAGAAGTGAAGCCTTGGGAATGGGATTAAGTTCACAGCTAGTTTTCGCAGGTCTGAATTAAGCTGACCCGGGAATCGCAAGCAACAAGTCACACCACTCATTGTCGCTGAAATCAGATGATTCAAGTCTCCAACTGGAGAGAAAAAGAGAAAAGTTTGTCACTCATCCAACAAGTATTCATAGAGAAATATGATTATATCTTTCAGGAAGAACAAAGCTAAAAATGTAGCCACAACACAAATCATGCTGGGAACCAAGTAGCAATATTAAGTTGTAAAAGATTGAGACTTACAGCTGGGGGTAGTGAGCTTGAGAGTCCTGAAGCAGATATCATAGAGTGCTTCATTGTCAAGCACCATACACTCGTCAGCATTCTCCACAAGCTGATGAACAGAAAGGGTAGCATTGTAAGGCTCCACAACCGTGTCTGACACCTTTGGCGATGGGAAAACAGAGAATGTGAGCATCATCCGATCTGGGTACTCCTCTCTGATCTTTGATATGAGAAGAGTTCCCATTCCCGAACCAGTTCCGCCACCAAGGGAATGACATACTTGAAATCCTGCGCAGGACAGGATAGTCAATGTTCTGATCAAAGGAAGAATTGAAGTTTCTAGCTGCTTAGCCGTTCTTTTGCGTGAAAAGAAAATTCTTCGATAATTTCTTGTTCATATATTTAATTTAGAGAAATTTATATTTTTAATATATTTATATTTAATTTAATTTAATTTAAAAATATTTAACTTATCATTACATTATTTTTTAAAAAATATACAAATAATGACATCGGAATTATATATAACGACCAATTACAAATATATAATTAATAATTACAATAATATAATATAATTTTTTATGTCAAGATAATTTATATTTTTTTTATGTCTATATAATAAATATATATTTTTAAAAATGTTACATGGACACAAATGCAGCGCAATTTCACAGGGAATATCATGTAATGAGTAATTTGATATACAAGTAATTTGGTACATGATCACAATTTAAACAAAAAAATTCAAGAGCAAGCTATACTTCCGAAACCCAAAAACAAAAGGTTCAAACTGATTACACCATATATACCATCATAGTCCTTATGCATATTTCTTACCAATACAGTCGAATCTCTTTTTAAGCATCCATAATACGTTGCTAACATTTAACCAACATATGATTAGTATTAAAAAATATTGGATCAAGAAACAAAAAAAAAAAAAAGAAAAAGAAAAAGACGCAAATTTTCACATGCATCAACACCACTAACCTTGCAAGCAGTCACAATTCTCAGCCTCCTTCCTAACAACATCAAGGACAGAATCAATGAGCTCAGCGCCCTCGGTGTAATGGCCCTTGGCCCAATTGTTTCCGGCCCCAGAATGGCCGAAAACAAAGTTATCGGGCCGGAAGATCTGACCATACGGGCCGGTCCTAACGCTGTCCATAGTGCCAGGCTCAAGGTCCATAAGCACTGCCCGAGGCACGTAACGGCCATTGCTAGCCTCATTGTAGTACACATTAACCCTCTCTAGCTGCAGGTCGGAGTTCCCAGTGTAGCTGCCGGTGGGATCAATTCCATGCTCGTCGCAAACCACTTCCCAGAATTTGGATCCAATTTGATTTCCGCATTGCCCTCCCTGAATGTGAAGAATTTCGCGCATTTCGGCCTTGCGAGTTGTCTGGGGTCCAAGGGGCCAATTTGGTGTTATTGCAAATCTTACAAATTGCTATGCTTAATGGAGTGTGTGTGTGTGTGTGTGTGTGTGGGAGGTTCAGGGTGTGGCTATTTATGCCAGGGAGATGGAAATGGTCTCCTCCTCGCCTGCTTTGGGATGAAGGGTGAGGATTATTTTGGAGATTTTGATCCGACGGTCGAGGATTGTCCGTCCATCGAGAGATGACTAATTCGTCTGCTAGTGGGAAGATGTGATGTATGATTATTCTGCCATCCGCAGGCGTTGGCTTCAGAATCGCCGGCTTTGTTAAGATCTGTTGTGTCTTTTTCGGAATTTAGAATTGTGCCCTTGTTTTGATAAAAATATATCAGAGTTGCCATTGTGCTTCCCCGACGGAGAATGAACCCAAATGCGTTCTAATTTTCATAATTTTTAAAGATTCTTCTAAATATTTTTGTAAATATTTTGCTATCAATTTACTCGATCGTTTCAAATTAGAATAAAATATTAAATGAAAAAAACTATACATTTAATAACAAAGATTCAGTCAAGATGATAAAAATAATAAAATATTTATATAGAATAAAGATAAAAACAAATATAAATTTGAATATTATTTATATGTGTATCATTTTTATCAAATATCATGTCACTGTGCGTCTAATTTATTTTATTTTATTTTATGTACTGCTTATTAATTAATTGGCTTATGCATAAAAGAAAGAAAAAAAAAACCCTATATATTGACTAGAACCAATGCGCGAGCATTAAATTATATTATGAAATAAGAAATAGAATATGTGATTAAGAGTCTCGACGTGCCAAGCTTACAGTTTACTTGGTAGACCAATCTTTATGTCTTTTTGGTAACGGACAAGGAAATATAAGACAAATGGACCAAAAAAAAAAAAAAAAATTTCCCTAATTGCAAGTTGAATTTTAGCTCGATTACTTGTACTTGTTAATGTGCTTGGTGATTGAGAGTTGTCGGATTGGGTGACTTCATGCATGTCTCTCGCTCGTCAAAGCTTTAAATTATTGTGCAGTTTGCACTATCTATCTATCTTTTGTCTTCTAAAAGCTGCCGCCACCCTTTTTATTTTGTTTTGTTTTGTTTTTTTTTTAATTTTAAAAACGGTGTATTAGATTTTATTGAAAACCGATTTTTTTTTTTTAATTATTTAAAAAGGCCGTCTTGTCTATAGGCCGCAGGTCCACTCGGAACCAGTCGGTTCCCGAGCCGCTTCGATCCTCTCTCCATATTTGACATGGGTAGCAATACTTGTGGGCTAGGCACCATGGGCTGTATACAACTCTTAGGCCGTGCGATTGATCCGGGCTAGTAAGGAAAAGTAGTTTTAAATTTTAAATTCTTTTAAAAAATTGAAGTTTATAATAATAATAATAATAATAATAAAATTATTTTTATTATATAACTTATGATTTAATAAAATTTTTAATTGAAAAAAAAAAAGAAAAGAAAAATCAACACTTTTTTTTTTTTTGGGTGGTTTGTTTGTTTAGTTTTGTTTTGTGTCGACAACTTATTTGCAAATGATGATAGTTTGGCATAAGAATGGCGCAATAACAGATGACAATAATAACAACGAAAATTCTGTCTTGCATAATGCAATGGAAGGGACACCTGGTTAGAACCAATTGATTTTAAGTTGAGTTCTCATGAATTCAAATTATCAGTCTTTGGTCTCCGTATTATATTAAAAAATCAATTTTAAAAATTTTTTTTTTTATGGATTATGGTAAAAGCAAGTTTGTATTACATGGAATTGTAAGTTTTGCTAGGAAGAGTAGTAGTGCCAATAAGTAATGATTATTAATTAGGTACAAGGATTTTGAAGTAAAAGCAAAGACTAATGGTTCTCGATTAGCAATCTAATTGCCAAGAAAAACATTTTAATCAGCAATAATGACCCGACGCAAAATGGCCGAAGAAACGTGATAGGGATAAGCAATATAAGCCCGAATAATTTAACGATCTAGACAAAGTAATGAGTAATATAAACCCAGAAGCAAATGAAGAAAATATTTAATGGTTGCGCATTTCTTGGTTAAATAAGTCTCTTTATATGTCATTGTATTGCCTTTGTGTACGCTGGCCACAGTGTATATATATATATATATATATATATAAATGTAAGAATTTTTACTGTGAACCTTGCTGTTGTCACCAAGATAATGCGCTTGATGCTCGAGAACTTCAATTTATTTTATTTTATTTTTATACAAAGAACAAAGAGCAAACCCATGGAGAAAAATGGAGCGGACCAGTTTGTCTATAATAAGGTAAAAATCGGACCAGGCGATCAATATTGTGCGGAAACAAATCTGTCGTAATAATTAAGTAATAATTGGAAGTCCTAGTCCAATATACAGGGACTCATGGGGTCACCACCAACTTGAGAATTCGAATCATTCCATCATGATGACTGCATATATATACATATCGTGAGGCTATGAGTGTACGTGCTGGACCCGGAGACGAGGGACACATCCCAAAGAAATTAATGAGCTTAAAGAAGAGGACAGATAGGGCAAAAGAAAGAGGACGGAAGACTCCAAGGTTGGGACACAGTAACTGTGATAGCACGAAAAAGTGTAACATTACTCTACCACCATCTCCCACACATCCACGCACATAGACTAGAGAGACAAACCCCTTAATGCAAAACAGGACAAGACAACGATAACACACAACACATACGAGGGCACCTAAAAGAAACAAACAAAGGAACAGCTATTTCAAAATATTGTGACATGCACGGCGATGGAATGTGGCCAATATACAAATGGATCTAAAGGATTAAATTTAGGACTCAATCGCTGAATTGATAGAACAAAACAAGCTATACAACAACTTCTATAAGTAGATTAAAGCTCAAACTTCGAACTATACCCGTATTTTTCAGCCTATCATATCAATTATTAATTGCTATCAATTATTCAACAGTAAAATTAAGATTAATGGAATAATGGAACTAAGTAATTACATATATATATAAAATCAAAGTTAATGATAGTAATGTATCTAACAAATATAAAAATATAATATAAGTTTATACATAAAATATATCAAGTTGACTGAAGGAGATAATAGTACTCCATTAAGAGAGAGAGAGAGAGAGAGAGAGCGAGGGGGGGGACGAATAGGGAGAAAGTGTATACAAAAAGAGAAAAGGGGAAAGAGGCAGAGGGGGAAAAGAGGGGCAGTTCGGATTGAGAATAAGTGTGAAAGGCACGAGACGTGGGGAGGAAAATTTAATGAGAGGGGTGGGAATTAGGGGGTAAAGAAGATGGGGTGATGGCTGATGAGGCTTATAATAAACCTCATGATCGTCACGTCGTTTTTCATTTGCTACTCCCGATATCCCTTCCAGGAATTCCACGCTCTCCTCCTCTCTTCTCCTCCTCCTCCTCCTCCTCCTCCTCCTTCTCCTCACCTTTCTTTTTTGCTTTTGTCCTCGTGTCCTCTACCTCTACTACCACTACCTAGCAGGCTAGTCATTTGTAACTAGTAAAGTAGGAAATGGTCCATCTCTCTCTCTCTCTCCGTCTCTCTCTCTCAAAGTGTCAAAGTTTGAAATGGCCTAGTCAACCTTAACTCCCGTGTCTTGGTCTCTTCAGCTCTCTCTTTTCTTGTTCCATAATAGGCCAACATGCCAATGCACAACTCTTTCTTTCTTTGTTTCCCTATCTATCTCTCTTTGTATATTAATTTGTTTGTTGAAGATGGTTGTAGGGTTGTGTAGGTACTAGTAGAGTGGTGATGATGATCAATCCCCGTCTCTTTCAAATGTCCTGAAACTCTCAAATGCCTAACTTCACTGTTTCATCTTAGCAACCCCGTTTCAGCTATAGGAACCCCTCTATTAGCGTCAATGTATACTATATCTATAAACGACATTTATCACCTGTGCTATAAAAGGGTCGGGCCCTTTTTTCCCCATTTTTTGAATCATCACCCTCTGTAATTTCTCTTGCTTGTCTGCTCCCTCCAATATTATTCCAGTTCCTCCAAACACCTACGCACTAAGTTTTTCAGTCCCATCAACCATCTTCTGAGTTCACAATTCCCTCCGAGCTAAAGGTCGCAAAAAGATAACTTGGGGGGGGGACCTATCAAAGAAACCTCTTTTAAATTGCTGCTTATCAACACTCTATTCTGCTCTTTAATTTCCATTGACCCACTAACTTGAACTTTTAGTCCCTAAGTTTCGATATGTCATACTTAACAAAAATGTGGATGATGGGATACAATGACGGTGGTGAGTTCAACATTCCAGATTCCTTCAATGGTAGGAAGCTTAGACCTCTCATGCCAAGGCCGTTGTCTTCTTCAGACAATAACACCACTACAGCCTCCAGCCCCCCTCGTATTGGCCATCTCCATGGCACTGACTTATCTGCATTGAATCACCATTTGGGTAGGCGTCTTTCTTGTTTATATTCCTCGCCGTGTGCCTGATCTCATTCTTCTATAAATTTGTTATGGGGTTTGCACGTCATTTTTGCTTTTGCAGCAGCCATGGCTACTGGCAAACAAGAGTTTAATCCACAACCAGTTGTAGTGAGCTCAAGATGGAATCCTACGCCAGAGCAGCTAAGGACTCTCGAAGAATTATACAGACGAGGGACTAGAACACCAACAGCCGATGAAATTCAACACATCACTGCACAGCTTCGAAGATACGGAAAAATTGAAGGGAAGAATGTATTTTACTGGTTCCAAAATCACAAGGCAAGAGAGAGGCAAAAGCGCCGCCGTCAGATGGAATCTGCTCCCGATGAGCAGCAACACCGCAGCAGCGGTGACATTGAAATCTTTGAAACGAAAGAATCAGGTAATTAAGTAATGAACAACAACCCTTATTCTGTTCTGTTTGCCCTTTTCCAATTATTCCATTTTGTTGTTAGTTAAAGATGTTTGATGTGTTGCGTTTTAGCATTCTATTTTGTTGTTCCAGACATGTAAAGTTGCATTCTTTTTGTTTTTCTTTTTGTCTACTACAGTGGCCAGTAGGCCAGGCTATGAAGGTGAACAGACCCAGAACTGGGCCCCCTCGACAAACTGCAGTACACTGTCAGAGGTCCATTCTTTTAAATTTTATTTTCCCCTTTGTCTTTTTTAAGTTGAAGATCCCTTCATAATCCCTATGAAGCAGCATATTACAAAGCAATTAAGCTTGGATAATGTGCTTATGATTAGGAAGTTCATATTTTTTTAAGGTTTGGTACATAGAAATTCTTTAATTGTGTTGGAAGGGTAGGGGAGAGGAGATCTGCAGGGCAAGGAGAAGCAACAAAAGCTTTATTTTTTGTTGGGAAATGAAAAGGGTTTAAAAGCTGCAATCCCTCCTTTCTGTCGGGGCAGCTGTGATGAAACTTGCTTGGTTTTTGGGTCTTGTGTTTTAATATTATGTCCCCAGGGCATTTAGGTCAGAGACATGGGCACCCATTTACCTTCTAATTCTTGATGCATGTATCATTAGGAGCTACCCCTAGACAGTGAAAAGGCACGACCAACCCAAGTACAGTTTTAAGCTTGTCACAGACCTTATGGGCCCTTGGAAACAGCACTAATTTGTTATTTTGTTGATTTGAATGAAAAAAAAATAAAAACAATTCTTATAATTCTATTAAAGAAAATTGTACTTATGAAAAAGAAAATTATGTGAATATAAATTTAATTCTTATTAAACGTTTTTACGAAAAATTTAATCTAATATAATAACTAATGACTTTCTTATTACTAACTTACAATGCGAGCGGTGGACTAGTTTGTTATTTTTGATTCATGACAAAGGAGGGAGTGCCCTATACTTATTGACACTATACAAAATTTTCCTAGGAGATCAATCAGGGAATTCATAATTTTTCTGTTCTGCATTGATTATTGACTTTCAGGAGTCCGCTTCAATACTGGGGGCAGCAAAAGCAGGAGTGGCAAATTGTAGACCAGATGGATGGATCCAATTCGATGAGGGAGAATTACTCCAGCACAGCAGGAGCTTTATTGGAAGGAATTCCACGTGGCAGATGATGCAGTTTCCTTGTCCATCTCCCATCCACCTCATAAACACTATCAACAGTACTACTGCTACAAATAATTTTACCAGTAGCACTGCTGCTGCAGCCATAGGAACAAGAAGATCTGCAACACAAGGAGCAACAATTAGAACAATGGACCCAAATCTCATTAAAGCTCCTGACTTCAACAGCTTTATAACACCCTACAGAGAAAATGAGAATAGCCATATGCACCTCAACAGCAGTAGTGTCATCAATGAGGAAGATGATGGGTGTGGGGAGTCTCAAACCCTTCAACTGTTCCCTCTTCGCAATAGCAATGCTGATGGCAATGAAAACATTAACGAGAAAGAGACTGAGCTATCTGCTACTGCAGCCATGAATGCCAACTTCACTCCTTACCAGTTTTTTGAATTCCTTCCATTGAAGAACTAGTTAATTTACCACCAAGTTGCCAGCCAACCAAATCAAGGAGTTTTCTTTTTATGATGGGTTGGGCTTGGATGTTGTATTTTTGTTGGAAATTGGTAACTGTTTTTGTTCTTTATGTAGTTATATATATTTCATGGAATTGGTGCGGTGGTCCATGGTGGACGTAAATGAATGGGGTTGGCCATAAAATGCATTTGGACCTTGAAGGTTGAATCAAATAAAGAAAAAAAAAAAACTGCATCTAAGAGAGTATCACAGGGCTAATGTTGACAGGATATAGGCCTTGTTTTGGTAACTGAATGTGCAAGTGTGTGTTTTTGTTTGTGAGAAAAGAGAGAGTAAGTCGTGTTCTCCAATGAGGGAGATCCAAAATAGAATAAGATTTGAAAGTTTGATGTTGAAACAGAGATCTAAAATAGGAATTCTATGTGAAAGACTATATATGATGTTGAAGTGACAACGGATCTAGCTTGTTTAGACTGATTCTGTTCTTTGTTTACACGTTTAGCATATAACATGTTGGTATATAAATGAGGTACATTCCATTCTAGCTATTAGCTGATATCTCACAAACCAACTTAATTGCACTATAATGATGGAGATGGAAGCTCAAGAAAGTCCTCCGACTGAAAGTGCAAGCGCATATTAATTAAAACCAATTAGTTGTAGCCTACCTGAATTCATATCATTCACATCTTTGAAGAAACCATCAGTCTTTGTCTGAAAACTGAGTGCAAGGTTAAACATAATCCATGTGGGATGTACTTTCTTGGCATAGCATGAGGTCCTTTTGAGGGGCGGTTGTGCTAAGTGTGCTCTACACAAATAAACTTGGAAAATATGTACGAGGGTGGAAATGCAATGGGATTAAAAATTGGAATTTTAGCTAGATTCCCCCCCCCCTCTTTTTTGGGTCGTCCTTTGTTACATCGGAAAGTAAGAGTCCCACTCCTCCAATGGGATTATATAATCCCTACGTTATTGTCAACTCATCGCTTATGATAACTATATTTTTCTTTTTCTCTTTAGTTTAACTCATAATTGGCCTCTCATGTACCCAAATAATAATAATAACAATAATATATATATATATACGAAGTCTTCCAGAAATTTAAGTGAAGCCCAGGCGTGAATTGATTGAAAAACCAAGTCATCACATCATTAGTCATTCAGAAAACAAAAGTTATAATCGACTTAAGTAACGACATTATCATGTACTTGATTAGGGCACGGGCACTTCATCTTCATTGGTTTTCTTGAAAAGAGAGAGCCATCGTCTGTTTTAAAAATGAGTTCATCATATGATCAGTTTGTGACGATGGTTCTCCTTTTATTATGAAAAGTCGTCAAGTTAAGATGAAGTTTTATTGAACATAAATAATTTAACCGCTATAGATGCAACACTTTGATATGTTCTCGTGGTCTCTAAATCTTTTAGGGACAAATAAAAGGATTTTATGATCAATTTAGGAGTCTCTAAAGAATTTATTTTGTTATAGTGAGATGATGACTCATTTTATTTTATATAAATTCATACTACTTATTATTTTTCAATTTATTAAATTATAATTTATACAATAAAAATATTTTTTTAATTTTATAAAATTTCCACCTCCCTTTTCAACATTAGAAATTAATACCTTTAAATAAAAATTTAAACTCTACATATTCTAATAAATCCATACCACTCATCTTTGCATCGCCTAATTTTGATTTCCTCGTTTGACTACTCATTTTTATCCTCTTGTACTCATATTAGTCCTCTTTCTCTTAATATGCCAATCTTAAATTTATTTGAATTTTTTATGATAAAATTACTATATATAAAATTAGATGTGCATGACCTAATTTTATAAAGGTGAAAAAATTCTTTGAGACAATTTTTCATATAGGGTTTGCTTCTATTAAATTATTTTTCTGTAAAATATTTTCTTTATTTTTTATATTTAGAAAATTAATATATATATATATATATATATATATATATACACACACAAAAAGCACATTTACTTAAAACAAGTAGAAATCATTTTCTTCAAATATTATAATGAGTAAAAAGAAGTACAAGTTAAAAGAAAAAATATATATTTTTAACTTATTGTCAATTTTATTAGATATTATAATTACTTTTATTTGTTGTTAATTGTTAATTTTTGATAACTCTTTTTTGTCATTTAACACCAAAATGGTATTATATTATGATAAATTGGTTGAAATCTTTTTAGTATATATTTATCTGTAATAATAATTAATTTATAATTAAATATTTGATTATATTATTTTAATTTTTCTTTAAACAACTAAAATAAAAATTATATTTTTAACAATATAATTAAATAATAAAATTAATATATATTTTTATAATTTTATAAAAAATATTTTTTATAAATAAATTATTTTACTACAAACAAACAAAACCTCTTATCATAGTTTCAAATTTCTCAGTAAGTCAAACTGCAATATCATCAGAACAATGAAATCTTTCTTATCGAGCCTTGGATTTGCCAGAGGAACCATGTGCAAGGGCAACTCTTTCTTATCTTTTTTATCTTTAACTATATTCTAGTAGTCATGAACTATAAGCCTTAGAGATCAAATTTATAGTTCAAATCCAATAATTAACCTTCTTTCCAATTCAATTTCTAACTACAAAAAAGGAATTTTTTTTTTTATATATATATAATGAAAGGCAAAGGTCAATATTATATAATATGTAAACATTAACACTCAAACCTGGAACTAATTACAAATTTCTAACAGAGATAGTTTCGTCCATTGGGCCACAGCCCACAAGTATAACAAAAAACTTTCCTAGTCATTTATTAACCATGTCTAGTGAGTGTACTCAAGCTTGCAGGTACTAAAGCTTTCCCCAATTAAATCAAAGCTCAATTGAGATCCAAACACTGTCTAATTAAAAGAGATTTTTAATTTGATCTAATTAAGATGTGAGTAAATTAATTTAATTTTAAATATAAGTAAAAATAAATAAATAAGATTTAGTTGAAATAAATAAATAATTAAATAAATTCATATAATATACTTAGTAACGTCAAATAATAATAATAATAATACATGAATAATGCGGTAGATGTAACTACTTTAATTCGGCAGTTTTGTTGGTGAACACGCTGTATTGCGTTCAATGGCACCATCAAATAGAAGTCCTTAAATCCAGATCTAGTAAGAAATACAGCACAATCAAGGGAAACATGAACTTTCAAGTCCCAGGACTCGAGGTCAATAACTGACATGTATACTCCCCACAAATGCATCGAATATCATAATTTGAATCAAGAGCGAATTTAAGATTGAGCGAGATAGGAGTACGGTACGAGATTCAAAATCCTCCAAGTGCATTCTATGAAACAACTGCAAATTACGACGGTTTAAACTGTTTTAGCAATCCAGGATTTGTCTGAAAGGAATTACTCATATTATTGTTGAAAAAAAAAAATTGTGAAAAGCATAATGGACGGTTAGATGCTAGTTGACCCTGATATTTGAGATACACTAATGTTGTCCGGAAAAGGACAAGTGTGTGTGTGTGTGTGTGTGAGAAAGAGAGAGAGGTTATACGTAGAATGGCTTGCATTGCAATGAATGCTTAACGCTGAGAAGGGACAGCAAAGCCATATCTCTTTGAAAGATCATGGTCGGTTCCTCGGCAATACGCATTGTCTTCTCACTCAGCCTAACTTTTTTCTCTGCTTCGCTTCACATTCTGAATCATCTGTGTACTCTCTCTCTGTATGTGTTGTTTGTGTGTGTTTATGTACCCAGCAGCAGCAGGCAGCAGCAAAACCTCATCTCTCTCTCTGTTCAAACAGACTTGGAAAACAAACTTAAGAAAGAGAGAGAGAGAGAGAGCTTTCTTTCTTAATTTTCTTTTTCTCTTTTCTTTGCTTCTTTCTTTCTCTCTTTCATGCATGCTACTTTTTCATTCACACCTTGAAACTAGGGCTGATACTGCCCTCTTATGATAACATATTCAAAAGGGAAGTCAAAATGCAAGCGTAACAGATTCTGAAATTGGGTCAACAAGTCTGCACTTATAGTCTAATTATATATATATATTGCACCTCACACAAGGATCGTATCTATTGACTTTGTTTACCTTACAACAATCGATGCATAAACTTTTGTGCTGTTTCACTTCATGGTAAAGTTATAAGTTTGAAGCGCTACCCTCTCCAAGACGACAAAAAGGGCAAAAACAAAGACCCACCCCCAAGCCTACTAATTGATGATGAAGAGAAACAAATGAAACCTGAAGAGTTTTATTGTAAAATTTTGTGGGCATTAAGAGTGTACATTCCTGTACCGAGCATGAGTAATTTTATGGGAATATTGAAAAATTCCACCGTAATTTTTCTTTTATTAAATAAAGTGACACGTGATGTGGACCGATAGCTTTCTAATAATTACCCAAGAAGCCATGCTCGCCTAAGTTTGTAAGTGAAGTTTTTAAAATGACAAGTGAAAAAGGGAAAATTAACATTAGTATTATTACTCACGCAGCAAGTGTATATTTGAGAAGCAGACAAAGAGGGGAAACGAGGAGTTAAAACCCAATAGACTTATTGTCATGCATTCACCCAGCCTGAATTCTTAACATTTTCTTTGTTTTTTTTTTTTTTTTTTTTCATTCTTCAGCCCGAATTCTCCTGATTCAGTAACATGGGTTATAATTGAGAATGTCCACACACATTGGTTGTGCTGCTAAATACTCAATTACAAGCATTGAAATTTGCAAGTCCAAAGTTGTATGCACCCTTCATCAACCTATGTTGTGACCCTTAGTTAATTTCAACTAGAATATCTAGTCAATTTATAATCCACCTATCACCATAGGAAGCTGGCAATATAATTCATGAGCAAGCCGTTTTTGGGGATTTATTTCATAGCTTGGATCTGCCGTTTCCTCTACCTGAGTATTGTTTGCTCTTGCTACTATGAATTGGGTTGCCTTTTCGGTATTGTGACTGATGTTTTTTCAATAAAATTACATCTCGTCAATTTAGAGAACAAAAGGATTAGTCTCTATCAGGGTAACGTGGTTCAAACATCTTTAATGAAGCACGGTAAGCAAGAAAATTTGAATAAATTGCAAGGTGGTGATGTTGGATTTATCTCTGACATATGCAGCAGGTGGACAGGTGAATGGGATTAAATATTTGTGCATGGAAACAATGGGATGAGGAATGTGGAAATGACAGAGAGTGAATTGACTGAGCCAAAAGGGCCCTAAAGGCCACAGAGTCTGCCATGGAAATTGACAACAGCTAGACACAAATGTAGATGTAGAGACAGGCCGGTGGACCAGATGCTTCCCTACACATGGTTAAAGCCATCGTGTGATCTATCCTTCTCCTTCCCATTCTCCTTTTATTTTGAGCTCCCCATCATGTGACCGTATCCCATAAATTATCATTGAGGTCATCATGCCTGTCTTTCAGGCCTCTTCTTTCCAATCCCAGCCCCTTCAATGTATCTTAACTAGTTAATGTTGTCCTTCCCCATGCGGTTCCACGGTGTTTCATCAATTTATGTAAGCCCATGTAACTTTTTCAATTTATAAGCCTTAAAAAAAAAAAAAAGTCAGCCAGGTATATTCAAGAGGTAAAATTTAGAGGGTAAAATAAAAAATGTTTTTGGAATTTTCCATGACCGATGCGTCTAATCTATATTTCACGTATGCCTTAATTTTTTAAAAAATTGATGTGTTCTCGTTTTCCTGCCCCTTTATTATTATTATTATTCCTTTATCTGCTAAAGAGTTGAAGAGTTCTTTTTTTTTTTTTTTCCTTTTTCCTTTTCCTTTAAGTACATTATCAATTATCATCCGTTGGCCTACTCATAAGTGATCTGATATTTTTATTAATTAATTATTTAATCCATCCTAAAAGATTGGGATTTGACTTTGGTTTTAGATTAATGACTGAAGTTGAGGCTTCACGTTCGTAGCTGGTCTCGTCCATCGCGTGTACATACATATATAATCATCGTTAAAGATCGAGTCAAAATTATTTAATTTAAATTTATTTTAATAAATTTTATTCATATCTTTAACCGCGTATCTCTAAGAGTAAGTTGCAATAAATGAATAAACCGTTTGAGCTTGTGATTGTGTGTGCTTGCGGCAAGTGAAACGAGCTTGGGCTCTCTCATCTGAGCTTGGATTTATTTGGGCTCATGACATGCTTTGGATAGCCTGAGAGTTTCTACTTTGGGCTCAAATAGTTTGGATTTTTGGAATTTGCCCCAATTGATTATTCATCGGGTCGCCGAATGGGCTGGTCCAAATTTCCTAATAATTATCAGTATATTTGGGCTGAAGCCGAACGTGTTACTAATTACAGAGTTCTGTTCCAATTTTATTGTCCGGACACCATTTCCATGAAAATAGAACATTCTTAGGCCTTTCCACTCCGGCATGCCACTAGGACACTAAAGCAACATAGAGGTTGCGGCTAACTACCGTATTCGGTGCCAATAAACTTGGGTTTCAATTTTGTTGCATATTGTGTAACGTTTGGTACATAAAATATCATAAGATAATATAGCATAGATTAATCTGATCTCATTGTATCGTGCCCCATGTTAGTACCAAACGCACAAAAGAACACATTCAAAGAACAAAAAACAGTTCCTAAAAATAGAAATATGGGCAGGGTGAAAGAGGTGGAAAATGAATGACAGTAATTGATAAGCCGGATGCAAGCTCTGATGTTTGTTGTTAGGCTCGTCATCAAAAATGCTGGTATTGTTTATTCTCCGGGTAAAGCGACGGAACTTCTCAAACCTCCTTTTATTTATTTATTATTATTATTATTATTCCTTTTTCTGGGTTTGGTTTGAACCCCGAGATCGAGAACTTTTTGGAAAAAATTTTGGCAAAAGTTTCGAACTCATTTTCTTGTGCTTTGATGTCACAAAAGCTCCACTTAAGCAAGCATTATTTATTTATTTTTTTTTAAATTTAAATAGAACGTACCAAAGTAGAATGAAGTCCATTGATATATTTAGCTTTCTTAAATCCTTTGTGTAATATTATCGCGAGATATAACTCTACCTTTAGGTGAGAGGTTTAAGTACGAGAATTGCAAAATGTCGTTAGAAGTATGCTAACACTACTTGGAGACCACGGCAACAAGGAAAATAAGGAATGTGATTATTCAGACACATCAATGTTTTCTCTTATCACACGATAAAAATTCTAATGGACTATAAAGAGGTAGTGCATGTCTCTTAAACTAGCTCTATACTCCACAGATCCGGCAAGAGCAGCATGGCACATGGGCAAGGATTCGGGGTAACATCAAGCCAGGATCGGTGGGTACCGGAAACGTTATATTAAAAGGAGCTTCTTTTGTAGATCTGTCGGTGAGCTTGTGGGCTCTCTCGATTCTTTTGTAAATGGAGGCGTTTGGGCCAATTTGTTTTTTCTGGGCCGACTTAGGCTTTAATATTTCTATATTAATTAGAACCCGCAGACTTAGCCCGAATATTCATTTAAAAACAACTTTGGATCCGTTGGCTGGCTTAGTTGGGATACCCCCTTTTCTTTTTTGCGTGTGTGTAAATATTTTAGGTTAAGTAGGTTTAGTCTACCGGTAGAGACGTGGTGTTATAATCTTTGGACGTTGACATTTTTTTCTTTTAATCATTAAAATTTTGGTCCGTTCACTGAACGGGTCTAGTTTGAAAAAAGTTAATCAAAGCGAAATCAATTCAAACTATATAGAATGAGCATCTCACAACCGAGATCCAAGCGAACAATAAATTTCTCCGGAACCCATCTCTCCACTGGTTTGGAAAAGTGTCGTTTCTAGGATTCCCTTCAAAGATGAGACGCGGTCCCAGGATGGGGTGCCCTTTTGCCTTTTTCCCATGTAACGTGTTTTTCTGTCCGTTAGCCCGGATCCTGTACATTTTAAATGCTTTAATCCGTTTTTGGAGGAGATGACTTCAATAGCTAGAAGTTCTATCTTTATTTTAAAACATTTTAAATTTTAATATGATATAATATAAATTTTGCAAAAATAAATAAAAAATATATTTTTTATTATACATTACATAAATATTCTAATAAACTAAAGAAAGAATAAAAATTTAAGTCAATGGTATTGTTATATAGTAATAAAAAACAATAAAATATTAATTTATATATTTTATTTATTTATAAAATTAAATAATATATAATTAATTTATTATTAATATATTATTCTTACGTATTGCTATTGACTCAATTCAATGCAAAATTTTAATGGCAGATTTTGGCTTAGAGATCCGTGCTACCGTCCCCTTCCATCGGACGACAAGTATTCCTATGTTCTCTTTGGCCCACGATACTCTCGTCCATTTGTAATGAATTAAATGTTCGCTTGTGTGCTCAACATCGATTTGAAAACACACATTCACGTACATGAACTGTTGATCTTGTCGACCCTGATGATCAGCGGCCTCAGATGGCTGATCAGACAACATTTGCCATATGTCTGACAAGACACGTCCCCCAGAAGCGAGTGGAGGTCAGACTCAAAGCATGGACAGATAAAATTTTGGGGAGTCGCGCAATATGCTGACCAACTCACCTGGAAAAAGCATCCATTAGTCACACCTGAAGGAGCGTGGATCTTACTCTCCCGAAGCAATCTTTCGCGAGTATTTGGGTAGTAGGTACTCCGAACACTGTTCGTGCACAAAAGGTTCGATCTTTACACGGATTAGTAGCAGAGGTGATGGCAGCAATTTGAGCAAAAAGTGTGGGAAGGATTCCACTTAGACGTGTGAATTTGAGTTTCTTTTTTCTGGGATGCAGACATCATCTTCCCCACTTGCCACATTTTTCTGACATTCTTGAGAACTGTGCAACTGTCCTTCATCACTTTCCCAACATGCACAAATCTCCCTGCTCTCCCTCACGGGCATACACCTATGTGTACAGAGCAACGCTGCCTTGGTCGAAAAATGAGGCCCAGGCAAATTTGGCAGAGAAGATCGAATTATTTTGAGACTCACAGTGCAGGAAAAAGTCTCCCCTCAATCAATTTCATGTCCCCACATTTCCAGCTATTTTATTCCCTTGTTTGGCCCAAAAAAAAAAAAAAAATTACCGTGAGACAGTAAAAGTAATTGGTGTTAGTCTTGCTAAAATTTTAACTTGACCTACCCCACTCTTGCCCTATAAAATTTAAGTGCCATCTTCCATGGGACGCTGCTGAGGCAAGGTCAGAAAGACGGGAGAGGACTCTTTCTTCTCTGTTATCCTCGGGCTCCTGTGCATTTTGTGGGGTTCAGCAGCTCTCTCCGTAGCTGTCATGGCTGTACTGCTGAGAGCTTTGCTCACTCTTGTGCTCTTCACTCTCCTATTCTCTCTCATTACAGGTATGCCCTCCTCTTCTCTTCACTTTATCACCCTGTAATGTTTGTGCCTGTTCTTCGTGCATGATGTATGGCTAGCTCATCTGCACAATTTTAAGCTCACTCTTGTGCTCTTCACTCTCATATTCTCTCACATTACAGTTATTCGCTCTTACTCTCTTCACTTTTTCACCTTCTAATGTTTGCGCCTGTTCTCCATGCATGATGTATGGCTAGCTGATATGCACAATCTCTCTCTCTCTCTCTCTCTCTCTCTCTCCCTCTCCGTGTGTTAAAGCCTTAACAAGTGGTCTACAGTGACTTGCATACTTACATCTCCATGCTCCACTTTGCCTGTTTTGTCATTTTTCCTATTAGCTTTCACTAGGAGTGCGCGTGCAAGAATGCCTGACTACTTTCTGTAATTGAGTTGTGTTATGTTGGGGACAGATTTCCTTTAACATTTTTTTCTCACATTGCCTGGACTTGACTAAACACACTACCAATCCTGTGTATAATGGTGTGTACTAATATGTTTAACAAGAAGAAGCTGTCCCTCTCTTGCGTGATTCCCTTTTGCTGGAGCAGTAGCCCTCTCAAATGCGAAGATGACACATATATGAGATATAAGACATTGTTGCGAAGTCCTGTTCATCTTTGTGCTTCTTTAGATCTGATTAAAGTACCCACCTTCCGCATTGTGCCCACTTTTTTTCTTGACTCAAGAGTCAAGACTAGGTCTTTAATCCATTTTTCTGCTCCCACTGAATCTAAAGCAACTGGTCTAAACTGCGTATAGCTTTCAAAGTTTTTTCCTGAAATAAATAGATCAGAACAATGCTGCGTACACTATTGTCATCGTTTCTTTACTAATTAAACTTCACCTCTGCTGTCACAGTAGAGGTCTCATCGACAACATTAACTCTATACAACAAATGCAGCCACCCAGTGTGGCCAGGCATCCAACCAAGTGCAGGAAAGCCTATCTTGGCACGTGGAGGCTTCAAGCTAGCACCCAACAAGGCCTACTCCATTAAGCTCCCACCCCTTTGGTCCGGCCGCTTCTGGGGCCGTCACGGTTGCTCATTCGACGCCTCGGGCCGCGGCCGCTGCGCCACTGGTGACTGTGGTGGCTCCCTTTTCTGCAATGGCCTAGGCGGCGCTCCACCGGCCACCCTGGCGGAGATCACCCTAGGGAATGACCAGGATTTCTACGATGTCAGCCTTGTGGACGGCTACAATCTTGCAATCTCAGTCATCCCATTTAAGGGATCGGGCAAATGTACCTATGCAGGGTGCGTTAGTGACCTGAACATGATGTGTCCTACTGGATTACAGGTCAGATCCAAGGATAACAGGAGGGTTGTGGCTTGCAAGAGTGCATGTTTTGCCTTTAACTCGCCAAGGTATTGCTGCACTGGCAGCTTTGCGAGTCCTCAGTCCTGCAAACCCACGGCATATTCAAAGATATTCAAGGCGGCTTGCCCCAAGGCTTATTCTTATGCTTACGATGATCCTACAAGCATCTCCACTTGCACCGGCGGCAGATATTTGGTCACCTTCTGCCCACATCACCGTTGAGCATCTTTAATGTCTCCAATTGTTTAATTAATTACTGTTTCTTGGGCTTTCGATGTGGTATTTTCTAGTAGACTAATAGTGGAGTCGTCGTGGTCTGTAGTGGACTGCTCTAAATAGTGACATATGCTATATAATGTGGCTGTGGCAGTACAGTCTAGTTGAGTGGGATTATTATGTTATTCATATCTCCGTCCTCACACTTATTGCCAAACGGAATCGGGAATCGCCAAGTTGACGGTATCTTTGCGCCGTACGCTCAACTAGATTAACACAAGACAGCTGTTTGTCTTGTATTAGGTGCCTCCGGTTTGTCTCGACGTAAGACAGCTGTTTTGTGCTGTGTGTATCAGGCAAACACTTGCACCGTGTTAGCTAGTGATACTGACGTGGACTTACGTTTTAGGGGTTCTACTGGCAACTAATGCGCACTCTCGTTAACGAGGACCCAAATACTGTAGGCAGAAATTAGTTCGGCCCTGATTTAAAGCTCCACTACAATTAGAGGGACTTGCGTTTAAGGGGATTCTTTATATAATAAAAAATCAGAGACTTTTATAAATAAAAATAGGTTGACGTGAGAGGCTTTTATCAATCTCCACTACAAATAGGTCGTAAATTATATAATAAAAATGATTTTTTATTAATCTTCTACAAATTTTAAGCGGGGAAATCAGGGACTTTTAGGTTTAAATTGTAAGCCACTCTCCCCTCTTAACAAAAATACTTGGAGATTGATGTCGTGTTTGTAGTGTGAGCCTAAGTAAAACAGTGGGCCTCGTCAAAGGGGTGTGCAGGTCAAGAGTGTGATGCTGCATATGGAGGCCCAGCTGACCATTAATTAGCGATGGAGTGCTTGGAGGCGTCTCGGGCGTACTGCGCTCTCAAATGAAGCATGCATACACAAAAACTACTAAAACAATGCTCTTCGCCAATCTCTTGCAAGGCAGGAGGCCAATCCCTCTCAAAGCTCACTCACGCACCTCTCGCATTTCTCGCCACTCTCCCTACTTTCGAGCAGCCGATACCCGACCCATCATCACGCCAATTAGAGCCAACCCGGGACCCGGAAGAACTGCCGTTCATTTCCATAGCCAACAGGACTTACTGGACCAGAAAAATTCACGCCCTCTGCGCCAGAGACCGCAACGTCGACGCCGCCCTCCGCCTCCTCCACAACCTCCGCCTCCGCGGGTACTCCCCGGACTCCCTCAACAAAAGCAGCATCATTCACGCGCTCTGTGACGCCGACCGCTTCGGTGAAGCCCACCACCGGTTTCTTCACTTCCTCGCTTCCGGCTGCGTCCCCGATGAGCGCACCTGTAATGTTCTCGTTGCTCGCCTGCTTGATGCTAAATCCCCATTTGACACCTTGCGTGTTATTCGCAGTTTGTTCCATTTTAAGCCCGAGTTTGTGCCTTCTCTGATTAATTACAATCGCTTGATAGATCAGTTTTGCGTATATTCACAGCCAAATGTAGGTCATAGGTTGTTTTTTGACATGCTAAATAGAGGGCATCGTCCAAGTGTTGTTTCTTATACTACGCTGATAAATGGGTACTGTAAACTTGGTGAAATCGATGGTGCGTATAAGTTGTTCGATGAAATGCGCGATTGTGGGTTTGCACCCAATTCGCTTGCTTATAGCGTGTTGATTCGTGGAATTTTTAGGAAGCGGGAGGTTGAACATGGGACGGAGTTAATGGGCAAGCTTTGGGAGGCAATGGAGGTTGAAGAGGACTTGTCCGTAAACAGTGCCGCTTTTGTAAATCTCATTGATGCTTTGTGCATGGGAGGGTTCTTTAATGAGGTTTTTAAGATTGCGGATGATATGCCACAAGGGAAGAGTGTGAATGAGGAGTTTGCCTATGGTACAATGATTGATTCTCTTTGTAGAGTTGGTAGACACCATGCTGCTTCGAGGATTGTTTATATAATGAGGAAGAGAAAGTTTGCTCCTAGTTTTCCCTCATACAATTCCATTGTACATGGGCTTTGCAAGGTAGGAGGTTGTATGAGGGCTTATCAGTTGTTACAGGAAGGAGTTGAATTTGGTTACTTGCCATCAGAGTATACTTACAAACTTCTTGTTGAAGCTCTTTGCCAAGAAATAGACCTCTTTAAGGCACAGCAGGTTCTTCAATTCATGTTGAACGGGGTTGGGGTGAACAAAACTAGAGTTTACAATATATACTTAAGAGCTCTTTGTCTCGCGAATAATCCAACTGAGCTTTTAAACATACTTGTTACCATGCTTCAAGATAAGTGTCAGCTTGATGTTATCACTCTCAACACTGTCATTTATGGGTTTTGCAGAGTAGGGAGGGTTGATGAAGCTTTAAAGGTATTAAATGACATGATGATGGGAAAATTCTGTGAACCCGATAGTGTGACTTTCACGACCATTATAAGTGGTTTATTAACTGTTGGAAGGAGTGAAGAAGGTTTGAATATATTGTATCAAGTTATGCCTGAAAAGGGTATTTGCCCGGGGGTTGTAACATATAATGCAGTGCTGCGTGGTCTGTTTAAACTTAAGTTAGTAGATGAGGCACTAGGTGTTTTTAATAGAATGATAATTGATGGTACTGCTGCTGATAGTGTTACATATACAATAATTATTGATGGATTATTTGAGTCTGACAAAGTAGATGAAGCTAAGAAGTTCTGGGATGATATTATTTGGCCCTCAAAGGTTCACGATGATTTTGTTTATGCAGCCATTCTCAAAGGGCTTTGCCACTCTGGAAATTTGAATGAGGCCTGCCATTTCCTCTATGAACTGGTAGATTGTGGAATTACTCCCAGTATAGTAAGCTATAATATTGTGATTGACAGTGCCTGCAAGTTGGGTATGAAAAGAGAAGCATACCAAATTGTGGGAGAAATGCGAAATAATGGGTTGGCTCCTGATGCCATAACATGGAGAATCCTCGACAAATTGCATAGAAATGGGAACAAACAATTAAAAGATCATGTGGTAAGCACATATATGTAGCGTGTAGAGAGCGAAAGATGGAATCCCGAGTTTGATACAATTGAGATCTTCTGTCATAATTTAGTCTGATCCAGGGTTCAAAGGAGTTGTTGCCAGAGTTCTGGAACACTGTAACAATGATCGCCCATTGCTAAGGTTGCTGTTTCTATCAATGATTTCAAATCCACAAGGACAGGCAGATGGTATGATTTAATTACTTATTGGTCCTTTCATTTCAAATAAACGCCATGTAGTTGCCTATTAAATTTCGGGAAAATAGTGAATTTGTTCCTAATCTTGCCAACGGCTTCAGAATGAAATTATCTCCTATTTGATTTATTGTGATTTAACTTGAATGATTCCTCATTTGAAGTTTACTGAATTTCATTTTTTTGTGGTTTTATATTTTGTGAGCATAAATATCTTCAGGCGGAGGAATTGCTGATATATCTGGCATAATGTATGCTCTGGAGGCAACCGTGTGATTGTGGGCATGTGTTATTATGGACTACGGCTGCCGTAGCCTGAGACCATGAAGTTGGCAATCTGAGTGCTTTATTCATATTCAGACTGATATTGCTGCTCTTGACTATGTTGCAGGTAAAGAGCAGTCTTGCCGTGATTTTTGTTTTCATTTTATGCCAAAGCAGAGAGAGTTTTGTAAACAGAAATAATTAGTTTTCACTAAGAAAACAACAATACGATGTTGAGGGAAGGAAGGACTGTACGGTAGTGAGAATATAAAGATACACTCCATGCTATTTGGTTATTTTGATATTCATGCAAAAAGAAAATTCTCATAGATGCAATCCTTACTGAATTTTGTTCATCCAATTTCCATACGGTCCTGATGACGGGGAATTAGATCCCAGTAGTGCTGATCAATAATATTCTTAAAACATTTGGTATTCGGTTGAAATGTTAAAGGCATGACTAGGAAAAAACTACGACCCTTTCCTTGCTGGGTGTTTCTACACTCTTGGTGCCAAGTACTCATTAATGGATGGGACCTTGATTGTTATGCTAAATGAGTATTGGGGTGCGCTTGGTTGGGGGGAAAAGGGGCAGAGAAGATGTAACAAAGAAGAACAATGAGACGATGATGAGCATGACGAGAGCAGGAGAGAATGGTTAAGAGTAGGAGAACGGAGGAGAAGGGGGTCTCTAAGTTCCATCTGTGTTGTCGGTGCCCTGGCCGGTGTTGGTGGAGGAGACGGTGCCATTGCTGGCATTAAAGCTGCCAGCGGTGGGATACAGGGAGCATTCGACGGACCGAGAGAGAGTGTGTGTTTTTCCTACATTTTTTAAAAATTATATTGGTAACGACTTGTATAAATCGTAAACAGATAATGTTTGTATCTGAAAAAAAAAAAAAAAAAAAACTTGATCATGATCGGTAGTGAAAAGATTAGGAAAAGTGGCAAACGTTCCAAATTTCATGGGAGTTTAATGTAAAGATTAGAAAAAGTTAAATTTTGGACTGATTGATTTTGAACAATTCTAATAAAAGAGTTGAATTTTGAATTATAGGGAAAGCAATAATGTTAGAAATATTACTAATCAAATTTAGCTCATAAAATACATATAAAAAAGTCTCAAAAATATGTGAAACAAATGTAAAATTATATATAATTTTATCATAATTATTAATTATAATTAATTATTATATATATTTTTTATAATTTATAATTAAATCTTTTAATTTAATTACGTATTTATTTATTTATTTTATTTTTGTCTCCTCGATAGAGTTTTAATATTACATTTTCTATGCGATGCAAAGGTACGCGGTCGTTGTCGGACTTTTTTTAAATTTCAACGTGTTAAGAACGCGTCCCAGTCGACATTTTTTAATTTTCCCCGTGTTAAAAGCGCGTCCCAGCACGCAACACGGGGCCTCTTACTTTTTGGAAAGTAGCATGGTCAATTCATTTCCGCAACCCGACACAATTAAAAAAAAAAAAGAAGAAGAAGAAAATTTTAGTAATTTAACACATTTTCCTGCATATTTCCAAGAATTCCAATATCCTTGTTGGCAGCTTTTCCTGATTTTAAAGGAAATTAAGATTAGTTTATTACTAATTTTTAAATTTAATATGTTATGAAAAAACACATAAATATATAAAGAATTTACTCTAAATTATTATTATTATTATTATTATTGAAATAAAAAATTTGTATTAAAAAATCAAATTAAAATAATAATAGAAAAGGCTCGATTCTAGTCGGCGTATGGACGGCTACTCTTTTCGAAGCTCCGAATTATGGACCCCACAAAAAAGTCTCTCTAGCCCGTCTCCTCCTTTCTCTTCATCCCTATAAATCGAGGAAACGAACTTCCCCATTTTCCCTCGCCCCCGAATTTCTCGAGAAAATCACTCTCTTTTGGCGGAAAATCAACAAGCGGCAAATCAAAGGCTAATCAAAATCCAATGGCCGATGCACCGGCGAAGAATCCTAGCATCGAAAGCTCTCCCACAAAGTCTTCCTCGTCATTCGGCCTGCAGAGCATGGACGAGCTCCAGAGGGTTTTTGACCAGTTCGACTCCAACGGCGACGGCAAGATCTCCGTCGGCGAGCTCGGAAACGTCCTCGAATCCATGGGCTCCACGTACACCACCGAGGAGCTACAGGGCGTCATGGACGAAATCGACGCCGATAAGGACGGCTTCATCAACCTTGAAGAGTTCGCCTGCCTATGCCGCTCCTCCTCCTCCGGTGCCTCCGAGCTCCGCGACGCCTTCGATCTGTACGACGAGAACAAGAACGGCCTCATCTCGTCCAAGGAGCTACACCAGGTCCTCAACCGCCTCGGAATGAAATGCTCGGTTGAGGATTGCGTGAGGATGATCCAAAGCGTGGATTCGGACGGCGACGGGTCGGTCAATTTCGAGGAGTTCCAGAAGATGATGGCTTCCAATGCCAGCAATGGAGCCAGCGTGGCCCTGTAGGTTTCCTCTTTTCAGTGGCAGTCCTCGACGCATGCCCTTCAAAAATTTATTAAAAAAAAAAAACAAAAAAAGTTCCTCTAGAATCTATTTTAACGCGATATCTGAACTCTGAATTCAACTTTCAAACCTGAGCTTAGCAGGCAGGCTCCTAGATACTGCTAGGCTCCTAGATGCAAAATATGACTAAATGAAAATATGATTAGAGTCCCGTGAAAATGCAATACTTCATCGCATCTTGCTGCTTGTGTTGGGCTACCACTGATATGATTTTTGCTATGTTGATGTTGAAAATTGGAATATTATTCAAGAAAATCTCTTTCAGTGGTTCCTGCTCTGGTTCTAAGTTTCGAGAGAATTGGAAAACTTCCTCGGTAGTGTAGGCTTGGCTTCGGCGTATTTTCCTTTGAACCCAACGGACGATCGTGCAACGAAAAACTAAACTAACCGTACTGACACAAGGAAAACCCGTGGGCGGCCGCACGGCGGATCTTTTGTCTTTGACTTTCGGAGAAGTCACGGATTGAAATTTTATGGCCTTGCGTCGACGTGGAATGCTGACGGGCTTAAAATATGCGTCCTAGAGACGCCGGTGTTGGAACGTTTTCATTTTTATTTTATTATTATTATTATTATTATTTTGGGGGGTATACGATTACAGTAGACATAAACGACACCATAAATGTGGATTTAAGGGTGTCATGTCAGTGCAAGTCTCTTTTCTAGGCTTAATTATAACGTGCAATCAATCCACCGAGTAGATTTCTGTTTTGAGTCAATTGGAACTAGGCGTAACTTTCAAAGGAAAAATGCGAGGATCCAATGTTAATGTTTTTCGTCTCATCTGATTTAGGCGTTAGGTTTCTTGACCTGGTTGTAAGCCGTTATTCCTTCCCTTGGATGCTCTATTTTGGAGTCTCTCTGTTAATGAATTACCTTTCTCGCCTTTTCTCTATGGAAAAATGAAAAAACAAAAAAAGGGAAAAAAAAGAAAAGGAAAAAAAATGCATGGAGAAAGAAAATTTCAATTGATTTCATCTGTGCCACGCGGTAAACTGGTTTTTGGGTAGGCTTTGATTTCTTCCCTTAAAAAGAATCGTCAGCAAAAATAGATCAGGGAGGCACACCCCGCCTGTTTCCAAATTAAATAGGACCAAAGTTACTGTAAATAGCAAATGAGCATAGCCTGATCACGATTGATTTTAGGCGTTTTTATATGCAACTTTATGGCGTGAGTTTAACCATTTAGCATCTGTGCTTCCCTTGTGCGATAATAAACGTTTCTCCCACGTATTCTGCTTTTCCTTCCCATTCTTTCTGCTGTTCGTGGAGTCGTCTTGCTTCGATGACAAGATTGTTGGCATCTTGCCTAATTTTGTAGACGTGCGTGGCAACAATTGTGTCGGATCACGTTTTGGTTCAAAAATTGAAGCCGCCAATAGTATTTTTCCAAGCCAATTTTTAAAGAATGGATTGAAAATGTGATCTTTGTGATTTTGGCTCATCATGGGGCAATTCTTATAGGTTACTATGACACCGTTAAAAATGAACTAACGTCGTTTTAAATTGCGCCTGAACTTAGGAGGACACCCTCCGAATCCATAGATTTTACTATTAGAATAATATATCTTGGCCCATCCGTCTGCCTTTGTTTCTGGTTTTATAACCTTCTGGCTCAAGAACAAAACCAAACTAGAATACCATTTCACATCTCTCGTGCTTTCAGTTTCTGGCATTAACCCTTGAACTGACTATAGGAGTCCCACAGCGTCTTCATTTAATAACCAACATCTCTCTCTCCAACACTATATTCAGAAAATGTCCGAACCTTTCGGCATCGATATATTCCGGAACTTGACAATAAAATGGTAGAAATAAGTCTTGATTTGTCAGTTGTCCTGCCTGCCTTACTTGTTATTTTACAATCTTTTTCACTCCTTCCACTTCCATTCAATAAGTTTTCCACTAATCCTGTACTCGTTGTTTTCTGCAATTGATCACGTATAAAGAGAGGACAGACCGCCCGAGCTTATTCAACTGTAATGCTAAAAGGGATGTCTTAGAACTCTACCCAATTAACTTCAATAAATTAATGCATCTTACGTATGATTGAATCATGACTGTGGACTATTTAACAGAACTTGAATTAAAATTTCTTTCTGCGAATGTTTCTCCGAAAGATTAGTTCGAATCTTCGTCTTAAAATATAGAGTTGATTGCGTAATCTTAACTTCGTGATCGAGACATTGTTTTATAATCGTAGCGAGTCCCAATATTGAATTGTATGTTCAATAATCGTTGTGTACTTACAATAGGATCTTTCCGGGGGTTGAACTAAACCAAAATGGTATTCGTATATTGTGTCTTAAACCTACAAACCAGATCTAATTTTGTCTAGAAGACCAAGAAACATCCACTGAATACCGATTATTGGGGGAAGAAAAAACTTAAACAAACAAGTTTTTTTTTTTTTTTTGGTAGTTTATTAAGAGACTTAGACAGTCATGAGTCATATAACACAACACAAATAACACTTCTCATCCCTATAAGTCACACATATATATATATATACATATATATTTCAAAGAATTAAAATTTAAAATCTCTATAATAAAAATCTAATTGATTAACTACTCGAGGGTGTTTTAAGAGATGAAGAAAGCGGAGTTTACATGTAAAACAAGAACCAATGGATCGGGAAAATGCAAGACTGTGAAATCTGATCTGGCTTGATGGGCTGGCTGGGTTCACGAAGTCGAGGTTATAAGTAAACCCGGGCCAATTTGAACTTTGGTTCCTGGATGCCTAGGGTCCAGCGGGGAAGTACTTGCGCATGGGGATTGAAACACTCTCGATTCTGAAGCCTATTCTTGTACATTTGTCTCAAATCCAATTATATCTGTAGATTCCCCGACACGAATAAACCAAAAAAGAAAAAAACAAAAGGGGTGGGGGGGGGGAAAGAATTGGGATTCAAAAGGGAGAAGCAGGTCTTGTGTCAAATATTTTCGCAATGCAGTCTTATAGGTAGCAATTGTGTTCTTCTTCTTTTGTTTTTTTCCTCCTCTGAGATTTCCTTTCAATTGCAATCAGGAGTGGGAAGGAGTGGGGCCTATATTGCTCACCATTTCAGAAAAGCACTGTAGAATCATACGCTGCTCCTTCGACGCGTTAATTGCTTTCTCGCGACAAAGACGCGGATCCCATCACCTCAAGCAATGCGCCGAGAGCCGAAAGTCTCTAATTGGGTTGACTTTTTTCTTTAGAGCACAATTAAACTTTTGAAAAGCTCCTTTCAAATTAAAATATGCCGTGGTGTTCAAACTTCACGGGCTTAAGATATTTTTCCAGTAATAGTTGCGGCAAGCTTCATGTCCTCAAATTTGGCGAAAGAACGAACCATAAAACCAATAAGAGAAAAATGGGTAATTTAAATATGCTACCAGAATTAGACCCTCTAATATTATATTAGGTTGTTATTGGTTGGAGAAAAGAGACATATCACCAACCTATAGATGGTCGGTTTTACACACTCCTAATTGCAACATAAAGCAAACTAAAAATGATTTACCGTAAGTATACCTTAACACAATACTCCTACGCAATCAGCACAATATTTTGATTTTTGAGTCAAAAACAATCGACCCCCGAAAAAGTAACTTGATGGTCAGGAATGAACTGAGAACAACCCAATCGCAAAGTTTCCACTCATGCACTATAATTCTGAGCCAACACGTGGGTCTCCATGGATGAGCTTTCACTAATATTCTTTTGTAAGTGCAGTGACTGTGTAGACGGATTAAGAAATAAAGATGGGATTTGTTTTCCTTATTTGCACTTGACAGCATCATAGGAGCAGCCATCATGTCTCTTTCCGCGGCTTCACATGTTAATACTCAATACCCTTCAAGACCAGTCCTAGAAAAGATCAACAGCAAACCAAACTTGACATCATCTAAACATGAATTTAGACCCGGCATCTGCTTTTCTCATTTCCTGTTACTTGAATCCTGTGAACTTGCTCTAGAGCATATCTACTTCATCTTTTGTCTTTGTCCTTGTCCTTGGTCCTAGTCTTTTTTGAAGGGGAGGGAGGGAGAGAGAGAGAGAGAGAGAGACTGAGAGCCATGGCTGTTGCATATGATGAAGAGTGTGATTATCTCTTCAAAGCAGTCCTAATAGGTGATTCTGCAGTAGGCAAATCTAATCTTCTATCAAGATTTTCGCGGAACCAGTTTCGTCTAGATTCTAAGCCAACTATTGGGGTGGAATTTGCTTACCGGAATGTAAGAATTGGTGATAAGCTCATCAAGGCTCAAATATGGGACACCGCCGGCCAAGAAAGGTATGCTTTGTATGCTACATATGCGATCTTCCTTTTATGAACCTTTTGTTTGTATCCTTTTTAACTTATGAATTATGTTGATCATCATCCTTTAGCTGATCAGGAATTTTAAACTTCGCAAAATTGTCAAGTAGGCCAATTTGAGATTGAAATATAATTGTGCAAGACAAAGATTGTTTAAGAGGATTTCTGTAGAAACTTGTGTATGTGTGTAAAATCTTGTTCATAATTGAACCCACCCCCCAACCCTTTTCATTGAGATGCTTGATCGATGAAGATGAAGGGGTTACTAGTTGTTCCAGCCATAAAATAGGGGCAATTTGAATGGATTCGGTCTAGTGGCTCAACTAATATTTTCGTGGGAACAAAAAAAAAAAAAAAAAAAACTATGAATGCTACAGTTACGTAGGACACAGAAATTTGTTTGGAAAACTGCTTGCTTGACCTATATTCGGTCTAGAATATAATAATGGTAATGTGATGAAGACGACATCCACTGACGACTAAACAGATGAATGAAAAAGAACGCTACAAAAACTAGCCAGCTGCCAACTACATTTATAGGTTCTGCCCTTTTGCTTCATCTCAGCGCTCTTTCCCACCTTGGTCACGCCGTCTTGGGATGGGTTTCCGTGAATAGCTCCAGACTTATAATCGATGCGGGTCTGACGCGAGTTAGCGTAACTTAATGTTTACATATATATATATATATATATATATATATTTCCCACAAAATCATCAAATGGGCATTGTAATCAACTAAACGTGCAAGTGGTCAAATAGAATATACACCAAAACTTACAAAAAGTGTTTTAAAAATAATATTTTTTATCAACCTCTCTCTATATATATTTTTTATTTTATTTTATTTATTTATATATTTCAGGCTTAAAATGTCAATTCTGACGGCCAATATATTATGTTATGTACCGTTTTGATTGACGATGCGACACCTTACACAAAAAATTTATCAGTGAAATGCTAGTTTTAATGAAATTCAACACTTTTATAATAAAAAATGGTATAGTGTTGTGAACATATGACATGAGATTTGATATTGACTCTGGGCAATTGTCACATTTGCTAGAAATTTTGTAATTTATTTTATAAAAAAATTGAATATCAAATATATTTTTAAAAATAAATTGCACATTATATTATTATGTTCATTGCTTATTAATTACTTGTGCGTTTAGACATTTGAATATAAAATAAAAGCCAAACGGCTTTCTTTTTATTTTCGATTACCATACTTCGCACAATAATTTTGACTTTAAAAAAAAAAAAGGCAAAATGCAATCACTTTGGAAATTAATGATATGACTTTGTTGCAGGTTTCGAGCCATAACCAGTTCGTATTATCGGGGGGCACTGGGCGCATTACTAGTGTATGACATAACAAGAAGACCCACATTCGATAATGCAAAGAAATGGTTGAAGGAGCTCAAAGAATTTGGGGGCTCAGAGATGGTTGTGGTTCTTGTTGGGAATAAATGTGACCTGGGCCAGTCTAGAGAAGTGGGTGAAGAGGAAGGCAAGAACCTTGCAGTGACGGAAGGTCTATTTTTTATGGAGACATCAGCTTTGGAGAATTTGAACGTTGAGGAAGCATTCATAGGGATGATAACTAAAATACATGAAATTACAAGCCAAAAGATTCTAGAAGCTAAAATGAACGACACCACTGCCACCACAACGACTGTTCCAGTAGGAAAAGTAGTCCCTCTGGATGAGGTGACTGCTACAAAACGACAAGGTTGTTGTTCATACTGATTTATACCCTCGGCAGAGTTTTGGATTTGTTGATGCCTCATCCTCATTTTAATTTCTCCAGTGTCTCTTTTTATTTCCCCGCGTCAATATATTCTTTTTCTTTCTTTCTTTCTTTCTAGACACCAAGTTCGAATCTTGAATTTCTGGCCAATTATAATTAAATTTTGTTAATCAATCTTTTTATTCTTGCTTCGCGAGTACTCCCGAGAAGCACGGGAAGGTAATCTGGTGATCGCCGTCAGATCACAATAGAGCAACGTCTCCCTTTTACAAAATGGCGTAGAAAGCCGGTGCTGCAGTTTACTCGGAGAACGTCCTCTATAACTATAAGGTCAACCCGTCGGGTCAAAGCCAGCATAAATCTACCGATTTTAACTATTCAAACCAAGGAAGATGTCGTCGAGCGTTAGGGTGATTTACAATGCTTACACGTCGGACTACAAATAAGGAGGCACGTCACAAGAAAAGAGAAATGACAGAAGGCAGAAAATGAAAATGAAGAGCAAACCAACGGTGGAAGCTCATTTAGGAATCTGCTCTCTCCCACGGCAATTCTCAGTTCTAAGAACTTTGGAGCTCACGAATCCTGGCTGTAAGGCACGGATGAAATCCAAAAGTTCAAGTTCAACTCATCTTCGACCCATCATGGTCAGCTTCACGGCTTGTTCTATACCTTGCACAAATGGTGAATTCCTTAGAAAGAAGCATTGCGGAAGGGAGTCCGGCAATAATGTTTAAGTTCGTATCCAACCAACACGAGGAGATGCAGCGGTGTCCATTGAAAGTTCCAGACAAAATTACAGGAACTGAAACGACCTTCAAGTTTGCTTAACTTAGACCACACACCGATAATACACATGCAAGCACAATTAACAGATACAGAAATTGGCAATTGGGACAAGTGAGAGTATGAAAAGACAAGCATTGCAGTCGAAAAAATCCCAGAAATGAAAAAAGATTAACTTATATGTGAGCCCAACATGGTCATAAGGCTGGAGTGAGTCTCACCAAGTTGACCCCTCTTGTGGAAGGTTACGACTGTAGATGGGAAATTCGAAGAGAAAAATCGTTTTGAACCATGAAGGCAGTTTCCCATAAACCACCGTGGGCAGTGGAATAAGAGGGCTGAAAAAGAACAGGCTAAATTCAGCTAGATTGCACTCAAGTAGAGTCACATAGATGCATGCCGGCACAGACAAAAGCAGTGATGATGAAGTTAACCTGGTTGTCCTTTTATACATCCTGTATGCAGCACTATTGCCAAATTTTTTGTCAGCGGATTCCTGTTCCCATTTATGTTGCACATATTAAGCATTCAGAGAGATGACAACAATGGCTAAGAATAATATTTGAGGAAGGAAAAGCTAACCTCAAGCAATGGTATGCCACTGAGGAAAAGAAGCAGCAATGTGAGAAAGATAGGTCCAAGAATTACAAGCCACTCCACACCTTCAAGCACAGGTGCAGAAGCCACAAAAATTCCCCACCAAAGGAATATCTGAGCACAACATTTGTCAATCAGACAGAGCTTTAAAGTTTGTGGAAGATAAGAAAAAATTTAAAGATACAATGGCAGTCTTTGTTCTTTGTTTTTGTTTTTTTTTTTTTTTCCCTTTTCATTTTCTGTTTTCTGGCAATCCTAATAGCAACAAAAGTTCAGATTTTAGATGCATTACAGCTTATCCAAATTAAAGAGCAAGCACACATATCCCCTTCATTAGATATAGCAGAAAGAAGTATTCAACTACTTATTAAAATTTTAATTGGCCTTATAATCCTATTCGGGTGCTTATGGGGCATGTATTAAGCCATCAAACTTTGTCCTTTTAACCATCATTAGAAAGAGCTGTATGCAACACTAGGAAAGTGGCAATAAAATAAAGATGAGGGAAAACCTCGCCAAAATAGTTTGGGTGCCGGGAGTATCTCCACAGTCCAACATTGCACCATCTTCCTCTGTTTTCTGGAGAGTTCTTAAATGTCAGTTTTTGCTTATCAGCTGTTGCTTCAACTGAAACACCTATGGACCACATAATCCAACCAATTATGTCCTCAGCCTGAAGAGATGGATTCCTGTCATTTGCATTGACCACTGTTACAGGTAAACTCACAGTCCAAACCCATATGGCCTGCAAGGAAGAATAAGTTTCGTTGCATCTGAAACATCAAACTTTTTGAGGCACAGCTGTACTTGGAGTTTAGAGAAAATAGAGAATCAAATACCTGGAATATCCAAAAAACTGCTAGCTTACCCAGATTATTGCGCATTTCATCAAAACGCCTATCCTCCCCCCATTGTAGGATCCTGTTCAGAACATTTCCAGAATTAAATTGGTGAGGAAACTGAAATTCCCTTATGCGAATAGATAACTTCCAAAGTTGTTCAGTTTGCCAAACTGTTCTAACAATATCTTCAGAAAGACAAGCCCTCCCCAACTATGAAAGAAAAATGGCAAAAGAGAAGACATGGGGCCACATGAAAGTTCAGAATCTCATGAAACATTGCAATGAAGTTGTAACATTACATTTGTAGAGCTCAGCCAATGACTCTTGCATAATTGATTGGATGCGTTCAATGTCAAGCAATAAATTAACATAGTCCCTGCTGGTTTCTAACCAACCAGACTTCATCAATGCATAGAAAAAGAAATCAGAAAAATTTAATAATTAAAAATCCAATGCCAGTAACACAGCATATGATGGTGTCCCAGTGCACGAAACTCCCATACTCTGGGTCTAAGCAGGGATCAAATGTACACAATCTTACCCTTATTTTTCATGCAAAGGGAGCTTGCCCTTCTCCAATAGCACAACATATGGACAAGAAAAATTCTAATGTGGAATGCCATTATCATTAGTACCTCATCAGTAGAAACAATCCCAGGCGAAGACCCCATGCTACCACAAGCAAACTTAAGACCAGCTGGGGAAAAAACAGCAAAATCATAACATGGGTGAAGCACATCCAATAAAATAAGGTCACATGATGGTTTAAAACAAATTGAAGAAAACTCCGTCTCAGTAGTAACTTAGCAAGTACAATCCTAGCAAAACAAAATGACAGAAGTAGGTTCAAGGCATAACAAAAGGAATTTCAGCCCTTGCTACATAATGGATGCTTTCTAAGCACATGGTAACATAAAGCAGGATTTGCAGTGATCATTTCTGACCACCACACTCCTTTCTTTATATCTCCATCATTTCTTGATTTGACTGGAATACCATTATTTCGTTGGCTTTAGATGACTTTGGTTTTCGGTGCTTCAAAGTGCAGATATTCATGTCAGCCTCTATAGCTTTCCTAACTATATGCATCCCTGTAGTGGACTTAAGGTCAGGGCAAGGAAGATTGCCCCACGACTAAACAAGACTAAAGCACAAACAATCAATCAACACTAATGCATCATCACAAATGTTTGCATTGCATATAATGGGAGCAAGTATGACCAAAAACATTTCCAACCATAAGCAACTCCAGTCCACTTAAAGCACCATTTTAGCTCAATTCAAGAAAGTATGTAAAATCTCCTCATGGACTTTGCAGATCATTTGTCCCCACCAATTAGTCCATGGAATGCTGACATTATATCACGAGCAATATGCTCAATAGAATATGTCTTCTCAACGGAACTCTCATCTCTAGGAGGCTGGTTAACATTACCTCAACAACAACCTAAGCCAGAGAGATTGTTTACAAGTTTGAAATGAAAAAGATCAAGAGTACAGATGTGTTTTTTAGAATGTGATGGAACATAACGGAAAGTAGTCGGTTGAACTTCTGAAAAAGAATTTGGTGGAATGTGATGGAATGTAGAATGCTCTTAATTTTCATATATATAGATTCATTGGAAAAATTTTGGATAAAATATGTAAGTTGCATGGCAGGTCCTATCATTAACCAATGTTCTTTGCCAAATCAGAGGTGAGATTCGTCGTGTAATAATGGTCTTCACAAATCAAAGAAACATGAGAAAGCAATGCCAAAAGATAAAATGAAACACAAGGGGGGACGTTTATGATTTACCTGTCTGAAATGCCACGACCCTTTCACAATCAGCGTCAAGACAGCAAGTATAATGAAATTCGTGCTTCCTGTGATAATAAACAGAGAAAAAAACCACAATTTTTATTCTAAAAATATTACTGCATAATTGCTTATTATCACCTACACCTCATCAGCCAAGTTGCCTTATCATGTCGAGCAAATTGAACATAAAAAGAAGTTGATTTCTGGGCCACCAATCAACAGAACTCAAAAGGAAAGGGGAATTGAGGCCTAGAACAGCATTTGCAAAAAAAAAAAAGAACAAGAAAAAGAAAAAGGTAAGAAATTTTGAAAGGAGGAATCAAGTAGGAGTCAGATACCAGCAAAGTCAGTGACTTTATCAAACTTAAGAAGAGCAGTGACAATGAAGAACAGAAACTGATAACCCACCTGCAACAAGAACAAAAAACAAACAAGCACATATCAATAAAAGAAAAGAAAAGAAAAAAGGTGGTAACACCACCATCGACAAGAAGAAAAACCCTTCAAACTCTAAAACCCAGATAGATAGCAAGACAGAGAGGCCTAAAGAGTAGTTACAGTGACGATGGCGGTCAGAGCAAGAAAATGGGAGTCAATAACGGCGCCCATTTCTTTGATGGGTGGATCCGAATATGTTGATGTTATTGCTACGTTGTCTTTGTAGATTATGGTTTGTGGGTCGTTCCAGTTTCTAATGATCGTTCGCTTGGCATCATTTTATAGGTGTCGTTCTATAGTATTGCTGCTGTTTCAAGGAATAGCCTGAGAGATAAGCATTACGTGTGAAATGAGTCGAACCAACCCGTAGGGAGGGGATTGAAGCGGGTTAAACACATATCCATACATTTTATGAGGGTTTAATTAGATAGAGTCAGAAGCCCCTCTCATAGAAAGGCCTACAACTCTCTCTCTCTCTCTCTCTCTCTCTCTCTTTTTCTTTTTTTTGGTTGGGTTTTCAAGAGAATGATGGAGGGTTTTATGGTCTTCCGTAGGGAGAATATCTGACCCTTATTTTTTATTTTATTATTGTAAAATTTAATTATATATTTTTAATTATTTTAATACATAATTGTAATTAACAATTTGAGAGCGTAAACGTTCAACCAACCGTTACAATTATGTAAGACGTATCATGGCGTCCTGTGTCAATAGCATTTTGGTTTGGGGTTATTGAATGCGTTATGTGTGTATTGCATGATTAGTATGGACTTAAAATTTGTCTAATACTTTTCCCCTTTTTGGGGTTATCTCTTTTGTCTCCCCGTCTCTGTGACTTTCCAACGCGGACTTTTTGGAAGAGTGAGGGTGTGTGTGTCGCTGACACTCAATACCGTTTCCCAGTCCATTTTGGCCTCGGACCTCCTACACGGCTCTCCGAAAGCCACGTACGAAGTGGCTCTTACGCGAAAAAATTAATTTTCTAATATAAACGATATTAAATGTAATACGAAAAATAATTTGTTCGTGTGAGACGAGAAAATAGTCGGTAGCAACCCCCCCCCCCAAAATGTAAAAAAAATGTGGCGCAGTTTTCTTGTAGAACTCGAAAAACATATTAAAGGATAAACGCCGCGAAAATAAAAATTATTCTGGTTGATCCAATAAACTCCAATATGAATCGAAACAAAATTTCTTATGGCATTTTCGCGTTTAGATTCTTAAAAACCAGTTTGCACAATGTCGGTTGTCGAGAAAACACCAAACAGAACGAATTACATTGACAAGTTCCGTAACTGCTTAGAAAAAATGGCAATTTCCAGAACTGCCAAATAATATATTGGCTAATTTCACAAGGCAACCTGCGTCCAACCAATGTAATTTTCCTATGGGTTTGCCGTTTTACTTGGAGCAAGAACAGATTATAGGTTACATTGATATGGATATATATATATATAAATTATTAGAATCACGATAAAATTATTTTATTATAACATAATGATTGTTATATCAGGCCAATCTTGGAGTATATTTATAATTTCTCGACTAAAGGGAAGAGATAGAACTTAGTGAGCTTGTGACGGAGACATAAGACACAAAGTTGTGGTTATGATCGGCCAGCTATGGGTTTTTTGTTTTGTTGATACTTTTGGCCATGGACAAACATTTCGGACTGAAGGTCCAACAGAAGACATGGTCCCAGGAAAGCTCGGAGATGGTTATAAGGGTGGGTGTGCCAATCCTAAAACATAACCTTACCATAAACTAGAAAGAGAGACTCTGTTTTCCAACGAGTTTCATCTGGTGCTACTGGCCATGAGCTATGCGGTCAAGACAGAAACCTAGAAATTTTGATCTCTTAGATCCTCCAATTAGTTAGAAGCATATTTGAAGGGAAAAGTGAACAACTGCAATGAGTCAAAATATTAACTCTAAAATCTACCCTTTTTTCCCAGGCAAGTATCTATCATTCAAGATAGAAGAACATGAAGAATTGCATAAACTTGTGTGTGGGAAAGAATCGATATTAGCTCAAGAGATGATGGGAAAATCAGGCAGGAGCAACTGAAAGTTTTTCAACTTCAACACTGTATATGGTTTTGAAACCTAGCAGGATTTCCAATTCATCAAGTTCATTTGACGACTCACACATTGCTTCAAAGCTATGCGGAATTGTTGACAGAAGATGATGCCCAATGGCACTAAAACCACCGTATGTACCAATTTCAAGAGAATCAATAACACCCACTTGTTGAATTCATGTAAGCAAAAATAAATTGGGGAATGAGTATGAAGCTTGAGAAACGTCCAAGGCACAAGGTAGATGGAATGCATAGGAACATAATTTATGCTACAGAACTTGTATTGGCTTCTTGCTGGGAGACTTCCAAAACGATTCAGCGGTTCTGAGATCGCACCAACATCGAGGCATGAAAGCCCGTGCAAGGCCAGCACCAAGCCCAAACTGTGGATGCTATCCAGTCAGCGGTTTCAACTTCAGTGGTGGAAGTGCTAGGCTTTTGTTGTTGCACTTTAATGCTGGCTGCAGGAATGAACTTGTGTTGAGTTTATTGAGATCATGTGTTATATATTATTTCTTCATATTTTGATGTGTCCCATGTCAATTTATTTGTATTATATCTCTACTTTTTTTGATAGACAAGCAAGTGAGTTTCCACCAACAACTTGTGCTTAGCTGTGGAGGTGGCAATGAAGGTTGTGATTTGAAGGTGAGATAGGTGACTTGTTAGGAGAAGGAGGAGGAGGTGTTTGCGAGGATGAAGGTAAGCGGCAAGCTCTAGATGACGGGTTGGAGAGAAAAGGCGGAGATGAAAAGAAGGTTGCCATTTTCAGGCCTTCAAAGACGGTATCTTGGCCAAGATATAATGCGAGCAAAGTGCAGTATAGCCGCTTGACCCAAGTTCCCCTTATTTTTTGACAATGTAAGATAACGACCGTAGCAATCCGTTACATTCTTTCACACTGAATTCATCGATGACATGTATTTTACGCCAAGTCAAGGTCTCACACTGAGAGAGTCAAGGTCTCGTACTGAGAAAGGTAAGGTCTGATACCACTCTATCACGGAATCATTATCTTCCTTTCAAAAAACAGCTGTTTGAGCGTCCAATACACTCGTTTATATGACCCAAATTCTCCTTTATTCCTCGATAACGCGGGACATGGACATGAGCAATCCGTTACAAAAGGCAGTAAAAAGAAACCAGGGGTTGCTTAAGGTAGGAAAAAAATAGGGGTTGCTCTAACCAAAATCCATTTCTGTGTAGAGATTTGTGATCGGAGAATCAAAATCTTACTTCTTTGTTCTCTGCCCCGGCAAGTCGGTCTTCCTCTACTAGAACTCTTCAGCAACAGTTCGGCATAATTTTCGGATCATCCCCAACTATAGATAAGCAGTTGGCACTGCTCCTCAAGGGCAGAAAAATGAATAACCGTGATCGATTTGTTATATATAATTGGGGATCATCCCCAACTATCCAGTGCTTACATTCGAGCAGTTTATATATAATTTTAGGAGAATCCTACCGTGCTTCCAACCATGTTTGAGGCTCAACTTAACACCATACAAAGGGTACTATTACGAGGATGGGTGCGGCGGTCTGAGGACGGGTGGATTCAGAGTTGGCTGGATTTTAGCACCGTAGGATTGGTCAGTTGCCGTTTAAATTATTTGGGTCTTCCGTTAGATGCAGCTCCACAGGCCAAGCACAGCTCAGCTGATTTTTTTTTAATTAATTAATTAGTTATTTATTTTTTTTTATGACGAGAAATATCTTCTAATTAAATTTCAAAATTAGTAACACAACATTTAACTGCGACAACTTCTCACCTGAAATTGAAATGCACCTAAAAAGATTTAAATCTGAAACCATACGCCTAATTCAGACAATCTCTCAAATTTGATCTTACAACTAGACTAGACTAGTTAAGGGTAATCAAACTACAACAGATTGTTATGTAGATAACGAAGAGGTTTCTCGATGTTTCCAGATAGTAATGGTAAGAATTTGGAATTAACACTCGTAGCATGTAACGTATTTATGGTGATTAAAGTCTTCCAATATAACCATGCAACAGGACATCGTGCCACCCATGGCCCATACTTTTTGCGACAGCTCCTAAGGGTCAACTTGGTCGCCATGCCGTACATGGTCCAGTACCCCGAAAGACACGCCACTTCACTTGCTAACGTTTTATGCAATTCATTTCACCTTCGAATGTGCTCAAATTCAATGAAAATTCCAATTCGGTAAGAACGATACATAACCCGAACTTGCATGAATAACTAAACTACATCCTGATCTTCACATCGACAACAATTAGAACTCTCTCCCTAAAGCAAATTTACAGACCTTTCATGTCACTCTGTCTTTCTATCTCGGTTAGATAGCTTCTTACAACTCTGTGGTACAAACAGTGAAATCATTTGCCTCAGCTTTGGTTCTGTAGCGGTGGAGGTTCTTCTCTGAATGGCGCATTAATGTCCATTGCTACAAGCCCTTCTAAGTCTTGGATTGCTCCGATTGCACTGACTGCAGTTTCACTGGTTAACAGAGGTTTTAGTGCACCAATGGCCTGCCCCACTTTGGTTTGCTGCAAGTAGATAATCTTAGAATCAAAAGAAAGTTCATGTCTTGCACAATTTGGTTTCTGAGAGGTCATGGGACTTACAAAAAACTCTAATTTCCCCTTCAGATCTGCATTTGCTTCTGTTAGTGCTTGCGATTGAGGTTGAGGCACTTTAGCTGCTCCCCATGATGCATTGGCATTCTTACGTCCAAAATGGAAATTTTAGATGAGAATTAAGGAAGCATGAATACAACAAGTGAATATAAAAGACAAAGACAGAAAACTTCAAATTTTCAACCTGCTCGAATTTAATAACAAAATTGAAACATCGTGGGAGGAATGTAAAAATCACCAGAAATGAATTGGGGTCCGGAAGATTCGAAAGAGAGGAAAATAAAAAAATTAAAAAAAAAAAACCAATAGACTTGTAATGCAATCTCTTTTTCGAATAGCTAGTCAACTACATTTTCCAAATTTCTGATGTCGTGAATGACCAGAAAAAGAAACATTCTCGACTGCCACGTATTTCCATCACTGCACTCATTTTATAACTTCATTGTTGCCATTTTACTACACATATTCATCCTTCCACGTATGAGTGAGAGCTCTCATCAAGTGATACGGCTTATGTCATGACTTCAACTAAACTTATCTGTGGATGAAAGAAACATCCTCCCACCATCCATGAGGCCCCCCAGCTTTACCAAATCACTAAAAATGAGATTTTTTCTTAGACAGACTCAATCATTATGAGTGAGATCATGACTAACATATGAAAGTCACACGTTTATTACAAGGCAGAAAAGGAGATTAAGTCACAATGCCTAGAAGTGGAAAACGGAAAGGTCAGGTTCGGATCTTTCCAGTTTCAGGTCGAGTTGGATATTTTGGATTTCAGACAGGTTTCCGATTAATTCTGATGGTCCGATTAAAAAGCTTAGCCTTCTCTCTCTCTCTCTCTCTTTAAAATTTTTTTCTATTTGCATCACGTCAACACTCCACCAAACCCAATACACTAGAAAAATAAAAGTACTGTTATCAGCTAACAAATCCAAACAATTATAAAATATCTCGAAAAAATTTACAAATGAGGGCATTTACCTTCTTGGGGCGGCCCACAGGCCTTCCAGTACTCTTCTTGGGCTTCTTGATTCCACCAAACTTCGGCGGCCGGCCTGATCGCTTAGCCGGCAATAACATAGCACCAACACCGGAAGCAGCGCCCACAGTCTTCCTGGGCCGACCTCTGGGCCTTGGTAAGCCGATTACAGGTCCACTGGTAGCGTAAGTGACAGCTACAGAGAGGGGCTGGGCACCCTTAACCCCATTATGAGAAGACACAGATTTAGGCTTCCTGGGCCTTCCTGGATTCTTCTTGGGCCCTGCCAACCCACTCTTTGGCGGCCTACCTCTACCCTCCTTCACCACCGCTACCCCACCTTGGGCCACCAGCTTTTTCGGACGGCCGGGGCCCCTCTTGGCGACATTAGGCTGCTCATCAGCAAGCCCAAGAGCAACCCAAACTGGCTGCGCACTGGAATGGACCTGAGCGACTGGCCCGGGCTGCAGCTGAGCATCAGGTATTGACTGCATATCGGCCTGAGTGGAAGGAACAAAAAGCGGCTGAGCAGCAGAGTTATCCTCCACAACTGAATGAACGAAAGGAGCCGTAGGGGGCTGCTGCTGGGTAGCAGAGGGGACCGCCTGGCCGTTGGGCTTGGGCTTGGGGGGCCTGCCGCGGCCCCTTTTGGCCGAAGGAAGAGAGTCGGCGCCGGCGGCCGCTAGAGGCGGAGACTGAGCAGCGTAGCTATTAACGTTGTTTGTGGAGGCAGGGGAACCAGATCCGGGGAGCTTGTAAGATTTCTTGACCAAAACAAGGAGACCGTTGTTCTTCAAGCGCTTCAAGTGGTTAGTCAACAAGGTCGAGTGAGTTGAAGGCAGACCCGTGTAGGCTTTCTCTATGTACTTCGCTATTGCCCTCTTGCTCGACCCGTCCCGTTCCTTCAACGCTCCAATTGCTGCGTATATCATCTTTTTTTTGTTTTTCCCAAAAGAAAGAAGAGCGATCGACCCAAAAGATTAAAAAAAAAAAAAAAGGCATCAAGGTCAGACCTTTTCGCAAAACTCCCCCCCCCCAAAAAAAGAAGAACAAGAAGAAGAAACCAAACAACAATAAAAAGAACCAAGTAAAAGCCCCTCGCCTTTTATTTTACCTCTGCGTACGGAGGGTGAGAGGCCGGAGGTTGGGTCACCGCCGGAGTAGCGTTGGCTGCTTGAGCTATGTGGTTGATGACGGGCGCTTCTGTGGCGTCGGCCGCCGTGATGGGGTTGAAGGGGGCGGCGGCGGCGATGAAAGGCGGAGGAACAGACGGTTGAGGTAGCAGCGGGTCCATTTGTCCCACCTGGAGCCGGCCAGTCGGTATTTTCTTCTCTCTCTCTCTCTCTCTCTGTTTTTTCTTTTCTTCTCGAGGGGAAAAAATAAAAAAAAAAAAAAAAAAAAAAAAAAAAAAGGGGGCTTTTTTTTTTTTTTTTTTATCAGGCGAAGCAAGAGATAGAGAGAGTGGAGGGCCGGTGGAGTCGTAAATGGGAAGGGGATAAGGAAGTCCTTTTCGCTGGGGTTGAAAAAACGAAAAAGATGAGATTAATAAATCCGGGTCAGTCATCCGACCGTTGAGAATGGCTCTCGTCTATCTATTGAATTGTGGAATCTCCTCTCTCCCCTCGGAACAATAATTTAAAGTAAACAAAAGCAAAAGCGACATAAGCTCTTGTTATTAGACTTAGCCCAACTACTCGAAATACGCCTCAATTATCATATATAAGCGCTCAACATATTTATTTTTTCAGTAAAAAAAAAAAAATTAATGGTAAACATTTATACTTTTATACTTTCTGGAATGATTGTGATTCGATTCGGGATTTTTTTATTTTTATTTTTTAAAATAATAATTATTAAACGACATCAGAAAAATCGATAATTTGCTGACTCAAATTTTAAAAGGAAAAAAAAAAATAGGGGTGCACTTGGACTTACATCCTTCCTTACGTTATAGAATTTTATGTTTCTTTATCGCGAGATATACGTGTTAGGTTCTCCGTGTTCCTTTTAAACAGTTTAGTGTTTTTTTTTTTTTTTCTTCTTTCCGTCACTTGTGCCAGTTCACTTGGTGATGATAAATAAAATGCTGACCACCAAAAACGCACTTGCGTGTTTTATATTTTAACAAACACTCAGACTGCATAATAATAGGTGAAATGCATGGGATCATTGTCATATTGTTCTCACTCCAATGCCACTAAGTTTTTTTTTTTTTTTTTTAATAAACTTTCCGACTTGACACTTTAACCAAATTTCTGTGTGAAGTCCCGTTGCCTTAATTCAGAGTAACCGTAAACTTGAACAGCCAACGACAAGTTATGGCTTCGTTTTGAAGTTTAGTGAGAGCAGAATGCTCATGATCAGAGACTAAAGAAGGTTGAATTCAATGTCTTTTTTTCTAACCATAAAAGCGGAGCAAATTTGGCTTTTGAGTATTCGAGGAAGTGTACGTCTCTCAATCATTCTGCGGATGGTGCAAGGTTGAGCAAGACCGTGGTATTTTGTATATTCTTAATTTATTTTATTTTTAAAAATAATTTAAATTAATTTCATAGTTATATGTACAAATAATATAAAAAATTCAATAAAATTTAATTGAAATATAAAATATATGCAATTAAAAATAATTAATTTATTGTACTTAAAAAAAGTAAATACTTTCATTTTAATTCTTCATTTTTAATTAAAAAAAGTTATTTTATAGTACTTATTATATTTATTATATATATATATAATTCATTTATAATATAATATAATATAATATTATGTTATTATTTTTTATTTTAGATATATTTTATATATTATGTAATATAATATGTGTTTTACTTATAAAAAAATTTTCAAAATATAAATCTCCTATTTCTTATGTTGCAATTTCCTGAGTGTGCCAATAGACTAACGTAGCAATAATCCTAAGTTTGAAAATACATACATCTCTGGGAATCGACTTGGGCTCGCGAAACCTCTAGTTTAGTTTGGGTATTATAGTTTATGCAGTGCTTTTTGCTGAATTTTTTAGCCGACGTAGGGCTGTTAAGTCAAGATTGCCAGGCTTCCCTCTTCTTGCGCCGGTCTTTGGCTTCCTTCGCGAGGTTAACTGGCTAGTTTTTTAATCGAAACCATGTTTTGATTTGATAAAATAAAAAATAAAAAATAAAAAAAAAAGAAAAACCCCCACATGGGCAAAATAATATAATTGTGATTTGACTGAAACTCAGTCAATAAAAAACGGACGGCACCCAAAAAAGAAAAAAAAAAAAAAAAGAAAACTTCAACCCGACAAACACCTAAACCTTCACCTCAACTAAGCGCAACCGACCTGTACCTAAATACAGAATGAGCTACTGGCTCATTCTCCCATGTTGCCGGCTCTCTCTGTTTTTTTTGGTTACTTCTATTTAAACTTTTCTTGATCGCATGAGAGTGATTCGCATTTATAGCTATTGTCCTTTTTTGTGTTTTTTTTTTAATTTATAAAAATTCACTTTTAATTTTGCAACTGTGAGAAAAGCGTGTCACTTTCCAGCGACCCACATGGCCACATCTCATTCCACGGTTGTCATTAAATTTTCCTACCGGGCGTTTCATTTGCCTTGATTTATTTTTGTTCGATATAAATAAATATACAAAACAATCTTACATGAATAATATTACAACATTTTAGTCTGTTAGATCAGCCGTCAGGAAACTCAACTGGAAGGCTAGGATTATGCCAGATAGAATTTCTGATATAGCTCCCCCATCTTTCTCCTTCTAAAGGCACCTACTTTTTGTCATCATATGTTAGTTTTATGATTGGGGGGAGGGGCATGTCCTCTTGTCTTTGTAACCATCAACCACATCAAGCTTTTTGAAATCAAATTGCCATCAAATCAACTGCTTCAATCAAGCCACAAACTCCATTAATCCCGAGAACAATGATCAGACAACCAGCTCATCAAGTCACAGCAGGAGAAGGATGCAGCAAATGGAATGGCTCAAATCCTTGCAGTGGCCTGACCTCATTGAAAGAAAATATCGATGCTTTTGATTTTGCAAGATTCGCACTACCAGAGTCATCAATGGTGCAAGCATCTGTGCACCGCGAGGCCCAATTCCAATGTAGAATGTTACCTGTACCCGATCATCCACCTTACTCAGAGGTAAGAGTAAAATTTGCCACTCAATTTGGCAAGCTCCTCAAAATCAAACATTCTTTTTCTTTTGTTTTTCCTAGTTCTCATTGCTGATATGCCATTCAGATCACGAATTGAATGACATGAAAAATGCAGACTTTTTGGTTTTAGATGATATACAGGGCTGTGCATGCGTTGAGAGAAGGAGGAGGCTCTACTACCAAATCATCTATATCTTCTTACAAAAGTTGCACTACCATGACCTGCCATGGGCACATGAGAGCTTTCTTTCTCACCATATTGCCAAGCAGACTGACAAATGCATGATCGCCATCACTGCAAATGGCTGTTACGTGTTCTGCACACCAACATCCAATCCCGAGAAACGGAGAAGGAAGCAGAAGCCACACAAGATGTCATTAGCACCCAGGGCTTCTGTTCGAGCTCAGGCGGTTCTCTCGGTTAAGCCCCTGAAGACTGTACCTGAAAAGGGACTGCCAACATTACAAGGACCGCTAGGCAAGCCCCATAAGCGCAGGGGAAGACCTCTAAAATCTACAGCAACAATTGAAGTGAAGGCGGGTTTGGAGAAGGAGAAAAGGGAGGCCAAAAAGCGAATCGGGAGACCGCCAAAGACACAGAAAATGGAGGCAAAGAGGACGGAGAAAGACAGTGAAGAAGCGACAGAGAAACGTGGCAGGAAACTGGGAGATGATAAATCAAGAAAAGGAGGTGGTGGTCGACGAGAAGATGGTGTTTTGCGGTCCAAAGAAGGGCAGAGGGCGGCCACCGAAAGCTAAACTGTAGGAAGATGACGCTGATCAGACCCACTAACGGTGATAATCGCAGAGGTGGCGGCCATAGATTCGGGCGAAGAGAGGAGCAGTACAAATGCTGTTTGGAAGACTGTTACATCGAGGGGACCTTTCGTACCTTACAAGCGCAGATTTGTCTCATAAATCTTTAGTGATCAACTAAGTCAATTTCAATTCACTCCTATTTTGTCATGCGATAATAATAATGTTTTGCTTTGTGAGCCATTGTAGCACATTCGACACATCAAAAATTAATCACACTTTTGGAAGGATTAAAATGTCATGAAATTATTTTACATGCAAGTTTTCAGATTATTTCTTTGATTCCCGCGATATTAGCAGAACAGAGGTGGATGCACAGCTAGACCCATTCACGTTGTTTAATAAAAAATATTGGTTCATGCCAAAATCATAACAGAGGTGGATTCACACGGCAGCCCAATAAACTGAAAAGCCCATTCCCTCCTATGGCTCAATACTGGTTCTTGCACCATGAGACCCATCCCCTTGTTTTGCTAAAAATCATCTTTCTTTGGAAGGATTCATGATGACTCTTTTTTTTTTTTTTTTTAATCATTGGAAGTAATTATCTTGTCACTAATTCAATATATTGCTTTCTTTATTAATTTAAATTCAATTTTTCTTGATATCACTTGTCTTTTATAAATAAAATTTTATATTAATAATAAAATTTTAAATTTTAAAATTATTAACATTAATTTCGAGTATAAAAAATATTTCATTAAATTTAATATTAACAATTAATTTTTAATTTTAACTAATAAATATGATAATTAATTTATTTATTGATTGTATATTTTTTGGTCCTTTTTTTTTTTTTTTTTATAATGTGGGTACGTGAGTTTCTACTTTGGCATCATCGGCGAAAGGGATGCTTTCCGTTGACACATGAACTCAGACCAAGACTGCCACGGCCAACGTCGCAAAAGTTTTACTTTTACGGGCTGGGAGGTGTCTCTAATTTCCTCTTTCCCTTTCTCCAGTTTTTGTGATCATGTGCTCTGACAGGCTCCGTGGTCAAAAAGGACAAAAACTTTCTCATCTGCTAGAAAACCAAATTCACGGGCTAAGAAGCCATAAACCATGACTTTTATGGAGTCCAGGGAGTCGATCGCCGCTCATCAAAGACAAAGACTTAAACTGAAAGCAGCTTCGCTTACAGATGGGCTTCCTGGGTACACACTTTCGGAGTTCAGGCACCTTATTGGTGACACAGGCCCTGCATTTTTGTCATTCGCGGATCACCTTTAATATTAACAAATACGAGTTATTTTAGCAAATCATGTGATGTATGTCAACCACGATGAAAGAAAGCAATCTTGCATTCACATTTAGTTCCCCGTGTCTCCCTTTCTTTTTCTCTTCACTTTTCTTCTGTTGCAAGTTTTACCTGGCTTAAGTACCAAGGCTTTAATTTCGTCGAACATCACAAAGATCTTGTCCCGTAACCCATATAATGGTAAATGGCAATGGTTATCGGTCCTAGGATCCGGCCCAACCTCGACAGTATGGTTTGTTTTTCTAGCCGACAACTGATTACGGCTTATGATTATTACACGGTGACTGATATTATCGATAAATAGTCGGTTAATTATACTTTTGACGAAAGTAGCTAAATAGCTGTCGAATGTCAAGTAGTCACTCGCAACATTTAAAAGCTTTATTTGTTCTTTTATGGCTCGAAATGTTTGCTAATATATACTAGACAATATTTTTCTTTAAAAAAAAAAAAAAGATTATTTTTGGGTTGGGTTGGTGGCCCATCGCCACCAACTTTTATCGTTTTTATTTATATTTGATGTGACTAATAAATTGCTCGGGACCCTATAATAAGTCAATCTCTAACCGAAAAAAAAAAAAAAAAAAATTATATAAATAAAAAAAAATTATATATATATATATATATATATATATAGCAAAAATTGAATTGTGATTATAAAAATTAAAAATTTAACTACTTTATTGTTAAATTATGCAGTCGGTGTATGGTGTCAGATTTTCTGTATGTTTTTCTTTTCACGAATACTTTCAAAATTGGGCGTGATGATAAATACTTGGCGGTGGACGCTATGGAGCGTGTGTGCAATGCAATGCCTATAAACGAGCCTTTTGGGGGTAAGCATAGAAAGCACAACATAACAGCGACATAAGGCTTAATGATTGAGTTCATGTGAACTTAAGATTAACGAGACAATCTTTATTAATATTATTATTCTCTTGACTCAGGACAAAATTTATTAGTAGTTAAAAATTAAAAGTTGACGTTGTTCTGGTCAGTTATTTTTTTTTTTTAAATTCTTGCAAACATATTGCTGTGGGTCTAGATTTTTATTTAAAACTTAGATTATTTGTAGTAGTTAACTGGATAAACAAATTAATTATTCCTTAATTAGGTTGAGAAACAATTCAGTAGCTTTTATTTTGTATTGTTTTTATTTTTTGGTCAAAATGCGGTAGCTTGTTCCCAAGTCAGCTCTCTCGCAAGACGAACCAGGCAAAAACGAGGCAAGTACACGAGATCAGGGGTCCAGCCCACGTTTATCAAATCCAACACCATCCAGAATTGTCGGTACAAAGTATATTGAATCTGTTTTGAATCGTTGGCCGAAAAACGCAAGAACAAGATGGCGTGTCGGGAGATAAAATAGCATATAAGAGAGTAGCGGAGCCGAGGGATTGGCGAGCAATGCTGGCATCGAGTGGCTTGCAGACGAATTTGGGAAACGATTAAATGGGAAATGGAACTCTCGCGGACCGTGTTCGACGCTGGTTTCAACGCCACAACTTCACTTCTTCTACCACTGGTGCTAGTAATAATGGCGATACCCATGCCACGACCAATAATAAAACTGAGCTGAACAACCCTGTGGGTCGGGTCCAAAATTACGGTTATAATAGTAATAGTAGTGGCCAGCCACAATCATCGGGTGCTGTTGCTGGCAAGAAGGGACCAAAGGAAGGGGGAGTGGTGGAGGTACCGGCAATTGTGGATTTTCATATTTCTGGATTAAAGCTCATTAGAATTCTCAAACGCACCACCCATTGCGCTTTTGGCTCTGCCATGGATCCGCACAAGAAGGTTTTTGACCTTTTTCTTCTCTAATGCCCAGATGCCGATCTGGGTGTTTCTCGGTTCTTTTCATATATATATATATATCTTTCTCTCTTTGTTTCTTGGGTTTTTTCTTTGTTTTTCTCTCTTTTTTTTTAATTTGTTTCTTTGGTTGTCGGAAAGTTTGCTTCTCCGGTTCTTGGCATTTTGTTTTAATTGATTAACTATGGCATTCTGTGGTAAATTTATGTTATTTTTCTTTTTTTTTTTCTTCCCCTTCTTTTTAAGGGGGATCAAAGTACTTCTTGCTTTTCACGGGTTGTAGTGGTGGCCAAAAGATTCTAGTAGCTTGAATTTTCCAATCGAAGGAGTGTCACGTAATTTGTTGAATGCCTACGGTTGTGTATATTTATATCACCTTAGATCTTGAAGGCCTGTGTTTTAAATGCTTTCTTCCACCGTTCCAACCGTGTCGAGTTATTGAGAGTCTAATGTTCCTTTTTTGTAGCGTGTTGTTGAAACTCTTTTAGAAGAGTTTGTTTCTAGGATGCATCTAAGTTCATTCCTGACATGGCTCGTTATTTTTGATGGTAATTATACATTTTTTTTCTAGCTCTTTCATTTTGAATGGATCAATATAATTCGTTGCCTCAATCCAAAGGGAAAAATGAGAAAGAAACAAGATGAAGTAATCTTCAGATATGCTATTGATTCCTGAAATAGATGCTGTCACAGTCATTTTTGCATTTCAGTGTATATAAATGAAAAAGAAATAAGTAGTTTTCACTGCGTTCAGTGATTTGTGGTATTCATACTTGTCATGTTGTCCCATGAGCTCCATATGGAGCTTATAGAATGTTGTACTTGGAAAAGATGATAGGTATCTCATGACTTCTGAGTTTATTCAAATATTTCTTTAAGACAAATTTCACCAGATGTTTCTTGCTAGTGCTAAGAAGGCTTTGAAGGATATGGTTCCTCTCTTGTCTCTCTCTGACTTTTTTTTTTTTTTTATCTGATGTGTTTCAATGATATGATAAAATAAAACAAGTTAAATTTCCAGATCCCTACTTTTATACATACTTTCTGTATATCTCTCTTCATATCAAAATTACAGTTTTAGATTGATAAGACTGATTTCCAATCATTGTGCAGGGCTCAGCGGAAGCAGAATTTTTCACTGAATATGGAGAGGGAACTCGATATCAAATACAGGAAGTTGTTGGTAAAGGGAGTTATGGTGTTGTTGGCTCTGCCATTGATACTCATACTGGAGAAAAGGTCGCAGTAAAGAAGATTAATGATGTTTTTGAGCATGTGTCTGATGCAACACGTATTCTTAGGGAAATTAAGCTTCTTCGATTGCTTCGTCACCCCGATGTTGTGGAAATAAAGCACATTATGCTTCCACCTTCACGGAGGGAATTCAGAGATATATATGTTGTGTTTGAGTTGATGGAATCTGATCTTCATCAAGTAATTAAGGCAAATGATGATCTGACCCCCGAGCATCATCAATTTTTCTTGTACCAGCTTCTTCGTGGTCTGAAATATATACATACAGGTCAGTGCATTTCTGTGTCTCTTGGCTTTCTATGGCTGTATTGATGGTTAATTCAAAGTTCCTGATCTTTCGCAGCAAATGTATTTCATCGAGATTTAAAGCCAAAAAACATTCTTGCTAATGCTGACTGCAAATTGAAGATATGTGATTTTGGTCTTGCTCGAGTATCTTTTAATGATGCACCATCAGCTATATTTTGGACTGTATGTCACTCAACTATGAAAGTCATGAAATTTGATTGCACTTTCCCTTTCCCAAGAAAATTTGTGCTAAGAAAGCATCAAGTGTACCGCATTTCTAATTTAATTGGTTTTTTTCAAATTTTGTGAAGGATTATGTGGCAACCAGATGGTACCGAGCTCCTGAGCTCTGCGGTTCTTTCTTTTCCAAGGTATGCTGCCTTATATGGTTCTTATCTCAACTTTGTATTTTGCATTTGCTGAGGTGGCTTTAAGTATGCATAAGATACGAATTTTTTTTCTCATCTGGACACCGAGGATTCAATAGGCATGCCTTTTCACTTTGGTTTATTCCTTTACTTTTGTTGTGTCTTCTTTTCCTTATAGATTTAATTTTTTTCATCATTGAAAATTCAGTAATTAGATGAATAATAAAACACCATGAAAGAGATGAAAAGATAAAGAAAGAACACCAAGAATGTTTGTCTGTTTGGGCTGTAAAGCCTGATTCCATAAGAGGAGGTGGCTGTCACATTTCTCAACTCAGAGATTACAGTTTGCAGACATTTGTGTCTGGGGAATAACTGTCAATTCAAAGGATACAATTGAATCAAAGCACAGAACTTTACTTAAAAGAAAAATTTCTTGTCATTAACTTTCAATGCAATTTTAAGGTAGGATTCATGTTGGCTAGTGTGTATGAGAAAACAGAATTGACGTTAAGATTCCCATGTCTTTTGCAGTACACCCCTGCGATTGATATATGGAGCATAGGATGCATATTTGCTGAAATGCTTACAGGAAAGCCATTGTTTCCTGGGAAAAATGTGGTCCACCAATTGGATCTTATGACAGATCTGCTTGGCACTCCTCCTGTAGAATCCATTTCAAGGGTCAGTATTTCATTGTAACCCCCGCTTTTGTATTATCAAAAGATAAAATAGTTATTGCTTCCTTTCATAATTTTCTATGCATGATGACAATTATAGATTCGGAACGAAAAGGCCAGGAGGTACCTTAATAGCATGCGGAGAAAACAACCAGTTCCATTCTCGCAAAAGTTTCCTAAGGCAGATCCCTTGGCTCTTCGACTGCTGGAGCGGCTGCTTGCATTTGATCCTAAAGATCGCCCTTCAGCAGAAGAGGTAAGCAAGATTCGATGCTTCAAAAAATCATGCTTGCAGAGTTCAAACTAAAAGCTGATTGGCAAGCACTCTCTTTATCAGTTTTCTGAGTATCATGATTCCAACACTTGTGGTGGCAGGCATTAGCTGATCCCTACTTCTGTGGTTTGGCAAATGTTGATCGTGAACCATCCACTCAACCTATTTCAAAACTCGAATTTGAATTTGAGAGGAGGAAATTGACAAAAGATGATGTCAGAGAATTGATCTACCGAGAGGTATGACCATGAGCTTTATGTATGTTGCTTTCATATGGTCTCTGTTTCTCACATTAGTGTAGCTGTATTTAAATCTTGTTTGTAAGCAGATATTTATGGCCAACCCCAATTAAATTTGGGATTAAGTTTTGTTTTTGTTGTTGCTGCTGTAAGCAGATATTAGAGTATCATCCTCAGATGATGCAAGAGTACCTTCGTGGTGGTGAGCAGACAAGTTTTATGTACCCAAGGTAAGAAAGCTGTGGATAAAAGTAGGCACTTAATGTATATTTGACGTGAACCTCTGATATGAGTCATGCATTGGTCAGAGAACACTAGCTAATTTTGCAGTTATCTCATGGCTGAACTCCTAATTTAATCATAGTGGAATTGCTTTTCATATGAGCTCCTTGATTTTCTGATGAGGTTCTGCAGCACTGTTTAGTGGTCTGAGTTATGCCTAATATAGACTGCTTTTGGACTAAGCTCCTTACCTTAACAGAACCATGAAAGCTTCCCTTTTTCTTGCAGCTGTGAGAAGTTAATCACAGACTTCTATTGTTGACTTGGGTAAATTCAACCTAGTAAAACACCAGAGTTTGTCCTTTTTCAGAAAATTTTCTTTTTGAAACAGATACCTAGATAATCCATACCCAGTAAGTAACCACACAATGGAAGTTGAGGGGAAAAATGCTGCTCTGTTTGGGTGGCATGTCATAAATATCCTAAAATCAGTTTTCTTTTTGTATCTTTATATGAAGACATTTTGACGCATTATTGATTGTAATGGACAGATTTTACAAATCTGCCTGCAGAAGTCTTGGAATGAGCCTAGAGATAGTTGATAATTTATTTATTTATTTATTTATTTTTATTTATTTATTATTATTTTTTGGTTGATGATAAGAAATTAAGGGTTATGGGAGCAAAATATGGTTTTCTAGTGGCTGTTTGGATACCGAACAGTTGTTCGATATGCCATAGAAGGCATGGAGATGAAGAAGTAAAACACAAGAAACACGAGAACAGGAAAACAATCCTCAAAAGAACATTATTCCATATCGAACATGGCATAATTTGTGTCTTTAGGCTGTTAACTGTTCTACTCTTAATGACTGACACTCCTCTTATTAGACCAAGGACACTTATTTATACAACAGAGAGGACAGTTATTTTCCATCAATATCTTCCGTATCAAATTGCTTCTTTGTCATCTGTCTTCTGTTTCAGAAATGAAATTAAGTCATCCTCTTTTGTTTCTAAATTAGTTTTCATATTTTAAGGCCGGACCTGGCAACCATATGCCAAGAAACCTACGCACTGACTGTTCTACCAAAGATTCAGAGTCTTGTTGCTTCATAGATAGACAAAACCTTACTGCTTTGAGCATAATTTGTGAGATTTCTGCAAAAATGGAAGAACTTTCAAGTTCTTCTAGCATGACCTTGTAAAGTTATCTTCTTCTTTGTCTGACAATACATGTTCACTTGAGAAGTTCATAAATTGGTGAGTAGTGACACACACATTGTAGTTAGTAGATAAGATTTAAAGTTATTAACCAAAAAGTTATACAAAAAAAGAAATTTTTGATGAATTGTGATTGTATGGATAACCCAAGTTGTTTCTCCATTTCAACTATAGCGGTGTTGATCGGTTCAAGCGACAATTTGCACATCTTGAGGAACATTATGGTAAAGGAGAAAGAAGTACCCCACTCCAGAGACAACATGCTTCATTGCCAAGGTACGTATCCACATAGAATATGAGATATTTAAAGGGTTTAGTTCAACAAAGCCCTCTTTTTCATTCCAATTTTTCAATTCAGAGATCCTATTCATAATTGGAAAACTGGAAGACCCATCTTAAAGAAAGTGGTTTTTACCATCTAGCTAATAACCACATTAATGAAGTGATATCTTCTTTTCTTGAAAGCCTGGATATGGAACTGCTATCAAATACACCCTTAAAATGTAAGTCTGCTCCTGGAGACCAAAAATCAGGCAACCTACTCCAGTTTTGAAGCAATCTCTCTCTCTCTCTGTCTCCCCGTGGCCTCTATGCACTCTTTTTCTTGCTTCTGGGATGCTATTGTTGGTTGACATTGTAATAAATTATGGATCCCTGTCCATATAAACATCTATGTGGCCTTTGTATGCATGCTTTTTCTTGCTTCTTGGATGCTTTGCTTGGATCTTGGTCAACATTGTAATAAATTATGGATCCCATTCCATTTAATCATCTATGTAGCCTTTGTATGCACGCTTTTTCTCACTTCTTGGATGCTTTTGTTGAATCTTGGTCAACATTGTAATAAATTATGGATCCCAGTCCATTTAATCAGGTGCGTTATACCATTCATTAGCAAGAGTCACAACTTTTATCTTTTTATCAGAGAGCGAGTTCCTGCTCCTAAGGTTGAGAACGAGGAAAACAACGACTTGGAGAGGCGAACTACAGCTTCTGTTGCATCAAGTCTTCAGAGCCCTCCAGGCCAAGCTAATGGTTCAGACATTACAAAACTGGAAGGACAAAGTGGACCTTCCAAGCCAAATTACAGCAATAGAAGCCTATTGAAGAGTGCAAGCATTAGCGCCTCCAAGTGTGTCGGTGTGCAGCGAAATCAAGATAGAGAGGTAATTTATGTCACTTTAATTAGATATTGTGTTTATCTATGTGATGGTCGATTGCCATTATCTGACAGTGGAAGTGCCAATAGAGTGAAAACATGTAAGATAAAGTTAAAGATGATGTTCTTAAATATGGCAATGTCGAACATTCGATAGAGGTTAAAGTTTGCCAACAGGCAGATCTCTATATTCTAATGCAACAATGAAAGGCTCCTTTGCTTTGTCCCCTTCTTATCCTTTTTCCTTTTTAATTCTCAGCAGGAGGAGACGATTGTTGAGGTAGGCGACGAGACTGTTGATGACATGGCTCAGAAGGTTGCCTCCCTTCATACCTGATAAAACGTCCTGTAGAGAGAATCATATGGTTATCTCGTGATGTGCCTTCTTCCCTTGTATCAGATAGACGTCACCTCATAATCAGCAGTAGCAAAGATTAATAGAAGCCATGGTTCTGCTAACAAAAGTAGGACTTCATTTACATGAATAGCATGGGTGATAGTATATTCTGGATAAGAGAGATTCTCCAGTCCTTTTGATGTAGCCCCCCTTTAAATTATCAACACAGAGTTCAGTTTGTTCCCCTGCTGGGTGTAGTACAATAGAAAAGAGGTTTTTGGTCTGAAGAAAAGGATACACTGTCCTTCTATCTGTTATACAAACGGTATGTAGTTCTTGCATGCAAGTAATTCACATTCTTTAGATCTTAACATTTGCTGCCTGAAAGTAAAGGAGGCAAGGCAGAAGCAATAATGTAGTTTTTGCTTTTAGAATGCAAACTAACTTTAAGTAGAACATACGTTAAGTCTCATCCTTCTTAAGCCATAACTCTTTTTACTTATTTATTTATTTAAGGAATAAATCTTTTTTAATTTTCAAATATATAATTTTCTTGTCTCACAATGACCATGTTCAAGCATATAGACTATAAAAAAATTCTTTTTACGTACCCTTTTCGTTTTTTCTTTTTTTCTTCTCTTATTTTTCTCTCCTGCTCTCTTGTTATTCAAACAAAGGGTAATCAAGTCCATTCCGTTCTAAAAATTGTTTTCCCCACGTGACTCTTCTGGTGCGGCAGCTCCCTGTCAAATCTATATTCTCGACTTAGACACAGCAATGGAATACGGAATTAGACATAATTAAAATTTAATCATGCGATTCATGATTAAGTTTTGTGTCTAATTCTCGTACTTAAATAATGAAACTCTATTCTAGGTGTACCCTGGCTTCTGTATTTCCTGACCGACCGAAATGAGTCGGGTAAACTCTGGAATCCGGATGCATAAAACATCTCGTGGATACATTGTGTGAGCAGATTCAGTCCTTTGGGTGGCCAATAAGTTATGCCGATCGACTGCCATGCATGCATACACGCATACATACATACATATACACTGTAGATCGACGAGAAAATGGTGGATCAATAATGGTGAACCAATCTTTTTGCTGCCTCTTAATATTTATCCATCAATTAATGCACATCAGAGAATATAATTAATGCACCTCAACCTCCACCTTTAAGATGGCCGCACCTTTAGATAGATAGCAGATTAAATTATTAAATGCACTCGGACTTACTGTTACATTTGATGGGACAAACAAAATAAATATATAGTCATGACAAGAGGGAAAAGGAAAAAAAAAAAAAAACATTTTCAATTATAAAGAGCTTGTTTTCCACTATATAAATATGGTCAGGATATGTGAATGCTAAACGATATGTTAAGAAAAGAAAAATGTGAGATGATCAGAAAAATACATGTGTATGCGTTGAAGGTTAAATGCTTTCATCCACAGTCATTGTTCATGGTAAATTTAACAAGAAGATAATTATAACAAGTCATATATATATATATATATATATATATATATATATATATATATTTGTCACATAACCATGGGTGAATAGGCAAGTCATGGCCATTATTGTGTTTCGTTTTCTCAGAAAATGAAACAAATAGATGGTTACTGGCCCGAAGAAAAAGGTTAAAAATCTGGCTTTTTTGTTTTTTTTTTTCTTATTTTAATATTTTTCTGTTGCAGAGGGCAGAGACGATGATGAGAGCCCCGCCAATTCCAGAGTGTGCTGTGGTAAGGCTAGCATTTATAATCGAAATAATTGAATTTGGTCTAGTCTGGAGGTCATCATACCAAAAGAGATCATGTTCATCCTTGATAGCTGGCATGTATCTTTTATCACTTTTTGCTGGGCAACTATATGATATGGTGTATCATGCAAAACGATTGTGTTTCTTTTTAAGTCATCAAAGAATGTCTTAAGTCAAATTCTTTCCAGTAAATAATGTGTAGGTGGGTTCTAGTCAACACTGACGAGTACTTTCGTCCTTCCAGAGTTCCAAATCTCACTGAACATTAACAGTTAGAAGTGGAGGAGCCAAATGATCAAGCATAGAATCTCCGGAGCACTGAGTAGTAAGCATGGCGTTAGATCCTAATCATACTGAAGAGTGCTTTTTACTAGATAAAGGATCTTTGTTCTTCTCTTATGCTTTTATGGCAAATGAAATCAGAGAGCTATTGCTTTCATGTTTATATTTCGCCATTTCTTTTTTTATGACAAGGCATAATGAAGGGACTAAGGCAAGGTGAACATTGTTAATTTCTTTTCTTTTTTTTTTTCTAAATTATAAAATAATATATATATATATGAATAATGATTCACATCATTGTTATTAAATTTATAAATGAGCAAATTTCATAGTATTTAATAATAAAATTTATTTATTTTTTATAATTGTATACATATTTAGATGTATATTTAATTTATCAAATACTCTAATAAAAATTTGAATTCATTACTAACATAATATGAACACTGAAAATAATATTTTCAAATGTATATTATATAAGTATTTCCTAACATATTCATTACTTTTGTAAATTAACCCCGTACTCATTTTTCTAGATCATGTGCCCAAGGTGAAAACTTATGAATGTCTAATTTATTAATAATAAATGTCAGTGACTAACGCGGGAGAATATCCAGTGTTTTTCACTTTTATGCATCAGTCTACATTGCATCGCGCCATTCTTCCTGCAGGAGCTTTAGAGAGTAAAATTAATTGGTGGTATGATTTTTTATTATTATTTACTAGAACTCGAGAAAATGAATATCTAGTGACCTGAATTTTAATTTTTAAGGGCATCCTAAACTTCAATCCCGACACAAGTGTGAAGCCCATCTTTCTGAGTGCCATCTTCCTAGAAGGCAACTTGCAAATGTGCCACTTTGCTTGCTCTTATTTTGGTAGCTACTGCAAGTGGGTAACTTTATTGCCGAACATGGAAGTGGACAAATTACCCATGCACATGTGCACAGTGCATCCACGATTAGCGCACATAAAAGACCTCGTAAATCAGTACTTTTTAATGATTTCTTGGTGATACGCTGTTCCTAATCCCAGACAATTCCTGCAAAGTACCAAAATTTATCAACTTTTGATGGATCTAAACAAAGCAATATCATCAAACTTAGCAAGAAGCAGCCAAATTCAACCCAGCCCCACTGCCTCAGCCTTCCTCAACCCCACCTTTACTTTTCCCTTTCCTTCATTTTCCTTTTCTCCAGCCCCATTGCCTTCAACTCTCTCTCTCTCCCCCCACACAACCTAAAAAGCGAAGCCCACTGTCCTCCCTTCCCCTTCCCCAACGCCCACCATCATTTCCTTAACCCCCAATGTCTCCAAAGCATTTATTTTTCTCACCCTTCTTGTTTTTCTTCTCTCCCATTCTTCTTGTTCTGGGTTCACCCGACCCGGACCCGGCAAAAGTCCAGCCATTTCTGGCAAACCCGTCGCCTTCGGCAACCATCCCTGCATTCCCCGAACAGTCCAACGCAGCGGGCTGTCCTTTAGACCTCCCGGACGAGCTCTTCCATGGCATAAAGTCAGCATGCGGCAGCGGCAGCGGCGGCGATGAGAAGCTCCGGAGGAGCCGGTGCTGCCCGGTCCTGGCAGCCTGGCTGTACTCCGCCTACTCTGCCGCCGCGCTTGGCAGGGCAGGCAGATTGGTTCCAACGTCAGTGAACATGCCACTGCTGCCTGATGACTCGGAGACGTGCGTTGACAACCTTGGCAAATCGCTGAGAGAGAGAGGCATAGAGTTGGTCAAACCCAATGAGACCTGCGACCTGGTGTACTGTTATTGTGGCATCAGGTTGCACCACTTGAACTGCCCGGAGGCATTTTCATTGACCCAAGATGGAAAGCTTGTTGGGCACAGGAGCGTCAAGAGGTTAGAAAGAGATTGTTTGAGTAGCACCACCCATGAGGATGGTTTCCCTAGTCTCGGTGGCTGCTCCAAGTGCTTAAACAGTCTCCAACTTGTAAGTCCCTCTTTTTTTTTTTTTTCCTCATTTTAATCACCATTTTCTTCCCCAATTTTTCGGTTTCTTTATGTGATTTTTTCTTTTAATGGGGTTTCATGAAGAAGTCACTTCTGCTGTATGCTTTGTGGACCCTAGTTAAATTGGGAAAGCTTCCGCGTCTCATTCTTTGTGTTAATTGGAAAGTATGAATTCTAAAAGCAGGGTAGAACATGCAGAGCGGATTTTTAGGCCTCTGTTTTTCACTTCTGCCAGTGTATATCAGCATTTTGTCCTATCTCTGAATCAGCTAGTTATCCTTATCCCACTAAATGTAGATTGGGTGGGTACGATTTGTATTTCTGACCGGATTTTAGTATGGACGTCATGTATCTAGATTGTAAAATCATAATGTACAATGTCGTTTATTGCCGGATGAATAACAAATTATACTTCTGGGATTTGTTATTCCCCCTTGTTTTTTTTTATTTTTTATTTAGTTTGTGAATAAGAGAGCTATGATTTCTTCATGGTTGCAAGTCTTATGATTTTCACTGATGGATGAGGACAGACTTCTAAATGGACTCATTCTTTCATAATTGGGATATAAATATTAAACCCCAACAGACTCTCTCACATGCAAGGCAACGTGATTTGAATTTAAGACTTCTCAATTATAAAAATTTTGATATCATGTCAAAAAAATAATAATAATTTAACTGAAAAAACTTAAATTGTTACTTAAAATTTAAAATAGATCAGATATTAAATTATAACATTTACTATGATGAATGGGTCCTTCTCCATTGTTGAGATCTTGCTGACAAATGAAGCCTAAACCGCAACCGCAACTTACACTTGATTGTGCTTGGATGTTGCACCAAACGAGTACTAGTTTATAGCTTTCAAGCACCAACCTCAACTAGTCCTATTATAAAAGACTTGTTTAGTTTTCTGACTGATAATAATTTGATGCAGCTTAACAACAAGAAGCCGTTAAATTTAAGCAAATCAGAGGACAGAACAACCAAAATGCACAACAAGGATTGCCAGCTTATGGGTATCACATGGCTCCTAGCCCAGAATCGGACATTATACATTCACACAATTTCTGCCGTTTTACGAGCTATGATGCTCAGCACAGACAGTTCTGCCCCTCACTCGTGCGCTCTTAACAGCGATGGGATGCCCCTAGCCGTTGATTCTTCTCAAATCTCCAACAATTCTCCCCCAAGCATCCATCAAGTATCCGTCTGTGCAATGAATATTGCCTTAGCTTGTTCGTTACAAATGCTCCTCAATGTTATACCATTTGCCAAACTTCGAGGATTGCTGCCCTGAAATTGTAAAATTTCTTTATTGATCTTTGCTTAAATTTCTGCAATGGCATGGCCAAAAGCTGTTTCCTGAGGTGGACAGCTTCCAAAAACATTCTGTCCAGTAGCTAGAAATGTAAGAGCCATTAGTTGTCTGGTCCAAAAACCTGAAAATCATTGTGGTGTGGTTGGTGTCCACCAACATGTGGTAGGCTAACTGGTGCTTTGTAGTGGAAAGACAGCTTGCGAAATTGAAATATGGCTGCCCGTGCTGTTGGGGCAGCCTTGCGCGATAATCACATATGCTTTTGTCGTGGCAAATTTTTGTAATAATATCAACTTCTCGCAATAAACGGGCCCGCCATCTTCCCTGCCTCATTTTGGTATATTATCTGTCAAACGGGGAAGTGAGTGGCACGTCGCCATGGCTTTGACTGGCATTCGTTATCTAACATCTCTCAGGTGTCAGCTATCATCCGTAAGGTATTAACTGACTTTTGAACCAAGCTTTCTCTTGATCTACCACTCCCAACTACAGGCTTGCATCCTTTTCTTCCAAGAATTCAATTTTTTTTGACAGATATGATGGCAAATTAGATTTACTAAATAATACTCATGTGAGTGTCATAAACAGTTACCTTTTTATTTTAAATTTCTATACATTGGTAGAAAAATTCAGTACATGGGGCACACGTCTACAAAAATTCAATATATAGAATACAAAATTGACGTTCATCTTGTTTTTTCATCAACCCAAAAAGCGAAAAAAGGGTCACTGTTCCGTCCCGCCGCCCTTCAGAATGTTGCCACTTATTATTTCTAATATTTATATGTCTTCTTTTACGGTGGTAAAAAAGAAGAGGAAAAACAAATTTTCTTTTCTTTTTTTTTTTTTAATGAACAGGATACATAAAAATTTCGACTTGCAGATGAATTAGTGTTCCTTTGTTTCACGATGTCCCACTCTTTATCCAAACGGAGCCACGACCACAAATTGCTGTATCTCTAGGAGAGAACTATTAATATTAATATTAATATTATTATTATTATTATTATTTATTCGGCTGTTCTGATTGTTTAACGGTTCGTGGCCCCTGACAAGGGTCCATTATCTTGTATCACTTGGACTTGCATGTTGGAGAAGGTAAAACATTACGAATTTTCTGGTTTTGTTCTTTTTTTTTTTTTTAATAAGTCCTTTGTTTCTTTACAACTGATCAAAAAATGGGTCAGTAACAACAAGAAAATTTTGTGTCACTTAAATAAATTACTATCAAGTACCAAGGACATGTTCCTAGAAAAATTAGTATCATCATTTCAATTTTGCATCACGACAATAAGCACCAGAGATTCATCTGTCCTGTAAATTTCTAACATGCCTGTAAATTTATCCAGATCAATTCTTTGAAGATAATCCTAGTTTTTGCGTTATGCTATTCTGATTTTTGACCCACGAGGATGAACCCCCGTGCATGTCTGAATTGGCTTGCATTTTCCGAACCATTTGGCACTCTAAGGCAACAGACAATGGGCTTTATTATTGTGCTTTAAGGCCCACTCACCAGCTGAACCTTTACCTTAGAACCATTGATCTTCTTGTAGGCTCCATAGAGTCCATTGTCCAAGTGCGACTGCATGCTTACCCCCAGCGGCAGTGATCAAACCACCTCTTAAACAGGGCAATTTTAAGATAAAAAAAAATAAATTATTTCCTCCATTTCAACCATCGAATTTATTAGATATTTCTTTTATTTGTATTTATTATTTTAGTTATAATTATACATTCTATACACAAGCATATGCATTTATGTATGCATACTATATACATACATGCAGCATGTTATATATAATATAAATGTACAATTTTTGATAAATTATATAGGTAATTTTAGAATTTTTTATAATATTTATGATAGTTATTTTTTAAATATAATTTATTTATAATTTTATATTATATAAATTTAATTTTTTATTTTAAATAAATTTTATTTATTGTATAATATAAAATTATAGATATATTCTACTAAAATGGAAATTACTTATAGATATATAGGCTGAAAAAAGCTTTTTAGACATTAGGGCGTGCGGAACGATTATACATAGCTAAATCAACGGATCATGCGACTTAATAGAGTTTGAGATGGCGGGATGAAAAAAATCCACCGCTTGTTTTGAGATTTGGACAACATATAGAAGAAATTAAGTTTAAACTTGATAATTAGGACTTTTTAATAATTAAGGCCATGCGTTGGTCACACAAGCAATGGCTGAACGAGTCAAAAGGATTGAAGAGAGGAGGAGAGGTTGTCGCCAAGACTCTGCGAGAGCATTGGACGCCATTTCTTTCATATACGCGTAAGTAACCAATTTCAACAACATGTAGCGCACATGAGAGAGAGAGAGAGAGAGAGAGAGAGAGAGAGATGGAGCAAGCACAAAGAAGGACGGAAAGCGATCAAGGGAAAAAGAAAGAAGAGCCGGATGGGTTGCCAATGGAGAGCAGTCCATACTTGAAATACACAGATTTGGAGGACTACAAGCGCAAAGCCTATGGCACAGAAGGACACCTGCAAGTCAAGCCTAACGAAGGTGGTGGAGCCACCGAAGGTCCCACCCTTTCTGGCAGCGGCCAGTCTCCTGAACTTCCTTCCGCTGCTACTGCTAATGCTGCTTCTCGCCGTGACATTCCATGATATATCCGCTTTTCCCATTTTATATTTCATTTAATCAGCCTTAAACAAAAAAAAAAAAAAAAAAAGAAAATACCCATTAGTTTTTTTTTTTTTAAATTGTTCTTATATCTTGTTTTTGTCCATTAAGAAACCAATTAATGTTTCTGATATGTTGAATTCGAATTGAATTCCGATTTTCAAATTTAATTATTCAATCTCTGTAAACAATTGTTTCATCTATTGTATGAATAAATTATTTGGTCATTTTCTTTTTTCCTGTGATTACAATGCTCTTTTCCTGTTTTATGCATATGAAACAGGCGGGATTGCTGTTATGCCACCATAATTATATAGCCACTCTTGCCGATGGGCGGAAAGATATATGCGAGTGAATTAGTGATGAGTTTCGGAAGAGGGCTCCGATCGTTGGCTAAATATAACGAGTCAACTGCATTTGTTTTCAAAACGATATTTGGTTGAGAAATTACATGGATGTATTCATTTTTTGCAGAAGATTCTTAATCAAGCTTACACAAGTTTACAATAGCCATTCCAGGGACTCTTTGAGGCTATCAGGGTGATTAATTTAGTCTAACTATTGACATCATCCAAATTAAGTCCCCAATTAGAACTTCATGCTGCATATGTAAATTCTATCAGGAGGATGAGATGATGCCACCTGATCTTAATAAAAGAGTTAGGCCACAGTAAAATAGGCGCCCTCACTTACCTTTCATAAGTATACGGACTAATTACTCTTCATTGCCAGTATTCAAGAATGGAATGCACTAATCCGCAACCATGTTTCAACTGCGCATTTTCATGTATTATGCACATCGGACAGTAAAAGGGTTGTGTTATAATGGGTAGCTACAACTTTGCATGAGGGATAAATAAGTTGACTTGTAGTTGCATATGGTTCACAACGTTCGTTCATGAAGGGTACCCCTTATGTCCCTGCCTACCTTCTCCATGGAGGATTAGGCTTAGCTACAAGTAAAATGGTGCATGTATCTATATATATATAGTTAAGAAAATAGGAAAGTAGGATAGTACCATAGCCTCGATTTATATGCGTGCGTACTTATCTCGATTAATTTGTAAATGGTGCATGTATCTATATATATATATATATATATATATATATAGTTAAGAAAATAGGAAAGTAGGATAGTACCATAGCCTCGATTTATATGCGTGCGTACTTATCTCGATTAATTTGTCACGGATTGCGATTAGTGAAGTACAAGTTTGATACAACCCATAAACCGTAATGCCAAAAAAATGCTAGTTTAATAGAACTGTGTGACGAAAAAAGTTAATACAACTCTGCTCCATTGAATTGGAAAGTATCTAAGATATGTATTTAAGATAGTATAGCTACTTAGAATATTGCAGTAGTTCCACGGCACCGGTCCTAGTTTTAGTTTGGCAATTCCAGCTTGGATTCAATTCGGTTTTAAATCGGATTGGAACAGTAATCAAACCTATCTGAAGAACGTTTCAGTCATCTTGGATATCTTTTTCGCAAGATTTTCAGAAGTTGACGCTGTTGAGTAAAAAAGAAAAAAAAGTATACCGCCGGAGGAAAAAAAATATATATTCTAAGACAGTACTACTTTAATTCAGTGGGGACCGTGAAATGGATCGATCTTTTCCACAAGATTTTCCCAAGTTGACCAAAAAAATTTTCATCTGTAATAACTTCCAGTGGCTAAACCGTTAAAAATTAAATGTTAGTGGCCCATATTATACCAATCTTTGGCGCAAAATCCAACCAAATTTTAGTCCTCTTGCTGTTGCCTATCATCTAACTCGTTTGCGTAGAGAGAAGATTGGAGCTCAAATGCTCAAATTTCACAACTAAACGAGCAATTTTCCAAACAGAAGTTTAGCTGGAGATGGGTCAAAACCTAGCTGCCTATTTTCCGTTACAAGAGGCTGCATGGCAAGGTCGAGATTAAGATCAGGCAAAACAAAGAAGTGGTTGCTCTCGGATCCGCTTGCAGACTCCTGCAGGCTTGGCATGCTATCCTCTTTAGAGCTAACTGGGTTTTCACTATGGTTATTTGGCATCAATGAGCTTCTAGCTCCCAGTCTTTCCAGTCGGTGATTGTTTGGGTCTATGCCCATCTCCATTAATTTTTTCCTCAGATGGGTATTCCAATAATTCTTTACTTCATTATCTGTCCGCCCTGGCAACCTTCCAGCTATCAGTGACCACCTAAAATGTTGTGATCATCAGTATCCGGTTAGCATTGCACAAGAGAAAAATAAACTTGAAAACCAATTGGGTATAAACTAAATAAAAGTTATTTTTGAGGTTTTGGATAATTTTTAAAGGCTAGCTATAGATATTGTTATCTTTTCCATATATATCTTCCTAACAGACAGGCGGGAGAAAATTAATATGGTCGGCATCAAATTTCAAATTTCAGCATTAATATCCAAAACAAACATAAAGAAAATAATAGCATTAATATCTAAGTATAGCTTCGACATTTTCATTTCAAAATCTTAACTTGGCTTGGATGTTTGGTATCTTAATTAAGCTATGGGGTACGACTTGGCATGAATAGGATAGCACAGCGCACAAGTTAAGGGCCTAAAGGCTGTGGAAGGAAATTAAATTTTGTGGCACCGGTGACGGGAAGGCTTCATTTGAAGGAAAATTGCAAAATAAGAAGGTTTTTGGAGAAAAAGATAATATTATTACTGTACAAAAAAGAGTCAATCATGCTGTAAAATTTAATATTACTAATTTGTTTGCCTTGTGTGTTGGATTCGGAATTTAATACTATGGTGTTCCATTTCTTCGGATAATTCAAAGGGTTCTACGAAGGACTTATTACATGGACTTATATTTCCCTTAATATGGCGAGAGGCAGTTGATGTAAAAATATCATAATTTGTTGATGATTGCATATTTTTGTTTTCACGTTAGTTATGGTTATGTATTACATATCTACAAATCTACAATCAACGATTAAGATTTTACCACCATGACACATCCTTCTGTATTCCGTCCGTAGAGCATTAGCCTACTATAAAATTAACGAGATGTGATCTGAAGGTTACCTGTTTCCAAGAAGGGCATGCAGCTTGATGATGAGTTCCTCTTCATCTTCACCAAAGTTGCCCCTTTTAAGGTCCGGCCGCAAATAGTTTACCCATCTGAGTCGGCAGCTTTTGCCACAGCGGAGCAAGCCTAGATATCCAGTCAAAGATGGTTACATTACGAGGCAATGAAGAACTGTGACAACTGAGTAATGGCTGAACCTGATTAATTCTGTGGTCAATTTTGAGTCGCGTACATACCTGCAGCTTGAGGAATTGAGCTCCAGCAACCTTCTCCGTGATTTCTTACATAATCTATGAGTTTCTGGTCTTCTTGCTTGGTCCATGCTCCCCTACGTGTTGCCTTTTTCTCACATCGAGGTTTCCTCATTGAATTTCTTAATTTTCAAGCAGCCACAAATGGGGTACAAGGAAAGATCAGATAGAGAGAGAGAGAGAGAGAGAGAGAGAGTGCGTGCGTGTGTTTTTGAGAGGGAGAGAGAGAGACAGAGAGAGATAGAGAGAGAGAGAGAGGCCTAAGTCTAGGTGAAGTATGAAGCAATAAATACATAAGAACTTCCTACTTGCTCGGCTTGACTTGCAGTTAGTAGAACATGATCATCTGTCGTGGAGTTGTTGAAAGTGTTGTGCCTAACCAATAAATTAACCTCATACTTCTTGACATGCCTAAACTAATACCATCCAAAATCTACCTATCAACAAGATAAATTATAATTCGCAATGTAGATATGTGTTAATATAATTAATAGAGTCTTAACTACTGTTGTCTCGTAAAGCCTCAAGGTGGATTCTGCGCTTCCTGTAGCCGACAAGTCATTGTGACTCCCAAGAAATAAAAGAAAAATAATATACAATATGACCCTTTTTGTTTTTTTTTTTTGGGGGGGGGTACCATTAGGAGATTTACTGGCCGTTGAGTAGGATATACAACAGAGGATAGCTCCTCTATAACTCACGCATAAATCCACGACGAAATGGAGAACGCGAACTTAGCCGGTTGGGTTCTGTAATTGACCTTAGAAAAAAAAAAAGATTCCTGTCTGGATCATCCTTGAGAATTGTTGGCCATGCCTGGCCCGGGACCCAGTCTATTGGACCGAAACTCCGAAAAACGGTAGTCTGTCCCCCGACTTCCCAGCCGGGTCAATTGGCTCGTACACGTAAATAAATAAATATATAAATAAATAAAACTCTGCAACTTTGTTCACACGGCACGACTTAAGCTCTTTTTTAGCACGACGCCCGACTCCCTGCCATTCCAGCAGCAAGGTTTGTATAGAGTCTTAAACAAATTCATATGCTACCTAAAACATAAAAAATTCATAAGGAATCTCTTAAAAACTTCTAATATGTTTTTTTTTTTTAATAAGAAGAGTACTTTAGAGGATATATTACTAATCATTATTATAAATTAAGATCCAAGTTATTTGTTGAAATTTTTATTTAAAATTTTTTATAAAAATTTTATTATTTAAATATTATTAATTCGAATGAATGTTTTATATAATTTTTATTTTATTTAAAAAAAATTGAACCATAATTAATGCGGGAAGAAGCACACAATTCATTGGCATACCCAATTAACTTTGTATATAAGTTAAATAAGTGATATACCCAATTAACTTTGTATATAAGTTAAATAAATGAATATTATAATTTTTTTTATAAAAATAAGTATACAAGTTTCCACAATCCATTGGAATAATTTTGTGATGCTTGAACTAGTAACCAATGATCAAATCCCTTAATTGGATCGAGACCCAAACTGGATTTGATAGCTATGCTCTTATTTCATTTAATTCTTTGAATCCAGGTCATTCATGTAGTTCCGTGAAGTTTTCATTAGGAGTAAATATTATATTCATTATATTAATGGAGATGGACTGATGGAAGGGTTGAAACCCATTAAGCTTATAATTTTTCTTTTTGTGTTTATTAAGAAGTTCATTAAGCTAAAAATTTTACAGTGAAAATAGTTTTAAGTTTTTAATCACTAAGATCTCTAAAGTTTAAGGATTTTGCTTATAATGATCCACTTCCCTTTTTCACTTGGAAGAAAATTCGAAAACCTAGAATGATTATTATTATTATTATTATTATTATGAACAGAAAAGGTATACGTAGAATGGTTTATAGCTGGCGGTTGCCCTCAATTTCTTCTAAAAGTTCTAACAAATTCCTGAGAAGCAAATAGATACCGTTTTTCGTATAATACTAAAAAATGCCTACGGAAAATTTATATATATGCTTTGTATATGGTTCCATTGACCACGGAAAGTCTTTACCAATACAGAATGCCCAACAAAAACACCATTTACAATATATATTTAGCCAAGTAAACTACAAAAAATAGAAATTTTTAACTTGGCAGTTAATCGATATTGAGCTCTTTCTTCTTCTTCTTCTTTTTTTTTCCAAAAAAATTCTTTTACTGCATATCGTTTGTTCAAGTTCGATTATTTAATATATTAACGAATTCAAAAACTAGCATAGTATTGTCTACTGGTGAATTCATATCAATATTTCGGAGTTATAGTTGCCTAGAAATATTTTCGTGGTTGATATTGTCTGATTTTATATTATTATTATTATTATTATTATTATTATTATATACAAATGAAAAAAATTTTGCCATAAAAAAGAATATGTATATATGGACAATGGAGTATATACATCAATTTGACAATTAACTAACTTTCAAGCACACTTATTTCTTTGCCTTCATTTTTGGCTATAAATTAGTCTAACTTGGGGATGATTTCATTTAGAATCCAAGAATTGAGGGGTTTTATTGTGGCTCATATATGATATTTTGACTGTTAGATTCATACAAGCGAGGGTGCTCCCCTTTCAACGAGGCGAATCCAAAGAAGCCCACGTGTAATTTATACCAAACATCTATCTCCGAAGTTCTAACTCGACGTGGATGCAGTGGGAAACTACCATTCTTTTTAAGCTGTTGTTATTCGCACGGCTCAAAATATTTTATGCACAGACAAAAAACAAAGTAAAACTGAGATTCACTTTTTTTTTTTTTTTTTTAGGGGCGTGTATGAAGCAATTGTTGCGTGTGAATAACAGCTGTCTTCTTTTTATTATAGTTGAAAAAACAGGAATAGCCTTTCTCAAACAAGTTCTTACAAAACAAAGAGAGTATTAAGGCCCCGTAGCTATTTTTCTAACTGCCACTAAATTTGACAAGAAGCCTTGATATCTTGAATCTTTTGGATGTTCATTGATAAGACGTAGAATCGATCATATAACATTTCTATACACCATGATCACACGTAGATAGAGATGGGATTTATTGCATAGGTAGAATTTGATGCAAATTTATATAAATAAGGGTAAAAATATAATGCTAGTAATATCTTATAATGTTGAATTGTTCGACTAAAAAATTATTTACATGATACTCAACTAATACAAGGAAGTTGTTTAGAGGAAGCAAAACTTGGTTTGAACCACAAAATCACCCGACTCAACTCAAAATCTACCTAATCGAAATGTAATAAAAGATATGGTTAAAAAATTATGAGGATGACTTTAGTTAATATTTAAAATAATTTAATTTTGAACTTTAATTTGATTTTAATATGGATTAAAACTTGAAATAACATATTATTTGAACCAAAATAACTCCAAAAAATCTAAATTTGCGATGACCCAAAATTTAAAATAACTTTAACTTAAGAATTATTTGGTCAGCAGAGAACTTGGAACGCAGGAACTTCGGGTAGGCCAAGCAAACTCATGACCGCTTCATTGGTTTGAACCCGCCAGCAGTACCTTTCTTGAAGATAAATATCAATGGTTGCGCAAAGGGGGCATGGGGCTTGTCTGGGTTTGGTGGAGTTGCAAGGGATGCGTGTGGCCGTTAGATAATAGCTTTTCAAACAGTTGTGGTTTCCCTGTGGCCATTGGTGGGGGAGCTGAGAGATCTCTGCGTGGCGCTACAAACTGTTTGGGAAACAGGTATACGGAATATCATTATTGAGTCAGATTTGATTCTTACACTTTGAAAAAGTTACCAAACCTGGTTAGGAATAGGATCTTGATTGTGGGAACCTCGTCCACCGTGCCGGCCCGTGTAGTGTCAGACTTTTGTAACGGGTCGCAGTGATCCCCGTGTTGTGTGAGACTTTTGTAAGAAGGTCGCAGTGATCCCACAGCATATCGTCAAATAAAAGGAATAACTTGCCTCTTATAAACTGCTGTACTGCACGTCTAAACGGGTTATCTTTTGAAAGAAGGTAATTAGCCCGTAACATAGGGATATCAGAGATTACCCATCTCGCCATATGATTTTAACTTGACGCGAAAAGCTGAAAACTTCCAGTTTCATCAGCTCAATGCGTACCTAAAAATATCAACGAAAATATCAATAAATTTAGTATGTGAGAATATAACCGATCGTAGTCATCTCACTTTCATATTATCAAAAAAATTTAGTGTATGAGAATATAACCGATGGTAATCATCTCACTTCCATATCATCGAGGAAAAGGCCTAGGTAATGACCCCGCTGACACTTTGTTTCCTTGTTTTTCTTTTTTTTTTGGTTGGATCAGTGCCGGCTGGACTTTGTCTCCACTTTCCTCAGTTAGCAAGAGCCGATTGCTTGAGCAACTTGGATATGAGTTAAAACTTGTATGGCCCACGAATCAAAATGACCTTACAAGAAATTATCCAAACCTGAATTGGCCCAACTAAATCCATCGGAGCCCATCTTTTGACACATCTAAATACCACCTGTTTAGAATAATTCATCTCTAATTTACGTGTGTTAAGGGAAGACACATGGGTTCCTGTTTCCTCTACCCTCTTCTCTTATATATATATATATATATATTATAAAAAAATAATGAGTGAAAATATAATTTTTAAGATGAAGATTTCTTGAGAGTGTATTAATTTGTATTACTATTTTGGCACTCTGATATTAATTTTTTTAATATTTTGATATTCAAAAATTTAGATTTCATTCAATCTTTTAAAAATATCACAATAATTAAAAATTAGAATTTTTAATAAAATTTTTTGAGGTTATTGTATAATTTACAGATTAATGAATTTTTTATTGAAAAAAAGAGTAATAATACTGAAGCAAAAACACAATGACTTTTGGCCAAACTAATAGAGCAAAAGCGTGAACTTTTCCCTAAAGTTAATTAGAACTCAGTTCAGGGACAATGGAAGAGTCCAGCCCTTATCTTTTCTTGCCGTATCGGAAAGAACCCGACACCGTGAGATGAAAGATAACTTGATAGAAAAATTAAATTTTTTTTTTCGGTTAATTAGTTCAAATTGAGATTCAAACTCAAGAATTTTTAATTGAAAATGATTACAATTCTAACAAACTATAGCTTAATGGTAAGCAACTTAGATTCTGAGAGATGCAAATCCATTTACCCATCTAGCCCCAGCTTAACCTGAAAAACGTATACTAAGTTTGACCTCCATATTTCTTTACTACACGGACTTGGGCTTTGAATTCAAAATTCGGCCTGTTTTATGGGTCTCGCCGAATCAGGCCCAATTGGGCTTGGGTGAAATCATTTCCTACTGCGAATTTTCTAGTCGCATCCATACCACAAATGAGTCTGATAGTCCACTGAAAAGGCTCACGCACTTAGGACCCCCGCCCCAAAAGAGAGAGAGAGAGAGATCCAGGAAAAAAAAAAGAAAAAGACAAAAAAAAAAAGAAAAAAAAAAGGAAAAGGCTCACGCACTCGAAATCTTTAGATTAATTGAGTCCCCCGAAGCCAATTGAGGTAAGAACCAGAACAACGCTAATTATTAATTTATATATCGATTAAGCCCCTAAGTAATGGACTCCCACTCGATTAGCAAACTAATTGGTCACCATTTGCGTTTGAAATTTTGTGGATGACCACCCAGAAAAGAACATCTACGTGTCTACTTCAACAATTTTTAACTGATTCCCCGATTCATGTTGATTGGGTGCATATAATTATAAATTTCTGAATTAGTTATGATAAATAAAAAATAAAAAAAATTGTTGAAATGATATCTAATAATAAATATAAGCATCTGATCACCTAGAACATAAATCAACTTACAACACGCAGCACTACATTGGACAAGAAAACACAATTATTATTATTATTTTTTTAAAAAATGATTATCTGTCGTCCGCCTTCGGGTTTTGACTAGTGCGCATTGGGCATTCACACTATCGACGGCAATGCCATGGTGACTTAAAAAACTACGCGGTCCAAGCCCCAGTTGGAGTTATACAATCCCATTTCCAGCCTCGAAGCCTACTTATTTAGTACTGAATGTGTTAAAAGCCTTGAATTCGAATTGTAGTCTAAGTAAAGAAAATTCAAACTCGAAGGAGGAAAAAGGGATTCTGTAACGTGCAAAACTGAACCCTGTCAGCACCATCTATTGCGAAAGCCCGGCACATAGCCAGCCAGGAGACCGTGGCGGGAAGCCATGACTTTGCGTGTCCGTTCGCAATTCAGAATAAAACAAATCCAATCCCCTTCGCTGTGCCATAAACTCCAACCGAGCTTCTCTCTCTCTTCCCCACCCTTCCCTTTTATTTTTTCCTCTGTCGTTTGAAGAACAAAAATAGAAGTTGTTAAATAGGTTGAATGCAACGGACGCGCTTACCCCAAATTTTGGTTGACCTATTTCCAGCCTTGATATGCTAGGTGGTGCAGAGACCTTCGTGAATCCAAAATCCTATTAGCCGCATATATTATATGGCAGAGGATACAACCAACATGTGGAACAAATTGGTAGTAAAAATAGACATAATACCCGTTCCAATTTTGACTTTCAGACCCCAAAGATGGATGGAAAATAGTGTCCTTATAAAGTCTTTTTCAACTTAAATTAAATAATTTTTCTCCAAAATTTTGAAATGTGTTTGGATCTGCTCATCTTAATTAGAAGCTTAAGTTATATGTACTCTCCGAGCAAACTGCTGGATTTTCTAGTGTGCAAATTGCTCAAATAAGAAGTCAAATGCATGCTGATGCCAACTCTATGCGCGAAATGATGCAGACGGTTGCAAGTGTATATTAATTTGATTTGATTCATAAATATATCTTATTGGTAATCATGTCTAGCATCCATAACAACTTAAGCTTTTGATACAAGGAGAAATTCGGTAAATGGTCATACGCATTTATAGAACTATTTATTTTCCGGATGTACTAAATGTCGTGGCTAGGGTATGGAAAGAACTCAATTGAAGGAAATGACGAGGTCTCTTACCTTCTTTTGTCAAGCTTCCTGTCTTACATGTGCGCTATAGCGTCTGGACATGGTTTTTTTTTTTTTTCCATCATATATTAAACTAATTAATCCCCACAAATTTCAATTTCGTGCTCCAATCCTCAAAGTATGCTTGGAATCAAATACACGTATAGTGTATCAGCGAGATTAACAGACCGTCAAAACACTGGTCAAATTAAAGTTCATCCGGAGATACGGACCCGATATCACCGACAAAGCATGATGTTTCCTTTGTCAGCTTCTTCATCTTACGATCGAAGTATCGAGTCTATACGTTGACATTAAATATCATGGGCAGCCCGCGGGATACCAGCTAGGAATGCAAAGAATTAATCAACGTCAATTGCATGACAGCTTGTGTGCTGCTATATATATATATATATATATAAAATACAGCCGCGATGTAATAGAATTCAATTTGCATACGCTAAATAGCATTTCCATATTTTACGAAGTCTAAAGGTTGCAATGGAAGCTTTCCCAGTCATTGCGGGGCACAGTTTATTTTATCTTGGCCGTTGTAATCAAGTAAATTCTTCTTTTTGTTATTACGCCAATGAATATTTTCTGCACTATATATGGTGGTATTGTATGTTTCAAAGTATTATATATTATATTATATGTTAGTTAGATCGAATATTTAGAATAATTAGTTTATAATTTTTGTACTAAAAAAAGAGATAAAAAAATTTAAATCTTACTTTCTCATCAACCACTTCAAAAAAAAAAAAAAAAAAAAGGAAACTCGTTTATAACGAGTTCTGAAGGTTTGGAAGGGATTAAAAAAAAAAATCAAACCGTGGTGGGAATCTGACTTCCTTTCTGAAAAAGTAAAAAACCAGGCAATCTGATCTTATAGCTTCAACCTCTGATATGGTAGGTTCTCATCCCACTTTAGTAGGAATATAATTATTAAAGTGGGGGAATCTAGAAGCTAGAATTTTACGATGTTAGTTAGAGGGAGATGAAAGGAAATTAAGGGTGGGATAACCCGGTATTAGGCCAAAACCACGTTCTGTCCATCTACTATAAGATAAAGGGTGAGCCAGGGGTCCATTGCATCACTTGACTTGTGCTGGGCACACGTCTCTGCCTTCCTCCTCTCTTCCAAGCTTCCTATCCATTTGGCCTCCCATTCTTGTATGTCCTCTTCCTTCAGGGTACGCAGTTGTCCATCTTTAGCTATTTATTTACCTGCATACATGTTCAGCTGTTTCTTTACTTAATTTCCTGCGTGCATGTCTTAGATAACCTTTATATTCCTCTACATCTGCATTGACCTAGTGGCTAATGACTTTGGTCCGGTGTAATTTTAGTGCAAGACGGGTCTCAAGTTTAATCTTCCGCTTTGGTATGAGCATTTCATGCTTGAAAAACTCAATTACACGTTTTTTTTTTTTTTAATCAATAAATGCGCATAAAGTGATTTGCAGGCATCTGGGATGTGGACACCAAAAATGTTCCTGCTTGTCACAAAAAACGAAGAAGTGTTCAAAATTAAACCATGCGACTGAAATTAATATCTGATATATATATATATAGAACAAGAACTCATACTTTTAATATTAGCATATTGATGTCAGCTGCATGATTTTGTGGTAAAGTTATTGTATTCTTACTGTTAATCTCAGAAGCAAAAGCAGTCAGTACTGCTTGACCTGCTTAACATAACTCATAAGGGGTTGCCGTACGATTTTTTGGCAGGCGCAAAAATGAAGGTCATGGCATCACTGCAGCTCTTACCATTCTTGTTCGTCGTGTGCTATTGTAGCACGTCTGTTGGAGTACAACATCCTCCTCCGGTCACTGCAGCAACTCTTCGCCAAGTGGCTGCTTCTCTTCGGAAGTATGTGGATGAACTCCCTGAGATTCCCAAGCGATGGAGTTACAAAGACGATGGTCAACATAGGCCCAGGCCGCACAGACTCACCATTGGCATGTATCAGATGAAATGGGTATGCGAAGTTATTCACCATGCATTCACCTTTGTGATAATAGAAGAAAAAAACAAAAAAACAAAAAAACAAAAAAACAAAAAAAAAAACAAAAATGAAGAAGAAGAAGAAGAAGAAGAAGAAGAATAAAAGAGTCAACGGAGCTGGATTCCTCTACTGGCACAAAATTGTTTTTATTTACCGATACAGATATGATCCATGATCTTTTATTGTTTTATAAACTCATCATTAATCATTGAGGACTGCAAAGAAATACCATAAGAAAGACATAATCCATATGTTATACCCATTTGATTGTTGCGGGTACAACCCGTGGGATTGGCTAATTTACCATCGTCAGCATACTAAAACACACGGGGTTCTGCTTCTAAAATAGTCTTTTATTGGTAGGCTAGCCCCTTCTAACAATTTGTGGCGTATTATATAATTGATTATAGCTAATTTTGTCTCCATTGTAACATAGGACGGAGAGCTAAGTCAGAGTCATGGACAAGTGGGTCTACCTTAATGTGTCTTTTATAAATTTTTAATCATGCGAATTAACAACGGCATGTACTTGATAATTGTTTGCAGCAATTCCATAGAGATCTACCGAACACAACCGTATTCGCCTACGGAACATCTGCCGCGACAGCCACTGTACCTGGTCCCGTTATTGAGGCAATGCGGGGAGTACCCACGTATCTGGAGTGGCGGAATTTCCTCCCTCGATCTCACATACTCCCATGGGATCCAACCATCCCGACTGCCATCCCGAAGAAAGGCGGTGTCCCCACAGTCGTCCATCTCCACGGTGGGATCCACCCGCCCCAATCTGACGGTAACGCTTTGGCTTGGTTCACCGCTGGCTTCCGTGAGACGGGTTCCACATGGAGTACACGTACATACGTTTATCCCAACGTGCAGCACTCCGGTAATCTCTGGTACCATGATCATGCCATAGGCTTGACACGGGTCAATCTCTTAGCCGGTCTGATCGGGCCCTACGTTATACGAGACAAGACCTTGGATCAACACCTTAACCTCCCATCAGGCCCGGAATTTGATCGACATCTTATGATCTTTGATCGAAGCTTCAATACAGATGGATCCTTGTACATGAATTACACTGGAAACAACCCCACCATCCACCCTCAATGGCAACCCGAGTATTTCGGTGACGCCATCGTCGTTAACGGCAAAGCGTGGCCGTATCTCAACGTCCAACGTAGAAAATACAGATTCCGCATCATCAGCGCCTCTAACGCACGTTACTTCCGTCTTTCACTCAGCAACGGCCTGCCGTTCGTTGTGGTTGGGTCCGACGCGTCGTACTTACCTTCGCCAGTTACAACCTCCACCATCCTCTTGGCTCCAGCCGAGATTTTTGACGTTGTCGTGGACTTTTCCCAGTCAAAAACCACTTCAGCCGAGTTGACCAACGATGCTCGATACCCATACCCTTCTGGTACCCCAGTTGACTCCTTGAATAGCAAGGTCATGAAATTCAGAATCAATCCCGGAGCGTCCACCCCACCCGACACCAGCAGGATCCCATCCAACCTGGTCAAGCTTCCGGCAGCGACGGTTGCCGGAGCAACCACTACGAGGTACATAGTGATGTACGAGTACCAGAGCTCAACCGGAAAGCCGACCCATTTGTACATAAATGGGAAGAGATTTGAGGACCCGGTAACGGAGAAACCAAAAACAGGGAGCACAGAAATTTGGGAAGTGATTAACTTGACGGGCGACAACCATCCATTGCACATACATTTAGGTACAGCGCAAGCAATCAAAACGCAGCAACTAGTGGGTTTGGCTGGATTTACTGCATGCATGACGAGCAAAAACGATGCGGTTGCATGCAACGTGACTGGGCACGCGACCGGGCCGTTGATTGATACGCCTGCATATGAGAAGACGTGGAAGAATGTGGTCAAGATCGATCCTGGGTACCAGACGACCCTTGTGGTTAAGTTTAATTTGGTGGAAACTGGCCAGAATTATCCTTTTGATGCAACTGCAAAACCAGGCTATGTGTACCACTGCCATGTAAGTTTTTTCGGGTTTTTGTTATCTTGCGGTCAATTAATTTTATTGGTTGCTGGAATATTAGTGACTAAATTAAAAATATTTTCTTGTTTTATTTTTGCAGATTTTGGATCATGAAGACAACGCTATGATCCGCCCCTTAGCGTTGGTCTAATTAATTTGATTCCGTAATAAGGAATAGACAGGGCAAAAAATTATAATGATAATAATAAAAAAAAAACAACTTTCGTCATTGTGATTTCATTTGGTTTTAGTATTTATTGTTGTTGTTTCAGTGTGATTTCATTTGGCTTTGGTATTTATTGTTGTTGTTTCAGTGTGATTTCATTTGGCTTTGGTATTTATTGTTGTTGTTTCAGTGTGATTTACTACAGTTACGACATCAATAATTGTCATCTGTTTTAATATGGACGTTTCTCCATATCTTGGAATTGGGAACCATTGGATCGAAGCATCCAAATCTTGCTTTGTGCAAACATGAATCTCCTAATATACCGGTTCATCTTTTTTAAAGATTCAATCTAATGGAGACAAACACTGTTGGGGACGAAGTAACGGGTTTATGTTCCATGGAAATCACTATTTGTCGTTGGCAATGCCTTGATTTTGGATCCTACGATTCTGGTTATAATAAACTACCGTATATAAAATCATGTAATTCCCCCCAAATGGGGTCCCCTCATTTTGCGAGTTGCGTCCCATGTTCTTTGTTATTCAATTCCCGTTTGGGAACAATCCGAGACAAGGAAAAAAAAAAAAAGGGTTCTTTACCATACAAAGTAAACAACCTTTAGCACCAGTTATGACGCTAAGCTAGTTACATAATCTCTTTGCGCTCTCGCATTTCGTCTACAGAAAAAATGGAACAATCTTCATTCTTTTTTGCCGCGGGTGCCATTAGACTCAACTGAGATTTTTTCTTTCTTTTTTTAAGCCATGATGTGGAATAGACGTCATGATAGAGATGGACTCAAAGTGTGTATATGCTTGGTTGAATGAGGATGCGTGGAGGGTTCTTTTTTTTTTTTTTAATTAATTGATTTTAATCGGAATTCCAATTGGAGATTTGTTTTTGTTTTTTTTTATAGGGTCGTAAATTATGTGACTGTAGAAGTGGCTTGGAACCCAATTCTCGGGCCTGACCTTAGACTAAAGTCATTAAGTTGGGAAGTCCAAACGTGCATAATATAATATGTGCAGATCGATCTTGCGATACCGGTCTGAAATGACCTTCATCCCCAACTGCAGACCTAAGCTCGGCCGATCCACCTTCTATAAAACGAAAAATAATTTTAATTGGGCCAGTAAGCAGGTTTTATTCACTTGGACCCAACTCAGTAATCTACAACACCCAATCTAACATGCGCGGCTGGGAACTTGGATCGTCTCTGCTATGGACTTGGAGGGTTCATATGGGGCTAGCTCAAATACTGTTTGTAGACTTTGGAACTAGTAAATAAAAATAAGAAAATTAGATCATTTTTTAAAAATAATTAGTTTATAAATTTTATGTCAAAAAAAAAAGGATAAGAGTTTGAATTCTATTTTTTTCATCCTTATCTATATATATATGATCCTCTTTTCAAATCAAAAAATTAATTTTTTTTCGGTGATTTGTAACGTAATAGCTTCAATGTAATTTTATAATGAAAGCCACAATTTTGTAGCTAACGCGCGCATACACACACACATAATTTTTTGTGAAATGAATTTTTTAAATAATTTATTTTTTTGTTTCATATATTACTGAAAAAATTACATTTCCTGCCATTGGAGCTATCGTTTGTTAGTATATTTTCTAAAATTTTAAACTCAATAATGCTTTGTTTAAATTTGAGGATGGATGCAAAAGAAAGTTGTGAGAAAAAAAAATATTTTAATTAGTTGTATAAATAGGTTAGAAATAGATGAAAAAGAAAATAAATGAAAAATATAATATTTTGTTTGGATATGGTGAGACAATAGAGAAAAGACAAAAATTGATAAAATCACACTTATGTCATTTTTTTTTCTTAATAGTATATAATTCGATATTTTTTTAAAATTTTATTTTTAACAGCGAAAGAGAATGCAAATGTCAGGCCTGGTTGAGAGGAAAAGGCTTGGTCTTGAAGATTCCATCGATGCTGATGGTGAAAGTAGGTTCCAACTAGGCTTGGTCACAATTTGATTGGCTGTGCAAGCCCAGAGTTTCGAAGTGTTTAAGAAGGAGAGAAGCATGTGTCGGTAAGTCAAAACATCGGAACGCCCAACCCTTCAAATTGTTTAGGTCTCGTCTTTCACCGCAAAAGCCAAAAAAAGGGGACCACATCGCATCGTCTCCGGCACATGCCTCGTGGAACTTAAAAAAGTCTCGAGTCCATCCATGGAACCAATAAAAAAGCGAACCGAAAACTGCCACAATTGACGACTTTCATCAGTACGCGTGCGTGCACACAACCATCTGGGAGGGCCCCGCATCCTTTGTCCAAAGTTCACTTGGATCACCGAATTCAAGATCAAGGGTGCTCCGCCCACAGCGTTTGTAACCGGGGCCTGCATATTTTAAAATTTAAAGTTTGAATTTAATTTTTTTATAATTAATTTTTTTTCTCCAAACTGACTGCTGAAAAAAAAAAAAATGTCGGTCCATCTCTACAAGCCCACCTGGGCTTTAATCATCGGCCAGTCTAAATATATTTTTTTTTGTTTTAATTCAAATTTTGAAATTTCTTTTTATTATGACTTGAAATCACACAATTTATAATACCGACAGTTTCATAAAATATTTTTTTTATCCAGTAATTAATTTGAACATGAGATTGCGGTTAACAAAAAGAAAAAGATAAGAGATCTTCTCAAAGATCAAGTTCTCGATACCTTCTTACAATCCAAGAATGTGAAAATACCCGCAACATATTTTGCTTAAAAAATTGAAAATATACGAATGATACGACGACAATAAAATAATATGTAAACTTAAATTTTCGTGTAACATATCAAATTATTAATAACTCATAAATTCAGAAAAATATTAAATAGATGAAAATATATTGAAACAATTTATATATTTTATTATTATTATTATTATTATTAATTTAAAATTTTAAAAATTTTATTATACAATTGTAATTAATTATAAAATAATAATAATTAAAAAAAAAGATAAACACTCATTCAAAAATGTAGATCTGCTTTCGGATTAACACATTGACATTTGTGAGGCAGGACTGCGGCGGCATCAATTAAATGAGTTATTCCTATTTTTAAAGTTCCTCTTTTTTTTTTCTTTTTTTTTTTTTTGGGGTTTGTTGGATGGAAGGATTCAAACCAAAATAAACAAGAAAGATGATAGGGTGGGCATTTTGATACGGTAGGCGATTCTTACAAAGCCTCAACAGAGGATGTTACCTAACGCCAATCCCATTTTTGTTAGAACATTGATCCACCCTATTTTCAGACATATAGCGGGTAATTCTCGATTTCAGTCCAATAATTAACATCGTTATCTTTTTTTTTTTTTTTTAAGAAAATTATTTCAGACATATAATATAGTGTACCATGATTGTCAAACTTATTTGGATAAATCAGTGTTCAGACTTTATCCTATTTGTTCCTCTACTGCACTCTCTCTCTCTCTCTCTCTCTCTCTCGCTCGCTCGCTCGCTCTCTGCTTTCAAGATGAGAGCGGCCCAGCTGCCATGTTTAATACTCTTGCTTATCATACAGTGCCTGGCAAGTGCAACAGAACCAAATGAGGCGACGCCGTCGACGCAGCCCGAGACGGCGAGTTTCGACACCGGAGGGCTGTCCAGAGAGAGCTTCCCGAAGGGTTTTATCTTCGGAACAGCTACGTCGGCCTACCAAGTTGAAGGCATGGCCAACCAGGAAGGCCGTGGGCCCAGCATTTGGGATGCCTTTGTCAAAATCCCCGGTAATAACATTATACTAATAATCTTTCTTTCTTATTTGATTTATTTACTTATTTGGCAAGACGTTTTTATGGTTGTCGTTTTGGGCTTATAGTAATGCAGAGATTGGAATATATATTTGTCGTTTGTAATCACGTGCAATTTACGTGGGACCAGGTATTGTGGCCAATAATGCCACGGCGGACGTTACGGTGGACCAGTATCATCGCTACAAAGTGAGTTCTTGCTTCGCATCCTATTTTCCTTCTTAATATTTAAAAAAAAAAAACGAAGGAGATGAAGAGGATGCATGGCTATGGATAAAGTGGATAAGAAATAATTTGAGTCGTTTAGTGCATATATAAAAATTAAGTGACTACCATAATTAACTACAATTTACAATTTAAATTGTGTTTCATCTATCCAATCTATAAATTTCTCGTCCTCCTAGTAATGCCCTATAAAAAATTGTCCTTTTCAATGCAAAAGGCAATCTCGTTTTCCTTCTTCATTTAAGAGTAGCTATTTTTAACATATGTCTTAAACAGAGGAGTTGAGTTCTTCGTAAAAAAACGTTATTAGACAATAACTGAAGACATGATTTTGTAAAAGGTGAGGATGAAAATGCCGCTGACATTTTTGTAGCTGGAAAATAAAGTTATGAGTAAAATATTTCTATTGGAATGTTTAACTGAAAGGTAAAGTAATTGCGGTTGTTTAAAAAAAAAAAAAAACAAAAAAGAAAGGGAAAAGATATGTATGTACTCATTGGCGATGGAGAACCCTTTTGTGATTTATAAAAATTTTCATGGAATATCTAACCAAAAATCTGTCTTTTCTCTAATTTTTAAATTACCGGGGCCAAAAATAATTTTAAGTGGGGAAAATTTTAAAGTATAATATCAATCCCTCATTTCATTCCAAATTGTGACTCTTAAATTGTACAACCAAGTTTCCTCTTGTCTGTGCCACGCAACGTTTTCCTTTTGTTTTATTGTTTTTTTTTTTTTTTTCCAACCTTACCTCAATTGCAGCGGTGAAATTACTCAAGTCTTCTGCCATGACAGTTATGAACAATTGACCACTCATTTTTCCTACACCAAATAAGCTGTTGAATACTTCTAATGTTACAGGAAGATACAGATATCATGGAAAGGTTGAACTTTGATGCATACCGATTCTCTATTTCATGGTCCAGGATTTTCCCAGGTAATTAAAATTTTCATTTGTTGTCTTCTATACCTCTTGTATTTTTTTAAGCCATACCCATGACGAATGTCACTGCTGGCCCGGTATAATTATGTTTTTTTTTTTTTTTCCTATTATTGATGTAGATGGAACTGGAAAAGTGAATTGGAAGGGAGTTGCATACTACAATGGGTTGATCAACTACCTCCTCCAAAGAGGTTTGAAGTTAAAATAAAGATAATATACACATTGTAATTTAGAATTTTCATCTCCAGCTTATTTTACTGCAACTGTATAAGATGACAGAGTAATATAATGTTAAACGTGTTGCAGGCATTACTCCATACGCAAATCTTTACCACTACGATCTTCCACTGGCACTTGAGAACAAGTATTTGGGATTGTTGAATCGCCAAGTAGTGTAAGCATTGTTGCTGTCGCTGGTATTCGGTTACAAAATAATACGGATTTATGGTGTCGAGGCATGATCGGTAATTAAGGCAGAGACTTGACAAAACATTTCAAAACTCTTGTAGGAAAGACTTTGCAGATTATGCAGAATTTTGTTTCAAGACCTTTGGCGATCGGGTGAAGAATTGGATGACATTCAATGAACCAAGAGTAGTGGCAGCGCTTGGGTATGATAATGGATTCTTTGCTCCTGGGAGGTGCTCCAAAGCATATGGAAACTGTACCGCTGGTAATTCTGCAACAGAGCCTTATATTGTTGCTCACAATTTGATTCTATCGCATGCAGCCACAGTTCAGAGATATCGTGCAAAATATCAAGTAAGATTGCACTTGTTCTTTGTTGTGAATGGGAAGATAATTAGTATTTGACCAGATTATTCTGAACATGATATCCTTGCATTTATTGATTGGAATGTACATTGCAGGAAAAGCAAAAGGGAAGGATTGGAATTCTGTTGGACTTTGTTTGGTATGAACCACTAACCAGATCAAAAGCTGACAACTATGCAGCTCAAAGGGCACGGGACTTCCATGTTGGATGGTAAAGTTTGTTTATGCCTCAATGACCATAATGATGAACATCAACGAATACATTTCTCATAAAGATCTAAAATTTCTAACTAAACCAAATTGTTGGGTACATTTGCAAGTTGCCTTACACTTGATCCCCTGGATTAGTACTGAGAAACTTTGACATCGTTGCCATTGAAAATAAGCTGAAGGAATTTGGCTAGAAATTATGTTGATATGATGGAGAATGTATGCATCATAGCAAGTCTGAGTTTATGGTGAAACTTACAAGACACATGGGCCTCAGGGACGCATGACATATGTACTAACAAAATTAGTAATTAATTTTGGCCGTATACAGGTTTATTCATCCCATTGTCTATGGCGAATACCCAAGAACAATGCAAGAGATTGTTGGAAATAGGCTACCCAAGTTCACAACAGATGAGGTCAAGATGGTGAAGGGCTCCATTGATTTTGTCGGCATCAACCAATATACAACCTACTACATGTATGATCCACATCAAGCGAAACCAAAGTACCTGAGCTACCAGCAAGACTGGAATGCTGGATTTGCTTGTAAGGAACTTACAAATTCACTACTCTATAAAGATAGAAGCTATGGAACTTCAATGTTTGTGTATCTTTTTGGCTACTAACATAGCTTCCTGTGAACTTTACAGATTCAAAGAATGGATTGCCAATTGGTCCGAAAGTAAGTTTTTCCCTCTTCACATGTTTCTATCACAGTTTAACAATGCTGGAGCCATGGTTTCCAATTGCATAGCTTCTGATTAATTGAACTTCTTCAGGCAAATTCTTATTGGCTTTACAATGTTCCATGGGGCATGTACAAGGCTCTGATATATATAAAAGAACGTTATGGAAACCCCACAGTGATACTTTCCGAAAATGGTATGCATCTATACGAATTTTAGTCTTTCTTTTGAGTTAGACTTTACGGGCTTTTGCAGTGATTTGTCACTCTCTATAAAGGTATGGATGACCCCGGGAACATCACACTTCCAAAGGGATTGCATGACACCACCAGGATCAACTTCTACAAGGGCTATTTAACTCAACTGAAGAAAGCAGTCGATGATGGGGCCAATGTTATTGGGTACTTTGCGTGGTCATTGCTTGACAACTTTGAGTGGAGATCAGGCTACACGTCGAGGTTTGGCATTGTCTATGTTGATTATGCTAATCTGAAGAGATATCCAAAAATGTCTGCCTATTGGTTCAAGCAACTGCTGACAAGGAAGAAACACTAAGCGCGGCCACGCTCTCTTTGTTTTTTCAGAATAATGTCTTTGCAGCATGCAACATGCTCGATTGTACTTTTAACTTTAGTTACTTCTCGGAGCATAATTAGTCAAGAAATGAGAACTGAGAGAGCAAAAATTAAAATTGGTCTTCGTGGTTATCCCTAGTGTTGTTTGCTTCTGTAGTCAGTGCATTTTTTTCTGATTGGAATTTGATTGTGCTGATTTGGATGGTGTTGAGAAGTTCACTGATGCAGCAAAATAGCTCTCAAAGATGCAATGAAGAAGAAGATCAGGGAGTAGGAGATGAGAAAACCTGAGAAAATAATTTGGGTTTAGAAATTTTAATTACAAAGAAAAATAAACAAAAAATGAAAATTGTTTCCCTGTTTGTAAAATTATGACCGAAAATGAATATCGTGCGTTCGATAACAGTAGAATTATCTGACAATTCTAAATCATGTCCGTCGCTTTCTGTTATTTTGTTGCTCTTCAATAGAACGGTCCAAACGAAGCCAAGTTCAGGTCGGACAACATGTGTATAAATAAAGCTTATTATCTATAACCAAGACAAGTTGATTTGGTCAATATTCGTTATCTTGTATTTTTCAGACATTTTTGTATTTATAATTCATTGAATTGGATCGGCCCATTAATTAAAAAATATATAAGTCTGAATTATATATATCCAAACTAACTAAAACATTATTCTCTCAATTTATCTATTAATAATTTTAAAAAATAAAGTTTAGCATATAGATGCTAATCTAATTTAATCAAAATATACTGCTTTCCACTAATCTTGGACAAGTTGCCGATTTTTCCAGACATCACAGTTAATAAAATGAAAATTATCCAAAGTGTCAAGATTTTATTCTTTTCTTCTTCTTCTTCTTTTTTTTTTTCCCTCTCTATAAATATAACTGTACGGAAACAGCCAAAACCCAAAGTCATATTTTTCTACGCACTCTGTTTTTCTCAAGATGACGAGGGCTGCTCAGTCGCCATTGTTGTTGTCGACATTCTTGCCTTGTAACATGCATATAGGAAATAAATAAAAAGAAGTCAAATTTTTTTTTTTTTTTTATTTTTGGTACGTCGAAGTGATATATTTTTTTATTTCAAATTGAGCAGGATGAACACGCGGGATAGATCAAACACTGTCCCTAAATTTTTTTTTATAAACTTAAATTTATGAATGGCTTAACCAGTGTAGTAATTGTGGTGTAAACTGAGAATACCATGATGTCGAATGCTTCTAATGTGACAGGAAGATGTATATCTCATGAAAAGGACGAACTTCGATGCAGACCGCTTCTCTATTTCACGGTCCAGAATTTTCCCAGGTGATTACTTTGACCTCATCGATCGTCCAGAAATTTATTTTGTTGCCTTCTATATGATCTTTTGAAGCAATATGTTATATGTCAATGGCTAGCCCTGCCTAATTGTATTGTTATGTCTCATTGCTGATGTAGATGTAACGGGAAAAGCGAACTGGAAGGGAGTCGCATACTACGACAGGTTGATCGACTACATGCTCGAAAGTGGTTAAACTTCAATGAAAATGCTCTGCAAATTGGGGTTTCTCTTTTTCATCTCCAACTCATGATGCTGCAAATACGTGATTTGAGTGATGTAATATAATGTTTTTTAATGAGCTGCAGACATTACCCCACATGCAAACCTTTATCACTGTGATCTTCCCCTTGCACTTGAGAACATGTACTTAGGAAGGTTGAATCGCCAGGTAGTGTAAGTGTTATTGCTCTCATTCATCGGTAATCTATGGTGATTGTGTGTGTGTGTGTGTGTGCGCGTGCATGTGTGCGCAGAAGAATCGCCTCTAGTTAAGGTTGAAGTCTCTGATGAAACATTTGAAATTCTTGCACGGAAGACTTTGCCGACTATGCAGATTTTTGTTTCAAGCCCTTGGCGATCGGGTGAAGAACTGGATGACATTCAACGAACCAAGAGTGGTAGCTGCGCTTGGCTATGACAACGGAATCTTTGCCCCTGCGAGGTGCTCCAAAGCGTTTGGGAACTGTACCGCCGAAGGTTCTGCAACTGAGCCTTATATTGTCGTCCACAATTTGATCTTAGCGCATGCAGCTGCAGTTCAGAGGTGCCACGAAAAGTATCAGGTAAGCTTGCGCCTATTCTTTGTTGTGAATGGATGCTAATTAGTGTCTCGTCACATTTATTGATAATCATTTTTATTGGAGGAAAAACAAAAGGGAAGGATCGGAATTCTCTTGGACTTTGTTTGGTATGAACCACTTGCCACAGGGAAAGCTGGCAATTATGCAGCTCAAAGGGCCAGAGACTTCCATGTTCGATGGCAAAAGTTCTTTATGCCTCAATGTCCACAGAGATAACAATCATCTAAAATATTGTTCATAGCAGACCAAATTTAGAGAAACATTAACAGTATTTGTGGCCCTAGATAGATTTATTCATCCCATTGTGTATGGTGAGTATCCAAGAACAATGCAAGGGATTGTTAGAGATAGGCTACCCAAGTTCACAGCAGAAGATGTTAAGATGGTGAAGGACTCGGTTGACCTTGTGGGTATCGACCAGTACACAACGTACTACAACCAAAGGACCTGGGCTACCAGCAAGACTGGAATGATGCATTTGCTTGTAAGGAGACGTCTTAACTTCATTCTGGTGTTGATAAAGAAGCTATGGTACTTTAAAGCTCTTGTATTCCTTCGGTTATTTAACATAGCTTCTTGTGAACCTTGCAGATTCAAAGGATGGAGTGCCGATTGGTCCAAAGGTAAATTTTTTTTTTTTTTCTCTCATCACATCCTCCCGTGACATTTTATTGGCTGGAGGGTATATTGGATTGCATAACTTTATACTAAATGAATTACTGCAGGAACACTCATATTGGCTACACAATGTACCGTGGGGTTTGTCCAAGGCTCTGATGTACATAAAACAACCTTACCAAAACCCCACGATGATATTTCTGAAAATGGTATCCTGTCTATACTAGTGTTAATCTTTCTATTTGGTTAATTTTCGTGGGTTTGCCTAGATTGTTTAGTATCTTGTTTAAACTTCAAAAAGGTATGGATGACCCGGGTAATGTCACACTTCCAACGGGATTACATGACACCACCAGGATCGGCTACTACGAAGGCTATTTAAGACAACTGAGGAAAGCAGTAAAAGATGAAGCCAAAGTGGTTGGCTACTTTGCATGGTCATTACTTGACAACTTTGAGTGGAGATCAGGCTGCACTTCAAGGTTCGGCATTGTCTATGTCGATTATTCCAAACTGAGGAGATATCCAAAATGGTCTGGCTTATTGGTTCCAGCAACTACTGAGGTGCAAGAAAAATTAAGCAGCCGGACTCTGTTTGGTAGTTTATAGAATGGTGTCTTCCCAGCAAGTCGTTGGTTAGTATGCTTCATTTTCCTAGATTGGTTTATTTTCTTAGGTAGTCTCCAAGACTGTTCTTAGGCTACTTTTAGCTTTAATTTTTTATTTTTACATTTTTTTTAAAAATTCAATACTAGTATAGTCAATTAAGCAATAGAAACTGCCAGAGGCTAGAAACAAGGTTTTCATCGCTATCCTAATGTTATTTGCTTCTACATTTAGAGTTCTTTTATTTTACGAGAAATTGATTGTCAGAATTCTTATGGTGCATTGAAAAGTTCATTGATGCATCAGAATATAAAACGTAAGAAGAAAAATCAGAGAACTTTTAGTAAATAATTTTCATATTACAACGAATTATCATCTGCAGTGTACCTGCTCATTAATTTATCATTCAGTTTCATAACTTGATAAGCAACCAAATACAGTATGAATCCTCCTGCAAGACTAACCTGAACATCTAAGCATCTGCTTGCACAATGTTTTCATTTCACTGGTTTACATATGAATCACCAACATTGTTCTTCCACACATTTGGTGGTAGATAAGTAGGCACAGACAATAGATTGTGCAGAAAGTTCTAATCTCCCCCAGAAACTCACAACAATATTGTTCAGTTCATGTTCCATTTTTCTTTTGCTATACTGCCTTTCAGCAATTCAATGATGAATAAACTAAAAGCTGCTTATAGATCCCCTCCAAAATAGTCCTTAAATCATAAACAAAGAGATTCAGATTCGAGCAAAAAAGTCCAGTATGGTACTCTTCTTGTTCACCAAACTCCTGTTAATAGTTCTGTTTGATGTCATATTTTCACCTCTCCTTTTCTGAACAGAAGTTTTTCTAGGCTTTGAATTCACACTCTCTTGGGAGTCATTGGTAATGTAGATGTCTGACTTTTCTGCTTCAGTCAACTCTGAAGATTGCTCAGACTTCATCTCTCTATGATCCAAGCATACTTTGATGTGTTTTAGTGTCTTGGAAATGTTGTTTTTATAAACCTTGGATTGAACAACATTAGGAGTAACACACGATACATTCTCCTTTTCGTCCTCTGTAAGAGCTGAGACTTCCTCGGTGCCAGCTTCCATCATGTCCCAGTGGCTTTCCTCCAACTCTCTTATCATGAATGGATTGTTTTGACCCTTCAGTGGAGTACCATTGGGAACAAATGCCTCTTCTGTTCCACCAGGAACTTCTGGTGGGAAAACAAGTTTCTGGAGTCTTAAGGCTTCGTTGATATACTTCCTTTCAGTTAAAATTGCATCTTGCTTCGTCATCATGCCTGCCACCACAAAATCATCCATACAAAACATGCCAATTTGATGTCACTCATGAACGGTATTGTATGCCGCATGTGTCATATCTACTTGGGTACGGAAGGCTTCACAATTTGCACATTCGTAAATTGACAGATATATGTGTTGCACATGCATTTGTCAGCATATCATGTTTAGAAATTTATATATCTGGATGTGTAATTGAGGTCATCTCACTACAACAAATGGTAGAATCGGTAGCAAGAAAAAGTGGATGTTACGGCAGTGACTTCAAAAGTTGTTGCAAGTTAATTATTGCAGGAAAAAATTATCTCAACAAAAGTCGTGGTGAATTAAAATGTGATAAAAGTTGTCAATATGACATATGACAGCAAGACTTCCATGAGTTGATTTAGTAGCAAGCTCATAAGATGCTAGCAAAAGTTTTATAGTTTTGGCAGTAGAAATTCTTGCTGCCTAACGTATAGTTTCTCATAATCTGGTTTGTAGGTTAAGAACTTGCCTGTGGCACCATTTTCGGTGGGTTCACTAGAAGAAAAGGCCACAAAACGGCTCCTTTTTCTGGATGCAACAATAGCATTAGCTTTCTGAGTGACATGTCTTGGCTCACACTGAGAACTTGGAAAATAATCAAAGGCCTCCATGCTCTTTGGATTTAATTTTCCTTCAGCAATTGCACTTGCTACAGAAGAAGGAATATCTCTGACACCAATTATTTCAGTCAAGGAAAAAGTATTGCACATAACACCCAAAGGAATGGCATTCACGGGTACACTATCAGCAGATGAGTCAAAGAATGCAGTTTCTAAACTGCACTGTAACAATGTCTAGAATCAAAGAGATGCTGTTGAAAAGACAGACCGTTAACAATGCAAGAAACAGCAGGTGGTATTCTAAAACGAGAGCTTTGTCGGTGGAAGGCTACCCAGTGAGTGTTTCAGCAGTAACAAACAGAACTCATTAATTGGGATGAGGATACGGCCCAAGGAAATCAAGCTCCCCATTCAGTGATTCCAGAAGATTTTGTGAAAGAGGTTTCATGTGTTTGAGCATCTTAGTTTTTGCATCATATCTGAAAGAAGGTGAGAAATTCAGCATGAACAAGACAAGTATAAAGAGCCTCAAGGAATAAAGCATGTCACATGATTTAATTTTATTATGTCTTACATTTGAGCATGCTGAAAAACTGCAACTGCTTCTCTGAATGATTTGGAGTAATCTTCAGGCATTAGACTGCCCTTCTCTAACTTCAATACTGATAAAACCTGTAAGCAAGCTACTCAATTTTTATAGTTCAACATAACCTTACTATGCTATACCTATAAGTAATCATGGAAAACTGATTTTATCTATAAAACACAAAATTTATTTTTCTGTGAAAGGGTTCACAAAATTTAATAGAAACATTGAATTGCCAATAAACTGAATCAGCCAGGAGCCAACCAAACTGTGAGCAATTTTACCTTCTTCAGATTTTCTTTTCAGCTGAGGTTACATTGCTGACAGTGGAATCATCATCTGGGATTATTATTATTGAACCAAGATTTTCAAACTAGTACACCCCATTCCCCCATGTGAGTTGCTTTTTCCCCAACAATTGTTAGTCATTACCTTGGAGAAACAGCCTATTTATAACACTGACAAACTCATCCCAATTATGCAATGTTTAATTTGACACTTCAGGTTATTCCTTTGAAAGCCAAGTCTCTGTTAATTTCAACGGGAATAAACATTCAGGACATTGCATTTTAGAACTTAGTTTTATGAAGATTGAATTGTCAAATTGCATCCAGCTAATATAATTCACTTTTCCCAGGGCAATAAGTATCGTAGTTGGGCAGAAAGGTTCAGTTAACATTCCAGTTCATTGATAATATGCACCATTGCCCTAAAATGACATAACAAGCCCAGGAAAAAAAATTATATGTATGAAAAGAAGGCCTATATGATAGCTTGAATCATGCTCTTTAAAATTCATTTTCGTGAGAATCAGAATGTGATGTGTTCCATCAGCTATCTCAAAAACCACTACAGCACACTTACTCGGTCTAAGTTTCGATACTTGGAAACAAAGGAATGAGCTTTCGCAATACCAATTCCAGGAATGGATGGAAGAAAATCACAACCAGATAAGACACACATACCTGCAAATATGTGAAACAGTAGCCAATTTGCAATTAAAATGCAATAAAAAACAGTGTTATTCTGCTAACACATAAAAAGGGCATAGCCAATGCATTATGCTGCATTAACCTTGTTTTCTCACAAAGAGGCTGTTTTGGTGACTTAACTGTGACCCCCAGTCACAATAGGGTAAACTTTACTATTACATTCAGGCTCATCCTTCGTCTGGTTAACTCATGATACATGAAAATTATTTGCTAGAATTGTTCCTCCTATTGTAATTGTGGAAAAACAAGGACAGTGCAAGTTTATATAAGAATTTAGTCTCCCTTATAGATGCATAAAAGAAGGGCTAGAATGGTAGGGATACTCCATTGTGACCAGTTGAGGGCTGTCACTCTCCTTTTATTAAGAAAACAAGCCTTAGCTCCTCAAGCCTGAAAAGATCTGACCTGGGACTGGTAGCCTTTGAACTGCCTCTAGCTACAGGGTAACTACTATTCTTACTCCAGGGTTACTATTCTTCCTCCCCGCAATGTGTGAGCCTTGTACATTGAGACACCATTTTCTATAGATACACAAAAAAATTAGGATGGGAATACTCTTGGGCACCCAGATCCTCATAGTTCTTGTTTTCAAAAGCACCTCTTTGACTTTGGTCTGTATTGTGACCTTGTTTTTCTTATTACCATGAAACAGAGAAGTTTAAGTAGCTGCAGTCTCAAAAAGCTAACCTGTAAACAATTCCCTGTCAAAGCATTGGAAAGAAGGCTTGCATGACTTGGCATCAAAAATCTTATCCAGAACCACCTCTTCACCATTACCATATTGATCCATTTTAAATATGGTCTGTTAGCAAACAATGCAGATCAAAACAAGAAGATACCAGTAGCTTCAGTAATTTATACAGTTAACACAATTATCTGGAGAACATTAGACATCCATTGCCAACAAGTCAAAGTTTTTCAGTTCTTACAGCTTGGCAGCCATATGCCAACAAATCACTGTCCTCTGTGATAACTGCTGCTATGCCACCTTCTCCTGCTTCAAGACTTGACAAGTGTGCTATCTGTGCATCGGCCTCATAGGGAGCTACAACAAATTCTATATTCTCTGATCTCAAAATCTGGGAGATGACCATAGGATGTTGTGTATCATAAACTTGGAACCAGAAGCAATAAACAGTGATAGAACTACGAAAGTAAGAAATGCGGAGAAAAGCAGAAAATGTAGACCCTCCAAAAAATCTGCAACCATGAGGAACATATAGCCAGTTGAAGTATGGTGATCGTGTACCTGAATCAATTGGTGTGCCATCAACGGGGTGATACTCACTGCTTTCTACGTGTTAAAAAAAACAAAAAAATGAAAACAAGAGCAAATTGATTATTTTTTAAATAACTAGAAAAGGGGAAATCTTAAGCACGGATTTATGAGCTAATCACGATGCATTGCAACTTAATGGGGAAAGAGAGAAGGAACAATAATTCTAAGATTGCTGACAACATATAATCTATGAAATTTGCTTTGCATAAAAAAAAAACCTAAGATGTGCAAGTTTTTAGAACCAAATCAAACGGGAGTAAACATGGAATGTCAGAAACATCAATTTTATTATTCTCCTTTTCAATTTGATCACTGACAAGTAAAGGGAAGAGGTTACAAGATTCATAAAGCCCACTTTATTCCAAACAAATAAACTTAATACGCAGCAGCAAAACGTAATATTGATTCAATCCAGCCTCCAAAATAAATCCATTATTGATTTCAAAATCCAGAAGAATTTCCAATCATATAAATGAAAGGAAAAGGGAAAACCAAGATAGATTAACACTGTATCTCCAGTAAATGGCTGGACTCAACTCTTATATCAAAAGATAGAAACACTTTTCGCACCTGGAAGAGCTCAGCAGCAGCATCAACATTCCCCTCTTTGAGCTTCTCCATTGCCAACTCCCGATTAGCTTCTCGTTTCCTGAACAAAATAATAATAATAAAATAAAATACCAACCCCTAACGAGCACTCCAAAAAAGGCATTTCTCAAACTTTCTGTTCCATGATAAGAGAATGTTTAAAATTTACCTGTGTCGCTGATTTTCTGTAGCGGATTTGCACGGAATGTTTCCCCCATCGAAAACAACCACTGGTGTTATCTTGTAGTGCCTAAGCAGATTGACTCGGTGCATGAAGTAATCTATGTATCGCAGCTTCTTGTTTCCATTTGTATCAAGACAAATCTCCATACTGCATGAATATGCTGAAAAAGTGCACACAAAAAAAATCATTAAAAAAATTCCATCTACTCACTTCCGCAAAAGAAAAATCAAATCTTTAGGAGACTGACTGCACAAACACAATCAAACTTCAGAAGTCCATTATTACCTCCTTTGTGGAGCCAAGAATATGCGTCGACACCCACCTGTAAAAAACAAAAATTTAAAATTTAAAAAAAAAAAACCCAAAAGAAATAAACAATGACATCAACTGGTTCACAGAAGGAAACCCAATTGGAAAAGATGCTTAAGGAGCCCCCCCCCAAAAAAATTGATAGATTTTTACTCGCTCGCCTGCATATTTGCTGATGTGAATGGGTTCAATGTAAGGCTTCATGAACCTGAGAAGGTCTTTGATACCCATTTCACTTACTGCCGTTGGATTTCTCTCTGGGGTTTTGGCTTAGATTTTTGGGGGCTTTTTTTTTTTTTTTTTTTTCCCTTTTGCTCTCCGTTAATTTGTAAATTGAAGGAAAACCAATGGGCAAGACTGGTTCTTTCTTAACGATAATAAATAAATAAATACACAAAATGGCGGGAAGAATAGCAAATGTCAAATTAAGGCGGCAACCAAATTACAGCGACGCGGCTGAGAGGTTAAAGTCACGCGCGGCTGTCATAGATGTGCTCTCACAGGACATTTGCCACGTGGAAAATTCGATCCATCTGGTACGTACGATCAAGTATTTCTCCATTTCTATTTTGGTGTTGGTCTGACCACTCTCCAAAAATAGGAACCGCAACCACACGACTAAGTACTCAGACGAGACCGCCAAAAATAGAAATAAAAATGGGCAACGGTTTTTTTTTTTAAATAAAATTTTCAATATATATATATTATTTATTATTATTATTTTAATTTAGAACAAGTTTAGTACCATAATCGACCAAGAACTAAAACTGAACCTAACTACAAGTGACCAATTCAATTCTATATCCTGGCCAGAGAATCAGCACCACTTTTTTTTTTATTATTTTTTTAAAAATTTTTATTTTATGATTTGCATAATGGAAAAACAGCGAAGATACCCTACAGAGCTGAACCTATGGAGGATCATACCTCGCATTACACGTAATAGACATCCACTAATTATTATAATTTTGTATGCTTAGACGTATATTTAGTCTTATTAAATGTCTTAGTGAAAACTTGGATCCTAAATTTTACTTAGAACGTTCTCCTAACTAATAAATTATAATGATCGGTGTATTTTACAGGGAGTTGACTTTGCGACTTTTACCGGGAGACTTATCAAAATTTTCCAGTTACAAAATTAGAAGATTTGCAAAATCTAGACTAATTCCATTGTTAGCCCTCGTCTGTCAAGTTGATTTCGGTTAGCTTTTAGAAGTTCGTCTCAAATATAGCAGCGTCCATTGTTCGCAGTACAACAATCTATAGCTAAGACCCTTTAATTTGAGAAGCGAAATTTCAAGATCTCAACTTAGGGGGCAGGCGGGCCAGCTCGGCACCTGTTGATTGGGTTGCAACCTCGGGTCCGAGGATGGGCCGGGCCGGGAGGAGCGGTAATATCTTGGCAACCTAGAGGAGGAGGTCCTGACCTTGTGCATGGATCAATAACCCCGGGAGCCAGGTCATCTGGCCTGAACTTCACGGGTCATCACACATCAGCATCGGCGTAATAACGCTGGTGAAAACCAGGCAGATGGACAATGTCACTGCATTAAGCTTTGAACGTCCCGTGGATCGTGGTGGCTTACATACATAATATGGGAAATGCTATCAGAGGAGTAAGAGTCCTCGATTCTCCCTTTTTCATTGCAGTTAATTGGTATCTATAAATGGCGTAGCAGTAGATGATTTGATCATATTAATAAGATTGAGCAATCGAAGGTAAAAACAAACGGCCACTTGCGGATCGAACACTTCGTGAGAAATTATGATCATAGGCTTGATCTCGACCGTCTGGTCCTCTTATCATCACCACTCAAGGCTGGCCCAGTGGCCTCTCCCAGATTCCTAAGAACCATCTGGGGAGTGTGGGCTGGCTTGCAATCCACCTTCTTTTTTGGGTGTAACCAAGGGTCCCCACTCCCTCTGGTCAACTAATAACAGCTAACACCACTCCACCGCTAGCACTACTACTGATGTAGTAACATATTTAGAGAGAACATTTAGTAAGCCGAACGGAAAAACAATCCAGACCGACATGACCGAATTTGGAACAAAGTTCGTATTAACACGAAATGGAAGACCGAAACATTGCGTAACATCAAAATCCAAAGTAACAGAGGCCTCGAAGCCCGCATATAATATCCAACAAAAAGAAACAACTAATGATCCAGCAATTCCAAAATTTCTTACTCTTAAGTCTCAAAACTACTACGGGGGAAATCATTTGCCATCTGATCCCAAAAAGAAGATAAAATAAGACATCGGCCAACAACTAGAGCCGCCCAATTAAATTTGGGATCAAAACTTTGTCATTGCTGGCATCAGTCAACCGCTCAAAGCCTCTTAATAGCGACCAATCCCCCAGACTCTGATTACACCGTCTGTGTAACCACTGAACAGGGTGCTTCCGTCGGCGCTCCAATTCAAGCTTGTGCAGTAGATGTTCTGCAATTCACAAATGTTACGACAGTATAGTTATCTTAACTTCTCAAAAACTCAGAAAAGGGCATCATTTGTTATGCTAATGTTGCCATCCACACATCTTCAAACACACAGCATTCTGCTGAGGATGTATTAAACAAAACTCACTGCACGAGTGACGCATAATGACAGCCTAATCAATACAACCAAAATCTGTCAAAAGCATATACCAATAATAACGAAGCAGGGGCGAACCAAAGATACGCAGATATTTAGAGGATTAACCCATTTAATCAAAGCAAGGCCACAGATAATGAAATCCAGGCCGCGATAGCATAAAATATGAATAACGTTTCTAAGCAGTAATAAGGGATCTAAAATGATGAAGTTACGTGAGATTCATATCATATTCCAATGGACCAGCCTAGTTGGGTTGATTCTGTAAACTATTCTTGGCGATACACCTAGGATTATGCAGAAAAAGTACAAATAGCAATCGGTAAAACAAAATACACAACCAGTATGTATCAAAAGAAGTCTATAACAGCAGAACCCATTCCCATTACAAAATGTTCCCATGCCAATGAAACAAAATACTCGATGAACAAAAAATCATCAACGATTACTAAAGATCTCCTATAAAAGACACATACGGCAGCAAATCAGTATGAACTTGCAAAGGAAAAAGAGTTAGATATGATAACGAATAGACAGAGAGGAAACTGGATAATACCTTGATCTTGGCACCAGTAGAAGCTGCAGTGCCGTCGGATTTCTCGGCTTCCGCCTTGAGATCCACCTTCAAATCCTCTACAATGCTCTTGCTTTCCAGATCCCAGATTTTGATGCTATTCTCCGTTGCCGCACAAAGCCAATACCTATTGGGACTGAAGCAGAGAGCATGAATCACTGCCCCAGCATCCAGGCTATATAGCCTCTTCCCCTCTGCCAAATCCCACAGCAATATAACCCCATCTTTCCCTCCGCTGGCGCAAAGCGACCCATCCGGCGAAACGGCCACCGTGTTCACGTACCCGCCATGGCCGGTCAGAGTCGCTCTCAGCTTGCAATTGGTTAAATTCCAGACCTTGACGGTGCGGTCCCAGGAGGCGGAGACGATGGTGGGTTGATGCGTGTTGGGGCTGAAGCGGACGCAGCTGACCCAATCGGAGTGGGCGTCGCCGTCCTGAATGGTGTACTTGCACTCGCCGAGCGTGTTCCAGAGCTTAATCGTGCGGTCGCGGGAGGCAGAGACGATCTGGCGGTTATCGATAGAGAAAGCAACGGAGAGGACGTCCTTGGTGTGGCCAACGAAGCGGCGAGCGGAGACTCCGGTGGCGAGGTCCCAAAGGCGGAGCTCGCCGTCCCAGGAGCCGGAGAGGGCGAACTGGCCATCGGAGGAGAGGACGACGTCCTGAACGAAGTGAGAGTGGCCGGTGAGGCGGCGGCGGGGGACGCCGAAGGTCTTCTCCTCCTTGGTGAGGTGCCAGAGGATGATAGACTTGTCGCGGGACGAGGAGACGATCATGTCGGAGTTGTCGATAGGGGTGGCGATTGCCGTGATCTGGTCGGTGTGGGCCCTCATGGTGCCGCGCAGCACTAATCCCTCAGCCATTGCTCCTCACACCGACTCTCTCTCTCTCTCCTAGCCGAAGATGGTGTTTGTTTTTTTGGGAGGCAGCGTACAAGGTTAGAGGCCGAAATGATGTTAAAAGAGTTTTTATACATGGTTCGGCGGAGAGCTGCCTAGGGTTTTTTTGCCACGCTCTTGGGACATCGGGTGGGCTTTTTGTGATGTTCGGTGCTAATGGGCCGGCTCTCGAATTGGATTGGAAACATCTTCCTTTTGGATTTGATACCATTATTTTTTTCCATTCTGTTTTGGGCCACTTTGATCCATAAGCGAAATGAAATAAGCTTCCTTACCAGAACATATAAATTTGAACCAAATACACTTAAAATCACACTATATTATTTATCATTTAAAACAGTTATTTAATTTATAATTTAATATGTATTTATTTATTTATTTTATTAATTAATATTTAAATTTTCACACTGATGATACTCATTCATAATTAAAAAATTTATGATGTATTTTTTTTATTATAAAAGAAATTTACAGTGTATCATTTTTATATACGAATCATTTATATAAATTTCATTATTTTATGTTATATCAATTAATACGGTGGACACACGGCCAGCCATAACATCCAAGAAACAACAATGGCAACCACTGGCAGCGGCGGCGGCGGCGGCAACGGCAGCGGCGAAATCCTAATGCTCGAGGGGCCGCCGGAGTCGTCCCGCCCTTGGTCCGCCTCTTCAGACGCCGAAGTAATCGATGCATTGCCGTACATCGACGACGATTACGTCAAGACCGAGGTTGACCGGCTCGTTGAGGAAGAGATGCGTCGGAGTTCTAAGAAACCCTCCGATTTCTTGAAGGAATTTCCTCCTCTTCCCACGTTCAATTTCGAGGTTTTTTTTTTTTTTAAGCTGCATTTCTGTTTTTGCCCTTTGGAAAATTAGTAATAGCTATGTTGATTAGGGTTTATTATTTTATTTCTTTTTTTCAATTTGCTCAGTTCTGAGGGATTATGTGCGAGTTATGATTTAAGAAAGTTCAACCGATTCTATTTCGAGTGAATTTCGAGTGTTGTTGTTCTCTGTTTGGTTGCTGAGAAATTTTTGGATACGGAAATGAGCTTTCGAAAATGGGGATATTGCAGCTGACATGGAATTATTAGAAGCAAGATTGAGGTCAATAGTTTATTATTTGCTTGTTTGATTGGTGTATCTTTATCGCAGAATTACCCAATGCTCGCTAAAGAGTACGACCGTGTGCGTGCTGGGAAGCCTCCAGTTACTCTTGATTTTTCAAGATATGCTCACTTAGATTTGCCACCTGCAAATAAGATGAATGATGAGACTGCATGGAAGCAGGCGCTTCAAAAGGCACAACGATTGTTGCAACATCAAGTAATCAGGTGTGTGATTACATGCATGTAGTCTCTCTAATTGATTTGAGACTTGTGGTGGGTGGTAGTGAAATGTTTTGTGGTGAGAGTTGATTGTTCTTGGTGCAATTGTGGTGCTATCAAATAGAAAATGGGGATAGCATTGTTAACATGTCAAATGGACCATACACTAAGCATTCTTTGTTCATGTTTGGCACACTATATTGTGTGGCCTACTGTTTCCAGTTGACATCTGTTGCTGTCTTATCTTCTTCTCCTTCACTCTAAAGGCACTGTTTCTTTTAACCCCAAATGTTTTTATGCAATGTCACAAATCAACTTTCTCATCACAAATTATGTTCCGGGATGAACTAACCCCCTGTGAGCATTATCAAATTTTGATGTCTACTGCTGACTATGGAAACTTGGACTGGTTTGCAGGCTGGAAAACTTGGATCTGATGTCAAAATATGGTCCTGATGTCTGGGTACAGCACAACCGACAGTTAGAAGTTATGCTATCCAGGTCTTAAGATTTCTTTTCTGTATTTTCTACAATTATGAGCAACCAAATTTCTTGTTTTGTGGGACACATTTATCAGTTGGATATGTGGCATTACTTATCATGAAATATCCCATCTTGGACTCCTGAAATTTGTTCCCAATGTTGGCCTTAGTGTGAGGCTTTGGATAGCTGCAAATGTCTCTATTGCACTCTATTTTGAGATAGATAACCTGCAACTTGTCCAGTTAGATGGTGAGAGGAGAGGGATTGAGGGAGAAGATGACTTAAGTTGACTTGGGAATCTTTGATTAGGAAGGATTTAGGACACCTACATCCCACACCAAACTCAGTTATGATAGGATGGAAAGTCAAGAATGATTCATGTAGCCAACACTATTTAAATTTGGTATCAAGGCATTGTTGTGGTGGTTGTATAATCTGTAACTTGATAATGATTAATTGAATGCTTCTTTTACTGCCTCTGCCTAAGTCATGAGGCACTCCTCTTTTGTTTTTTCTTCCTTGTTCCATCAAATAGGATTTGTCGCTCTTCCATACCGTTGTATGTATAGACTTGCATTGCTTGGAAGAAAACATGGTGCAAGTGGTTTCATCATTATTTCAACATAACTAGCATTTGAATATCGGTAAGCCATTCTCTTTTGCTCAAAATCTAAGCTGCTAAAACTGAACTGGAAAGCCCCTGGAGATAAAATGTTGCAAGACTGAAACCTAAAAGAAATACGACCAAAATGTTTAAAATATGTCAATTTGGTCTTTTTGTCAAAGTAAAAATGTGTTTACTTCTAAATGCAAGTGCTTTTGAAATTTTTAACGCATGATAAATGCTGTAGACAAATGTGCTTGCCCACTCATACACACATAGTTTCCTTTTTTGGCCCCAGGCACACCATTTTGGGAATGGAGGGTTGGGAGGGGTGGGGGGGGAGTTGGGGAGGTAGGGTTTCAGAGCTAGGTTGTTGCTTTCCTGGAAGGTGGCAAGCCAAGCATACCTTGTGGCTCAAGAGGGGCCATACGTTGGTCATGTATGCACAATCTGTACAATGAATACCCAATCCTGTGATAGACAAACTGGCTGTGCTTATCCTGTTTTGTTCTTTCATATGTCGGTGGGATGGAAAAACAAGCCAAAAAGCAGTGTGGTAACTTTTGCATTGGGTATCAGCAATGCAAAGTTCTGAGAATAGCTTAGGAAAAAGTTCAAAATTGATGCAGTTTATTTCTTCATTTGTCTATTCATCCATATGGAGGGGCCTTAGCATATTGCATATATCAACAGTAGAATTTTGCTTTCGTGTTGCCTTGTGCATACATGTCTTGAATGTTTTCTTTTTATTTTTCAGAATGCAAAATTTAGCTCAGGAGCAAAATGAGAAAATTGAGGCTGTAAATCGAGAAAGGAAATATCATCAGGTTTGATTTATAACTTAGCTTGTTTTTTGTTGAATACCATGGTGCATTTCAACCTGAAAAAAATTCTCTTTTGAATGATCAGCAAAATACTGCGTATGAGCTGAATGCTTTATCCACTCAATGGAAGGAGCTTTGCCAGAAAAATATAGGAATTGAAGCAGCTTGTGCCAAAATTGAAATGCAAATAGAAGAACTGAAGAGAGAAGCTGTGGAGAGGTAGTCTAACTTAATTTTTCAGTGGGTTCTTTTGCAAGTTACTATTATAGAAGCTAACTGGCTTCCTGATATTCAGAGGTTGGAACTTGGAAGTGAACATAGAGAATGGTTCTTTGGTGCATTGACGAAATTGAGGTACGATTCTTTGTTCCTGTCATTTGATTGGGATTGAATGTTGTAGATGACCAATTTGTACCTTAACCCCTTAGTGTATGACTTGGGGAAATTCTAGAAGCCCAATTCTAGTAATAAGGATTAAAGCCTTGTGTATGTCTAACCATGGGCCAGTTCAGAATCAGATCTGAACCAGTTTAAACCCAGAACTACAACTGAAACTGTTTAATGGTCCTGAACCAAACCAGAGCTTCAAGGGACTGGTACAGATCAAGGTTTTTCCCCTTAGAAAACCAGAACTGAAACCAGTCTGGTTTTGAACTGGGAATTTAAAAAACTAATTTTTTTAATATAAATTTTATATGTTGATTATTTAAGTTTTTTAAAGTTTTAGCGACATATAATTTCTTAATTATTTCAACCAAATAATCTATAACTTTTTTTTTTTTAATTTTTCTATGAAAAATGTGCCATAAAATTTTTGTAAAAATTTATTAGAATGTCTTTTCTTGAAAAAGGAGGTGAAAGGAGGCCAGTGAGTTCTGAACCAGAACTGAAACCTGCCCGGAAACAGAAATGAACCATTCCTAGCCGGTTAGGTTCTGGTTCCTGCTGACCATGAAATTTTAACCAGGAGTTCTGAACCAGAACCAAACTGGACTGTGGTCAGGTATAGCTTCATGACTGGAGAAGGCTGACTTGAGTGACCAAAAGTCTTTAAATTAACAGAGTTAGCATCATTGGAGTAGCAACCAGTTATGTAAGTGAAATCAAGTGAAAATAATTGCCTAAGTGTAGTTACTTTCTGCTGCCATGATTGTAACAAAACCTCATAATGGATGGAATTAATCAGGTACTGGTTTAGAAAGTATGGGAATTGTTCTTTTGAAAAGGTTTTATTATAACCTTTTTGTTCACTTGTCATGTTGCAGGCTTTGTTGGTTGATTCCGAAAGGTGGAATGGTGGAGGTAATTCCAAGTCACTGCTGGATTTTGTTAGCCTGTGCACCCGTTAGTATTTCTTGGTTTGTCCAAGCTTTGTTGTGTGGTGATTTGTTTATTGCTTGGTTGTAAAATCGGTGGTGCACTGGATATTTTATCATTGTGTTAGTTCCCATATCTTTAACTGAAGGCCGGAAGCCACTGTTGACTGCCCCCATATGGTAAGTAAGACTGGTGGGGATGTGTGAAAAGTGCTGAGAGGTGGGGAGGAAGTAGTCCTCTGGTGCATGTAGACTCGAAATTGCAGAATGGACTAAAACTAGTCTTGTGATTTCATGCTTTGTTGGACGGATACATGTCTCGGTGCGTTGCTTTGCTTTCTTGGATGTCTGATATTTACCTTTTCTTATAAAGGGGCAAAAATAAATATTAAGTCGTACGTTTCTTCTTTGTGCTCGGCGTCAGTGATAAGCAGCCTGCACCATACCTTAATACCGTATCACCATATTCTCAGTTTTCTCTTAGGAAATAGCAACACAACAGGGAAGATTATACATCCAACTGCCCCGCTGTGCAAAACACAGGATGCCCGTGATATTGCCACGGTTTTGCTCTGGTCCTCTGCGGATAATAGTACTGGCCAGCTCTTACTTGGGACTTAGGTTTTTTATTTTTTTGTTGGGTCTAATTAAATTAAGAAGAAAAAGTGAACTACGAGAGCTGTTTGAGCCCCCGATTTCATCCTACTCATGGTACCGCCTAAAGTCTATTATCTGAGCACCAATTTTCAAATTTAGTAATAAGCCTGTAGTCACGTTCAATCGAGGTCCGAATTCTTGTTAAGCATCAACTTTTTTCCACACTTATTTAAAGAGAAGAATAGTTGAGTATTGTAGGATTTAGGTTTAGTAATCATTGATAAAAGTTCAGATAAACGATGACTAGTATTCTTAGAATCTCTTATTTTGTTCATAGTTAAAAAAAAGTCATTTTTAATAAACTTTTAGGACTAATTATTTGTCAGAGAGGAGCAGCGGAACCCTAAAAGAATTTGGAGTTATCTGAGAGCGTCGAACGAAGAGACCTTTTATTTTGAAGTTCTTATAATTTCCCAATATTTTTTGAAGTTCATTAATCAAGGAAAAAAAAATCAATATTATGTTCGGTATTTTAATTCTTACATTAAAAAATATAAAATCTGTCAATATTACTTCTTCTTTCTCCCTATGTGGCTCTCATTCAGTTTTTCCCGATAAATTTTCGGTAAAATACATTCGTCTTTTCGAGATGACTCTATGGAAAGGTAGCAAAATAAAAAATATATATAATTTAGGCATAGAATAATTATAAATTTCATAATCAGGCTCTGGCAAGTAAAAAAAAATCAATAACCCGGAATAATTTTGCCGGAGCGAGACTAGGTCTTCAAAAAAATATAATGAACTACTATTAAAAAGAGTAATTATAAGGAGTGGTTTACGGTTTTGTTAGGAGTTTAGGTGACAATATATTCTATGGCGGATTGCTGCCCAATTGCTCGTTCTTTCTTGGGCAAGAGTGGTTATTTTTTGTTTTTGAGCCTTGCTTTGCGTATAACCTACAAGAACAGAGAGAATATATTTATATTAACAAGCTAGCAACATTAACAGAGCTAAATATTACGGCGATAACATATACTTCATGAAAACCCCGTTAATTCCCACATACATATAGTGCAGCGAAATATGCCCTGCACACCCATCTTAGCCACAAGAGATGAACATGTGGCTATGAAATAAGAAAGAACTACCCTATGTATCCAAATCTTTAGTTTTTGATCTAAGTAGAGTATTAAATACCAAGTGTAAAATAGAGCTGTACAACTTATTACATATATGCTTACAAGAATTTAAGGCCAATAAGGAATGTGTAGAAAAATATCTTATACCTACTGATTAGACATCTTATTTGAACATTCAGATAAGCTATTACATTATCTTCATCCACAGATCCATAGCAACTGATTAGATAGATCAACCCACGACAGCTACTCTCTCCCCCCTCCCTCTCTCTCATACACAAGCTCAAGCTCCAAACGGTGCAGGCAGCTTAGACTAACTTTACTGTGCTGCATGTGATCTAACCAGAAACAACTCTTATTTCATTCTTCAACGGCTTCATGTCCAATGGAGATCGAATGATCCTGCTGCAGGCTCATCACTTGTCCAAGCAAATCAACAATATTGAGTACAACGACAAAAACTGAAGAGTCAGTACCCTTGGAACTACCATATTCAATTTGAAGCAGGATCCTGGAACAAAAAATCAGCGAAAAAAGAAGTTGCGGAAGCTAGATAGGTATATAAGCAGATATAAACTGCACATAAAATATATCAAGATCTGTCGCAGATCTATTACTAAATGAATGATCTGATCCCATAAAATCAAGATACAGAGAAGAAAGGTGTAGAGCTCCCTTCAATCCAAACAAGGATCTAACAGCAGGTAATGTAGCTCCTGAGATATGCAAGCCGCAAGCCTATCCAACGAAAAAGCATCCAAAGGATGACGGGATAGGGCTGTGGGATCCATAGCTTAGCAGCTAAATCTACCCAGTAAGAGCCTCCATTGGACTTCAAGGAGCTCCACCCCTTAACCCCTACATATATATTATCTCTCAGCTTTAAACATCACTGACAACACGCAAAACCCTAACACATCCCCCAAAAGAGTCAATCTTGATTTCTATTTAATTATGATTGATAGATCCAAGTAGTTCTTTTAGCTCCGAGTCTCAAACCCTGAGATTAATACAAGCCAAAAGAAAGGCACTAACAAGGAAAACGTTGCTGCAAGTATAAAGAAGACGAACAAAGTAATAAAAAAGACCCATCAAATTCGAAGCACACCCACAAACAAATCTGTTTGGCTCTATCAAAGAACTTCACATCCCTGAAGAAGCTACCATAAAGAAAAACCACAAGGAACAGAAAAAATAAATAAATAAATAAGAGAACTTTTATAAGCAACTGAATTCTCCCACGGAGACCTCCAGATCCCTAAACATAAAGTTCATTACCGTATTACATATAAAGTACCAAACTACCGAAGGCTTATCTGCCAAACTACTATCCAGTTAAACTGTTTACAGCTAACCTCTGAATATATACGATCCAAAAGACCACCAACAAAACCCTATCTGGAACAACCCATCTACCCCAGAAGATGCCCCTCTCCAAAACCAAGCGCATTAGAAGCGCACGCTAACCCATGCCATTGAGTGCTAGCGACCTTTCACGGAAAAAAAGGTATATGCTGGGTGATATTTTTATAGTGCTTTTTTAAGGGTAAATAGTGGTGGGTCGGCAGGAGCTGTTTTCTTTGCTTCTATCAAGAAAAGTCTCTTGGGAACCGGCTCCTATGTTAGATTCCCCGCTACTACTGCTACTGCTGTTATGACTGTTGATGATCACATGCCTTGTTGGGTTTCCTTTTTACAGCCTCCGCCTGTACACGATATTTTATTTCATTTTATCGCTATTTTCACTTGAATACTGTGCTTTTACGACTTACGTGCGTAAAAATGCTTTCTTCAAAGCAAAAATGGAAGTTAAAAATACCGTGAATACTCTGTCCGGCATTATAGAATGAGGAAAGGCATCGCTGGCAGGGCCTTTTTACACCTTCGAATTATATTTGCCGAGCAAGCTTCTCCAGACAAGTACGCCAATGCTTGTTATATTTTAAGATTTTGGTTAAGCGTAAAATTAAGTGAATATTTTATATATTATATAAAATTTTCATATCTATTTTAATCTATCAAATTTATATCATTAAATATTTTTATTCAAAAACAATGATATAACTCTTTTTCATTTAAATGGTATTATTACGTGTGAAATATATATATTTTCTAAAATATATATATATATATATATATGAAAAAATATTAAATATTATAGTAATAAATTAAAATTAAATTTGAATGAATTTTTTTATTTGATTTTCACATTAAAAAATTAAAATTTAATATTATGTTTTTTATATAAACTTTTATTTGTGAAAAAATACACATTAATAAACAAAATTCAAATATAGAACAATAATAAAAAAAAAGTACGTTCAATAACCTTTTGGCTGCCACCTCCGGTGGTCGTATGCGAAGTTGTTCGATCGGTGTCACCGTGGATCTATGAAGTTTCGACAGTAAAGCAAAAATAAACTTAGGTTTGGAAGTTTAACAAATTAAGATTTGTACTATAGTATATAAATAAATAAATAAATATATCTTTTGAAAAAATAGTTAACGAGTAGTCACTCATCAAGCGTTTGAAGGCTACGAGATGCCTTTTTTTTCTTTTTTTTTTTTTTGGTTGGAAAGAAAGAGTTCTTGAGCTGACCGAAAAAAAAAAAGAAAAAAGAAAAGAAGTAAAGGGTTCTTTGAGTTCTTGCCGCAATACAAATGTGACAAGAGTGTTTTGTTCCGGATTGGTTATTGTGTTCTGTAAGCAATTAGAAACTTTAATTTTGTGGTCATACCTACTTTTTTTTTTTCTTATGCACAATTTGGATTAGAAAATAATGTGAGTACAAAATACAATTTGGATTAAATATTTTATTTTGAGGTCTTTAAACTAAGATTTTCCGCACGGGATTCACAACATTAAAAAGGATATAGATTCTCGTTATATAGAGCCAATTTTTTTTTTTGGGGGGGGCCGTCAAAATGACCTCGCGTTTCTCATTAATTTTTTATATTCTTTCGTATTATCTTTGTTTAATTTTTTTGATAATTATTTGCTATTTTAAATATTTTTATACTCTAATTATCCAGCCACACCAGACCGAACCGAGAGCGCGAATCGTGGCAATGGGGCTTTGTCTCTTCGGACACGTGTCGGTCAAGAAAAGTGCTCGGGCCGGCGAACGGTAGTTGCTTGAATTAAACAAAGAAATAAGATTGTGACCCAAATAAAAAAAAAAAAAAAACCAAAGGATGGTTTCGATTAGACAAAAGCAACGTTGATGTGACAAGACAAAAGCCACAGGGCTCCCGCGTTATCATCGGCGAGTGTTCTTCGCTGACTGTACTAACGTGCACCATTCAGCCTACGCTGCCCGCAATTTTCATAAGCTACATCCGTGCTCACATTCGCGCGGGATTTTCGGACCGTTGGATTTCCGCCACCTCTCACACTCTATATTAGGAATAATTTTAGAGAAATAAATTCAATATATTTTATTTATTGTCATAGATAACTAAAATTTAAGATAACAAATTTATTTAACTATTTTTTATTTGACTAATACGTGTTTTAACAATTATAATTGTATAATATAATTTTTTATGATGTATTTTCTTCTTTATTTTTTGTCCTTCTAAAAGATCTTTAAAAATGGATATTTTAGGGCGAAACCAACCATCCTCCCACAAGTCAAAGCGATCATTTTGAACCCAAAAAAAAAATATATATAAATATATATTGTTTGTATGCCATGCGAAAGTAAAATCTCGACCATCAAATTGTCACCTTCATAATTTTTGCATCTCATAATACCCGTGACGCTAATTTCTTTCTTTTTTTTTTTTAATTGATGAGTATGAAAATCCTTATTAATTAAACTGGAACGATGCCACTCTTAAATATTAATCAAAAATTCATTCAAAGCCCAGCCCCCCCCCCCCCCAAAAACCAAAAACAAAAAAAAAAAGAACGCAGAAATTAATTACTATTATTATGATTTTCCCTACCAAAGCAGGCTCTGTGGACAATGGCTTTGGACCATCCAACCAGCCATCTCTACTTTCACAAACCTACGTGGGCAAGTGAGCAGGTGAGGAACTCTGGCGGAGAGCTAGTGGGATCTGAGTGACGCCAAAAGCACAAGCGCTGTGCCGAGACTCGCAATCTAAGGCTAGATCTCAAATATTGTACGACCTTTTGACAACCACTTAAGCTTCTTCGCCTGCCTTCTTTCTGTCTTCGCCCCAGCCACCTTTATCTATATATTAATTATTGAATGGAGCAAAGAACTCGAGGACACGTGTCAATGTAAGAGTGGAAACATACTACTTTTCATTCTTTCCACATCCATAAATTTAAAACCCCCCACATCTTTGCCGAACCTTAACTTTTTGTTCGAAGAAGAAATCCTTCGCATTTATCATCTCCCGCAAACATAATTTTTTCCGAAAATTATTCGTTAATATTTAAATTAAAAATTTTAACAAAAAAAAAAACGCATATATCACTTAAACAGTAATTATTTTTTGATTCTTTTTTTTTTACGGCCAATTATAATTATAGTAATTATTAAATTTAAAAGAGTAGTTTTAATTTTGGGCAATGTGTTGAATTCTAATGACCGGGACTAAAATATTTTGGGGGTTTTTTGGTGGTCGCGTTGCAGGGCTTCGTGCCATTTTTGTCCAGTGTCACGCTTTTCTCGTAGTAGAGGATTAAAAAGCTCGTTGCTATGATTGAAATTGGGGCCCAAATCTGTAACCGGGCTTTAAGAAAAGAGTTTGGGCCTGATTTTGGATGGGCTCGCGTTGGCCCAGCCTACTCTGCATACCACGGGCCGCCATTTTTTCGCCCAATTTTCTGCGGCTTGCAATGTAAAACGCATATAAACCAGTTCAGGTGGCCGTAAATTGTTGCAATCTCTATTTTTATTTTTTATTTTTTTGTCTCAGCAAACTAGCCAATTTCATAGAATACGTATATATTGAGATTTCAAATGTAAATATACAAATATTTATTAAAAATGTGAGACAAATAAATAATTTATAAATAAAAAACTGATAAATTTGAATTTTAAATTAAAATATAATATTTAGCTTATAAATTTTTCATTTATTTAAATAGTGGTCATATTTTCAACAAATCTGCACGAGCGTTGCTTTTACCGGATGCATGCTACAGAAAAACTAAGAGCCACTAAAAATATTGCATTCACCGGCCCGGTTTCTTTCCTATGAACCGACAAAAAAGCCGGGCGGGTGAACCAGGTGGGGAGAAAAAGGAGGAACCGGCCCATCCTATTCACATTCCACGCTACCAGTGCAGTCTCCCCGCAAACTCGCGTCGCTTTGTCCTTCTCCCCGTCATTATTATTAATAATTGGAAAAGTCGTTACAGACAACACACGCACGTCCCCACCCCCCCAACAAAAAAAAGAGAGAGAAAGAAAGCAGCACCCCTTTTCTCTCAAAAACCCTTGCATCCGTGCACCAACGGCAAAGCTCTTACCAATGGGTACGCACGTTCCCGAATTCTCCTCTCCGTTTCTCTATGCCTGATTGTCCAATTCGATTCCGTTCTGTGCGTGTTTCTTGTATTTTTATTATTTATTTATTTTCTTCCAATCTCCGTTAGATTACTTAGAGGAGTCGATGGATGCTCGATGTTCCTGTGAAGTTTATTGTAGATCTATCTGTTATTAGAAGTTGCGCTGTTAATGATTCTGCGAGTTTCTGATCTGAACTTTTCCTTTTTCTTTTTTTCGAAACTCATGGTAGCATCTTTTTTCTTCTTATTATTATTATTTTATTTTTTGCAAAGAAAGCGGGTTCACTAGGTTTTCCCGGTAAGTGTGGAGTTAGTTTCTTTTATTTTTAGTTTTGGTAAATGACATGTATTTTTTCTTTGATTATTGAATTCAAAAGAGCACAAAGTTTCCTGTTCTTTAAAAAAAAAAAAAGTTTTTGGGTGGTTCTTGATAAGGAATCCGATGATGCTCTGTGTGTTCTCTGGACTGGGGTTCTAGTGTGCTGGTAGCTTATGGTGCTTTGGTAGTGATGAATTTATGGTTCTGATTTTATATATTCTTGCCAGATATGCTGTACTTATCTTTTTCTTATTATTTTTTATTTTTTAGATATCGTGGAGGAAATTCCTTGCTTGCAGCTTGACTCTGCAGATGGTGCTTGACTCTTTCTTTGTGACTTCTCTGTCTGTTTTTCTTTCTATTTTTTTCAATACCATTTTTCTGTTGTTTGATGAATATGATTTGATGTGTTGATTTGGCAGAAGGGATGAATGGGGTGGTTACAACGGAAGATGCTAGGCCAGAAGAAGTGGACAAGTGGGATAAAGTGGAGGAAGGTTGGTGGTATAGTTAAATTCATGTTTGGAACTTTGTCATTCTGCCATGTTTTGACAAAATCTTTGTTAATGCATCGGTGAATTTTCCATGGTTTATTTTCACGGTGTGTACTGATTAAAGTTAGTGCTGATTTCAATTATGAGAATTGGCTAATATGTCCTTGATTCTAAGCTGCCAAGGTACCTTATTCAATTATACCTAATATGAAGTCGGTGAAAAATTAAAGGAAGCTCTGGAATCTATCAGAATGCTCTTCTCTTCTTTGGGATTATTTCCTTGTCAGCCCATCATAGAAAATCAAGTAGTTCTGCCTCTCCCTTTATATTGGCCTTTTGAGTGTTCCAAAATTCCAGGCAAGTGCCTCTTGCCATTGCATTGATTTCACTTGCGATCTGCAGCATAGATTTTTTTTTTGAGAAAATTCGATAGAGTTGCTTAGAAGTTGTTCTTTTTCTTTCTGCCTCTTAACTCATGTTTGGCCAACAGCATTGTATGCTCCCATGTGAATTTGAATCGTTGACAAACTCCGTTGCTTGATATTAAAAAAAAAAAAAAAAGGAAAACTTGCACTTGTGCATTGGGATGGATTTATGGAATACTTGACATGTCAATGTCATACCTACTTTTTTCTTTTTAATGTGTAATCTCTTTGTAGTAGGAAATTAGCACCTACGCCATTTCTGTATTTCATTGAACATTGAGTGGTTAGATAAATGGTAGAACTTTCAACTAGACCTGGTTGATTTACTTGGAACTCTATTTCTTATCTTCTAATCTTCTTTCATTTCATCTCTCTCTCTCGTTGTTGTAGCTGTACCTTTTCTCTGATTTTGTCTCTTCTCCATCATCTAACCATTTCTCTTCACAATTTAACATGTTCCCTTGTCTCTGTTTGTCTGTTTTCCTTTGCAAAATGGAGCACTTTATTTGCATTCTCTTTTGAGATCCTTGTGGAAAAGCTATGTAGAGCATGTTGTTCTGTAGCATTCTAGAAGTTGAAAATTACTGCCTATCTGCTACATTGACTATGTTCTCAAAGTTATCATTTAAAGCTGCATATTGATGCATGACTGGATAATTATCATTTTGAGCATTTTCAGAACCAAAGGAAAGTACTACTTTAAATTCTCAGGAAGTGCAGGCCAAGTCAAAAGGTATTGTGGAAGATGTCCTTCTAATTGGGTGCATTTGTATGTGTATCTCTAGTTTCTGCTTTGCCAAGTTTCTATATTGATTATATTTTCTTTGCTGATCATGCTCCATGCTTAATATTTGGCTGGAATTAGAGGTTAAAAACAAGGAAGCATCTGTGCCAGAAAGTGAAGAAGCACTGGATGAGATTGAAGAAGCTAATAAGAAGCGGCACTTGAATGTGGTTTTCATTGGCCATGTTGGTAGGTTAAGTGGGCTTCATGGTTTAGCCAAAGTTCCCATTGGATGCAATTGCTTATTTTTTCTGAACTTTTGTTGTAGACCTCAAATTTTTTTTGTCAAGCCATTGTTATTTGAGTAGTTTTTCATGTAATCTGTTTGTGCATTGGATTGTGATAGCTGGTTATCTTGACAAATGCTAATCTCTATACTCTTACCTTTTGAAGTATTCATTTAATTGCCTTTCTGTGGATAGTCATGTTTGCAGCCCTTTAGCATGATCCAAGGTTAGGGCTGTTGTTTCCACAGCCTTTTCTTTTGTTTGCTGTGTTTTGGCTGCTCATTGAACATTGTTTTAATGTAGTTCTTCTTCAGCTCTATGGTGAAGGGGTATCATATTGCAAAAATATGGTCCAACACTTGAAAATTTAGAATCAGAACCATGGGGGTGACTCGCTAGTTTCTATGTAGCAAGCTACCACCTAAGCTTTTACAGCAACTAGTTTTTTATGGCTTGTTGACCCTTTGGTTCAAGATTTGAACGATGAAACATTTTTCAAAGGGATCTGATTGTTGTGAGTATATTTTCTTCATTTAGCTCTGTTTCTTCGCAGAAAATTTTTTTTCCCGGAATTCTTTTTCCTCATGTTCTCTTTCTTGTGGAGCAGTTAGGAAAATGGTCAAAAGAAAACACTAGTTGTTTCATGGAAGATGAATTTGTTTTAGAAAAGTGGAAGTCATTTTCCTGGCATAAATGCCGTGGGGGGGGAGGCAAAATGGCATAATAATGCAACTGACTTCCCCAACTCACTGTTATTGTCTCTGTTTTGATTCTGACTGCTGATATAGAACCATCTGAATCTTGCCAGAACCTTGCTGGAGGAGCCACAAGTAAAATGGTGATGTGGGCCTGACTCAGTGAATTGGATTTTGGTTTAATTCGGGTTGGGAGGACTTCAGTATTGTTGCCTTTGGTGGCTAGCTGGTTCAATGGTTGGCAGTGGCTTCTAGTCTTACTGGGCAAGGAGATCTGAAATTCTTGGAATTTTCTCTCCTTTTTGGATTGTTAATTACTGAAAAGTGTCTAGAAGCCCCTGCTCTTGTTATGGCCCTTAACAAGGATTCCTTTAATATGAGATTGAATCAAGAATGAATATGTTTCTTGGCAACTTCAAGTTTTCTCAGTCTGATGTAACTTTGGCTAGTTTTTATTACATCTAGATCTTTACAAATTAATTAGTAAAAAATTCTAATTTTCCCTACTAGGCCAAACGCCTAAAAACGTTTTCTACGCTATTTTCAGTGTTACAACATATCATTTTTTTTGTTGCATGTGGTTTGATTTGTTGCATCATCAGTGAGATCTTACATTTAATGTTGCATCGTAAGTATTCCATCTTATTTGGCTTGTTATATTGTTTTTAATTGTTATTTCTCAAACCTAGAGATGTACTCTGGATTGTTTGCTTCTTTTCTTTTTTTTTTTTTTTTTCCCTCTCCTCTATTTTCTCCTTCAGTTTATTCAGCTCTCATTTCTGTGCTTTTAATTTGAAATTGTTTTGCTGCAGATGCTGGTAAGTCCACAATTGGAGGGCAGATACTTTTTCTTAGTGGGCAAGTTGATGAACGGACAATTCAAAAATATGAGAAAGAAGCTAAGGACAAAAGTAGAGAAAGCTGGTGCGATTTTTTTCCCTATTTGTACTTTTAAACTAATCTTAGTGTAATTTCACTACTCTGCATGTTTTATGTGGACAAATTGCTTTCTATTTTTTGGGCTATATTAGATAGATTTTATTAAGGGGATAGAAAGGCATGAAAGTGAAGATCTGAATGCACTACAGAATGCTAGACAAAGCAATGACTATAGCTAGGCAATGAGATTTGCTTAGACAAATTGGGTTTTTATCTTTATTGTTATTGGTATCTAGGCTCCTACCAAAATTTTTCTTTATCTGCTATGGTGTCCCAAGTTGGGTTGGGGGGAAAGGAAAAAGAGGCACTGCAGGGGTGGTTTGGGGGAGGGAAGGTGTCACTTTATGTGTTGTCATGGTAAACTCTTTTTTTGTTAAAAATGTTTTGTGTGTTGTGATTGTAGAGACTTCTTCTTTGTCACGCTAAATAGTGGTTTACTGCAGGAAAATGGAACAAAGACAACAGGATTTAATCCAAGTAGGCTTGAAATGTGTGATGTTTGCCTTCATGTCCATCACATATGCGGATTTTATATCAATAAGTTACAAATTAAGACCTGGAAACATTGAACTAATGTTAGGCAAACAGACAAAATTGTGGAGTAAATAGGCAGGTTTGAATTTTGTTGAAGGAAAGAGAAGTAGCCTAGACCAGGAAAGAGAACAATAATTCCAGAATTAGGCAAGTATAGGTGCTCAGCCATAGTATGCTATGTATTCATCGATTCTAACGAAAAGTTCCCCACCCTAATGCATACGTGGTTAGAGAAACAGTAACAATAGGAAAGACTTATCTATATCTTTATCTGCTTTTGAAACTAATTATTGCTTCTTCTTTTTTTCATACTTATGATATTGCTGCTGCAAGTTCCCAATTGTTAATATGGATTGTGAATATTTATGTCCGTTATTTAGTTTTCTGAATTGTTAATGAGGTATTCCATTGGCCTTTGATGCTTAATCACTGCTTCAAATGGGTGGCTGTTTTAGTTTGTGCACCGTGGTGTGCTGTCAGATTTAACTCTAAATTTTGTTAATTCTAGCATAGTGTTTTTTGTGTTTTTCCGACTACTTTTTCCAACCTCCATTTACTGTCTATGGCCATTTCATGTTCTAGGTATATGGCATATATCATGGACACTAATGAAGAGGAGAGGCTTAAGGTATAGGCTAATGTCCCAAAATTGACTTTGTTTTTGGGCTGGAAAGTTACAGTTTGTTGCCAATACAGTTTATGTGCATTGCGACCCCTTATACTTTCTCAAAAGTGATCTATAAGCCTGCTATTGATGTGTTGGATTCTTGCTTTTTTTACAGGGTAAAACTGTAGAAGTTGGAAGAGCACATTTTGAAACGGAGACAACTAGATTCACAATTTTAGATGCTCCGGTGAGGATGACTTCCATAAAATGTTGTTTCAAATTTCTTCATTCCATGCCTACAGTTGATAAATTTTGTTGGCTAGCTTAGAGTCCAAGGCAAAGGTTGCTACTTTGCATGTCTCTTCTAAATTAACTTTGGTTTTTTTGGCTTTACATGTGTGTGCATTTATTTATCCATGTATGAGAGGTGTTGAGTTCCAGATGATATAAGTTCATTTTTCTGTGCAATCTTGTTTGTATATGCATTTATGTATGTTTGCTTATAGATGTATTTGTGTTTTGTATACTATAGCTTGTTGTGTTGGGTTTTCCTTTTGCATTTATGTTCACTTCCTTCAGCATCCAGTTCAGCATTTGTAAACTTCAATTTATGCATCATCTAAATCTGTCATATGACTTCAGGGTCACAGTCAAACTTAGCTGAGTTGACAAGCCTAACGCAGAGACTTAGGTTGAGAAAATCAATTTCAAGTAGTTGTTATGGAGTAAATTGTTAATTTGTTGAATACTCTCTAAGTTTTTTTGTGAGCATTGTTAGATACCCCAAATAAAGCCATCATAATTTTTGGCTTCAAGTAAGCTTTTATTTGCATTAGTAGTAACATGTGTGCCATTTCTATATTAAGTTCTTGTTACTGCTCATTTTATGTGGTTTTGTTTTTGTTTATACTTCATGAAACAAGATTTTTTTTATTGACAAAATAATAACAACCTTGTGTTTTTGAGTTCATAAACATTTGGAACTAAGTATATAATTATTCTTTCTTTCTTTCTTTTTTATTTAATGACAGTACTCAAGCTTTTGTATTTGAGACAGGCTACTGCAGTTTGCAAATGAGCTTTAATGAGGGCCTTTTCAATTCCCTTTTTTGACCTTGGACTTGATGGAACTCTCATAGCTTGTTTCAATTTGGAGCCTTGCATGACATGTGCCTACATTTTGTAGGACAAGCTCATAACCTTTGGCAGGTTTTGGCATCCGGTTGTTATGAATCTGTTGATTAGTAATCAAAAGTTGGATTTTGCATTAATCATTTGATATATATGGTTTGACTACTAGTAGACATTTGACTTCAATGTTTACTGTGCTAGAGGTTAACTGAAAACGTTAAATGAGTCAAAGGTAGAGCCTACAAAAGTAGATTTGTGTATAAACCTGTTTGTCAGTATCCCCCATGATCATGACAATTCATTTGAACTTCAATTTAATTTGAGCCAGCTACATACCGTTGATGGAGAAAACAACATTGGTTTCTCTTTTATAAGCTAAGCATGTGAAAAGATTATGGAAGGATAATTTCTTGAGTATATGCTATGATATTTTAGTTTTCTTTTTTTCATGCAAAATTTTGACAGTATACCAAAAAATAAATGAGAAGTAAGAGATTGTTTCTTTTCATTTGCTCATTTTCATTAGTACTGACTCAGAACTTTTGGCATATTGAATCTTAGGGTCACAAGAGCTATGTTCCAAATATGATTAGTGGAGCATCTCAGGCTGATATTGGTGTACTCGTAAGTCAGTAAAAAATTGTTTTGTTTTATGCTTCGATTTTTAAATGAGCATGATTTGGAATTTTGATCGGCTTCATTCCTTCTCACTAATAGGTAATATCTGCTAGAAGAGGGGAATTTGAAACTGGATATGAGAGAGGTGGGCAAACCCGTGAGCATGTTCAGCTTGCAAAAACATTGGGTGTGTCTAAGCTGCTTGTTGCTGTAAATAAAATGGATGATTCAACTGTGAACTGGTCAAAGGACAGGTGCTTTTCATGGCTCTTTCTCTCACTTTTTGTTTGTGTTTGCACATTGTTGCTTCCCCATCATGGGTGTATGTGCTGTCATGCATTTTTTTGTGTGTGCTGCTTTTGTGTTTTGCACACACGTAAAGTATTCAACTGGTACTTGCCCCCACCCTTTTTCTTACTCCATGTCCCGTTTCAGGTATGATGAAATTGAATCAAAGATGACACCATTCCTAAAATTATCTGGCTACAATGTGAAGAAAGGTACCTAGAAACTTTTCTCCAATATTTTTTGGCTGTTGAGTGATTGACTACTTTTTCAAGACTTATGAGGATAGATGAGTTAAGCTCTGAGTATGATCTAGATTGATGTAGTTTTGCGATGTTTCCAAATTAAAAGGTTTTCCCTTTTTATTTGAAAATGTAGCTTTTTCTTTGATTTATTTCACCTGCCATTAAGACATGCACCTAGTTAATCAAGTAGAACTGATAGTTTTGATGACAGATTCTACCACTAATGTAATTTTATGTTAGAGTTGCTGTTTTATTTTTGTTGTGAAAATGTGCTATCAATCAGGATACAAGATTGCATATGCTGCATATTAAATTTGATAGTTTTGATATTTAAAGGAGCATAAGTCTTAGTGTGATGACAAGATTACTCCATTGTGACCTAGAAGTCATAGGTTTGAGTCACAGAATTAGCTTTCCTAGCAAAATAGGGGTAAGGTTACATACATCTAACCACTCCACAACATGGAAGCCTTGTACACTGAGACACCCTTTTTAGTGCTAGAATATGTAATTGTTAAATTAATCAAGTAAAATAAAAGGACTAAGAATTCCTTGATCAACATATGAATAAGAAATCAAAACTACCTAAATTATGATGAACTACTTCAATCTTTTTAAGTCTTAACCTTTTTCCTCATGTCCTTTGCCTTTATTAGTGCACAACAACTGTCCTTGTGAACATAAATGAGTATCAGCTTTTTCTCCTTTGATCTCTTGCATATCGTTTCGACTATTTTTTGTGCAATTATGCAGTTAAATATTTGTATTAAAATTTTTTGTTAACTTTTTTTTTTTAAATTGTGTGAATATGCTTGAATATTTAGTTATTGCATAGAAAAAGTGTTTTCTTCATAAGAAAAAGGATTCTAACTGAAGTTTACACCTCACCTTGAATATAAGTTCTAACTATTAGATTGCTGCCTAATGTTAAGACGTACAACTCTTTGAAATACTAAATATGAAAGAAAAAGATAAAGAAATCCTAAAAAAATTATGGAATAATTATTTTCTAATTGAAGTAATACATAAAAAAAAATTATGAGTAATCTGCCTGGGAAGTTTAGGGTTGATTGAATTTCTGCATGGTTTTTACGTCTATGTTGCCAAGGTTTGCTTGCAATGGGCAATTTTTCTTGCCAACATTACTCTTGGTTCAATTTGCAGATGTCCAGTTCCTTCCAATATCTGGTCTCATTGGTGCAAACATTAATAAAAGAATGGATAAGAAATTATGTCTATGGTGGGATGGTCCGTGCCTTTTTGAAGCTCTTGATGCCATTGAAGTACCTCTGCGAGACCCAAAAGGTCCTTTTAGGTGTGTGCTCATTTTCTTTCCTTCTGTGTCTCTCACCAACATAAACAACATTTTTTTCCAACAAGCTTCAGAAGCATACCTAAGTAATTTATATTATATTTGGATGAGCATTCTCTGATTACGATGTGTTCTTTTATTATTTACCCTATTTGCACAAAGTGCTGTTGTTAGTCCTCCAATTTTTTGTGGAGTAATGCACATTAGTGTATCTAATTTCTAAAACCCCTTACCATTCATGTTTTCTTTAAGAGCCTGACAGGATTTCTCTTTTATGTGGCCATTGCTAAAGGAATAAAGGAAAATCTAGTCCGCCAGGCCCTTCACTTAGTGTGAAATGGAATTTCATTTTTTGATTTCATCTGACTGTTTCCATTGCTTGACTAGTTTAATTTCCATCTTCCTTTTGTTTTCATTAGAGATTAATAAGCATATATATAAAAAACATAAAGGATTTGACTCCTATGCTGACCGACATTCTGCTCAAAGCACCCTCCTTTGCTAGAGCTTGGGACCAGCCAAACCAAATCCAACATTTATTTGAATCTGGCATAGTCAGTTTACTAATTATAATAAGATTGGCGGGGCAGCAATTTTTTTTTTCCTGGTCACATGCTTTAATTTTATTGCTTAAGTGAAGTAGATGGTAAATGATATCTGCTTAAAGAATTTCAAATATCAAAATTTCACCAATCATTCATTCTCATCTTTCAAGGTGAGGTTTTAATGAGCTTATACTTGCATGGAAGTTTTTAGCTCTTGGAACATTTTTTTTCTTTGGACTGTGTCACTGTGTCGCTTGTGAGATTTATTGGCTGCCTCAATTGTTAACCTTGCAGGATGCCTATTATTGACAAATTTAAAGATATGGGAACTGTTGTTATGGGCAAAGTAGAATCTGGCAGTGTGGCTGAGGGTGACTCCTTGATGGTTATGCCAAATAAGGTATGTGAAACCTCTCTCTCTCTCTCTCTCTCTCTCTCTCTCTCTCTTTGTTTTTTATTTACTCTTCCACATTCTTCATTTTCTTCCTCTGGTCAGGCCTAACGTTTGTCTCTGCAGACTCAGGTGAAAGTTCTTGCTGTATATATTGATGAAAACAAGGTCAAGTGTGCAGGATCTGGAGAAAATCTACGGATTAGATTATCTAGCATTGACGAGGAGGACATATTGGCTGGTTTTGTATTGTCAAGTGTTGGTAAGTTAGAAGTCCTTTCTTTGAAGTGCAAGATGAGTGGTGGATTTGTGTATGTTGGGTTGGAAAGTTCAAAATTGATTTTTGCCATCAGGCATGCTAGAGCAGCCAAATTTTATGTTTTCTGCTATTGTTACTTTGTTAAAGTTTATGTTATTTCTTCTTTGCAGCAAAGCCAATAGCTGCAGTTACAGAGTTTATTGCACAATTACATATCCTGGAGCTGTTGGACAATGTATGCATATAGATTTTATTTTTGGGTCACCTTGCCCTTTTTGGTAGAATCTGGTCATGTCTCTGGCATATAGTTGGAGATATATCGATGACAATTGGAATGTCGCAATTACATAATATTTAATTGCTGCTGCAGGCAATTTTTACTGCTGGTTATAAGGCTGTCTTGCATATTCATTCTGTTGTTGAGGAATGTGAGATTGTTGAGCTGTTACAGCAAATCGATACCAAGACAAAAAAGCCTATGAAAAAGAAGGTCCTCTTTGTAAAGAATGGTGCTTTTGTTGTCTGCCGCATCCAGGTAATTGGGTCTGATTTATGGCATTTTTTCCCTTTGAGTCCAGCGTCTGATACTTGTTTGTCCCAAATACAACTTGCATACATATGCATGCCAACATATTTGTACAGAATGGAAAATTTCCCATTAAAGCAGTAGTGCTATCCATGTGTCGTTATATTATTCTTGGCCTGTTTACTTACTTTCCAGGTGAATAACTCTATATGCATTGAGAAGTTCCAAGACTTTCCACAACTTGGCAGGTTCACACTTCGCACTGAGGGTAAGCAAATGAATATTGTTTTCTTTTTTCTTCTTTAGTCAGGTTGAGTGCTCCAGTTCACCTGTCAAGTGGAATGCTTTGTGTTTCAGGGAAAACAGTTGCAGTGGGGAAAGTTACTGATCTTCCTTCTTCAAGTTCTAGTGCTTAAACAATTTTGGCATTAAAGGTGAGCATTGTAATTAGAAAATTCTTCATTCTTCAATTTTGTTTTGGCTCTTTTTTTTTTTTTTAATCTTCCAGCCTCACTTTTTTACCTCAGAGATAACAAATTCCTTAAGATATTACAAGGCTGAGAGAATTCCTAACCAATATAAGATTTTGAGGTCTCATCTAGACATCAGTTTTTTATAACACAGGTTCCTTCACTCTTAACGTGAAGATCATGACATAAGCTACATTTTTTTTGTTTTTTCAGTCCAGTTGAACTGGGCGGGAAGGAATTTAACTATGAGTGAGGTCAGGGATTCAAACCCCAGATCTCACCCTCAAGTTTTTATACTTGGTAGGCTACGCCCAGTGGTTGTGACATATACTGCTTTGAATCATTACACATTCACTTTCACCCGATAAACTTGGGTTGCATAAAGATATTCAGACATTAATGGGAAACAGACTCTGTCATCTAGACATCAGTTTTTTTTTTAACAAAGGTTCCTTCACTCTTAATGTGAAGATCATGACATAAGCTTTTTTTTTTTTTTTTTCGGTTCAGTTGAACTGGGTGGGGAGGAATTTAACTATGAGTGAGATCAGGGATTCAAACCCCAGATCTCACCCTCAAGTTTTTATACTCGGTAGGCTATGCCTAGTAGTTGCGATACATACTACTTTGAATCATCACACATTCACATCTACCATATAAACTTGGTTTGCATAATGATAATGGAAACAGATTTTGTAAATCAAATGTTTCTTTATGGCATTCAGTGGAAAAAATATGAGACTTTTGGACATAGCCTAGTCCAAGTAAACATTGGTTTGTGTACTGAAATTGAAACGTTGAATTGATACATCATGGTTGGAAATTTGAGTGCTTATTTGCATGCCAGTAGGCATATAGTTTGTTATATTGGTGAGGTTTATTAACAATAAACATGTACATTATAGACCGGCCATATAGTATAGGTGTTTCATCCCGTCCCAAATGCTAATATTTTGCTGAACTATTCATTCAATGAGTTCCATCCCCAGCCCTTGACTCAGCTGTCTCTTAGCTTGGGACTTGGTGCTGGAAATTCTTTTAAGACAATGCTGTCTAGTGGTTCTGAACCCAATTAGGCATATTTGTCCCGTGCATCATATTTACTGTTGAGCATTTATATCCTCTGTGATTCTTAAGTATAATGTTTACAGCCTTCAGTTCTAAATCAATATCTTATTTTTCTCTCTATGGGAAATCTTTTTTGTGTTACTGTAGTTGCCGTCCTAAATTCCAGGGGCGTTCTGCTGACATAAGCAAATAATTGTGACTGTCAGACAGCCCAAAGGAGAATTTTTGTGTACTTTAATAGAGTTGGAGAGCACCTGCAGGCCATTCAAATGCAATATCTGAACACGAGGGTCCGAGCCCCATATGTTTCTCATATGGAAAGGGATTTTATTGTTGTTGCTGGTGTCTAAGCGTGATTCCCAAGCCCCGGCCTTTACAGGGATTACCATGATTAAGATGTCTTAAATGTGGAGAGTACCCAATTCAGCCTTATCGATTTGGGTGTCAACTGTTTATCCTAATTTTTGCTCAATATGTGTGCTCTCGACGTGAAAAGTTTGAGGTTGGTTCATACGTATATACAGATTTCAATTACCTTTCTTCGCCTTTCACTCATTGAATTTAATGTTTGTTCAATCTGGCATATCGCGGCCGCAGGCATTGTCTTGGGTCTTGGGGGGTTTTTTCTTCTTTTTTGATCGTTGGCTTTGTTTTGTAGTCTGTGTATGTTTGCGGGAAATTGTCTGGATTTTTTTTTTTTAAATGAACTATGGGCAACACTTGGATGTAATGCAAATGTTTCGGTAATGTTTGAAAAAGAATTTAAGAGGCAAAATTGTTGAATCATAAATGGTAGATGTTGCTAGCCTGAAGAAGCTACCGATGATTCAGTAAAAAGATTAAGGCACTCTTAATAATGAACTTTTCTGTTGAGCTTGATTTGGAGGGCTAAATTTTACGCCTAAACAATGAGTGACACTCAAAATGCATTTTTTATTTTTAATTATGATGGAAATATCGTCTTGGATTTTTCCTTTCGTCTTCGGTGTGCAGTATTAGATCTGATATCATGAAATGGCGGCAAAGGCAAGTGTGAAATGACAGAAATTGGGCCCTTCCAGCACGAACAGGAGTATGAATCTACCTAAACATTTTGAACGATAAATGGAATGGTACGAACTGCTTTCCAGTTGAGGTCAAGTATTTGCATAAGGGCCAGTAAAAACGGAACATTCTCACATATATTCATAGGACTATTGGCTTGTAATCTGACATTCCCGTGTTTAAATGGTTAATAGATTTTTAATTATCTATGTTATTTTCACGTGGATCAAGACTATTCCTTGATCGACTTAACTTACATCTGTATTTTAATTTTTTGTTGGATACCGTCGACCCGAATCACCAATGTTCCTAGAAGATAAAATGGTTTATTAGCTCGAGATATTATTGTCACGTGCAAAACAAAGAGAAATGCCTCCGAGCCAGAGAGGCTGGGATGGAGGCGGGGAGTACCATCCTAATTTAAGTCTCCCAATATGAGAAAGTTCTTGTCACTGCCACTAACCCGGCCAGTGCTATGCCTGGAAATGGAAACCAACAGCCCCACGGTGATTCGCCTTTGAAAAAGAGAAAAAGCCACCCTGTACAATAATTACAAAACCCAATTCCACCCACGTATGGTTGGCAGCCTTAAGGAAAATAAGTATTTCAAGAAATGGAAGCGCACGGTAAATCCTCCATAATTCTTATTGATTTGTTTTTAAACGCGCGTATTTAGTCTCGAAGATGAAAACATACATTCTAAGATGAGCTTATGATTGCACGTGCACTTGAATTGCAGGTGCCACTTGCGGCTTCAGCATTGCCAAGGTTATTAATTCAATGGTCAAGCCAAATGCACGGCAAAGTCTCTGTTTTCTGTGTCCAAAATGTCGAAGCACACAAACCAAAAACTATTTTTGACCGCACATCAGCAGCAACACACGCGGCCAGAAACAGAGAGAGAGAGAGATGGGCAATTGCGCTCTTTTTATTTGACCACGATCGAGTCAAATGCGCATGCATTTGAATTCCAGTACTCGTAACCTATTCTTAGACTTTTATTTTATTTATTTATTTTTGTTCAAACCATAGAACGATCCCAGTCTAGCTATTCCAGGTCGCTTATTGTCATCATCGTTGATTCATTTTTCTATTGTGGCGACTGTCAAACGACTTTTAAATATGTTAGGAGAACTCTAAAATTAAAATAAATTTATAAATTTGATATTATATTTTAATTAAAAAATTTAAAATATTAAATTTATAACTTAATTTCAACCATATATTACTTCCTTCCTTCCTTTTTTTTTTAACGTAAAATTTTTTAATTACATAATTTATATATTTATATTTAAAATTTCAACAACTTTTTTCTTACCCCCGTTGTATTTAAACATACCAAGAACCAAGTGTCTCTCCTAACTACACGTAATCTACTCCTTGGATTTTTATTTTGTTTTTTTATTTAAAGGTTGCTTATCATGTGTTCATTTTTCTACCATATGAAAGAAAAACGCTGTTAGTGTCATATTCATTTATTCATTTTTCTATTTTGGCGGCTGGCGACGACTCTCAACTTGCAATGAATACAGACAAACAAACCCCTATTATAAGGGGCTCAGTTTTCCCGTTTAGCGGGTGTGTGTGTGTGTGAGAGAGAGAGAGTGAGAGTGAGAGAGAGTGAGAGAGAGTGAGAGTGAGAGAGTGAGAGAGAGTGAGAGTGAGAGAGAGTGAGAGAGAGATGGAAGACACCATCGCAATGACTGGTGGACAGGGACCTTACAGCTATGCCAGGAATTCCGAGCTGCAGGTTCTTCTCTTTGATTTTATTGCTTACCCAAAAAATAGAGCTGCAGGGTCTACCCTACATTTTTTAAGTATTGGATTTTAAAGCTGAAACTATATTATGGTGAGAAGAGTGAGAGGAGAAGCTAAATTTTAAAGCTGAAACTATATTATGGTGGAGTGACTGTAGAGAGGAGAAGCTAAATTTTGGGTCAATAAAAAGCTATACCTATCCCTTTATTTCTTTTTACCATTTTTGATGAAATATAAAAAAAATTAACCATAATTCTTTATAAATTCTTACCAATGAAATTTTTATTTTTTATATTTTTATTTAAATTTTATATTTTTAAAAATTTATTCTAAATAAGTTATTTTTGACAAAAAGTGATAAAATTGCTAATAATTTTCATTTGAGTAATACATAATTTTTAACAATTTTAGCTTTTTTAAAATAAAAAAAGAAAAATTTTTAAAAATATAACATTTAAACATAAAAATTTAAAATTAATTTTTTATATGTTTGCATTTTGTATACTTTGACTAATAATGACTGTTAGTCAAAATATGGTTTTTATTACATTTTAAGATCCGGGGCGTAAATCTGAATCCAAACTAGAATATTTAAAGGGTAAGTTTAATCATTCTTTTCAAAAATTATCCTTTATTATTTCTTGTTTTTCCTTTTTTTTCTTTTGTTGTCTGTGTCATATGCAAGCCTTCACCCATTATTATTCGATTGTCCGTTTGGTGGGCTCGCACCAGCTGCTTAGCTTTCAAGCTTAAATGATCTCTAAAGAATAAAGGATAATTCATAAAATGGATGTAATTTTCATTTTGTAGAGTGAGATTCAGTGATGTTTTTGGGATGTTTTGAACTTAAAATCCCGCGATTTCACTGTTTGAATTAACTTTGGGATCTTGTCTGTTGGTGAAAGACGAAAAACTTTGTAAGTGCAGATGGATAACACAGTTTGTTTATATCGAATAAGTTCCCATAAATTACTATTACTATAAGATTCTGTTTTATTTAGTTAAGCACTGTCTGCAATTCATGTACACAATTTCACTGGACTACTGAGCTATGCATAGCTATGTTTTAATGATATTTTGATTACGTAAAGAATGAAGTTGAAACTCGGGACTTGGAAGTCTAAAGATGATTCCAATACCACATAAATCAATTTTGACACAAAGTAGCTCGTGCTCATCGTAACGAAGTGATTCATTATCATTGAGCATGAAGTAGGAGTGAAAATTTCTGGGGTTGATAACGATTGTAATACCCTGGCCACCACTCTGAGGTATGCAATCTGGATTTCGAGTTGATGTGGCATTACTACTTCTTCGTTGACAAGTTTGCTAAAAATTAACAAAAGCAAGTATTTGTTTGGATTATCACTTCCGGGGTAATAATTTAAGGTCGTGTAATAGCCCTCTTTTAAAGGTCGTGTAAAAAATGGCTGACAAAGTTGAGTTAATGGTAACACTTTCAATGTTTTCAAAACCACGACTTCTAAAATTTGGAACCACTCCTTAAACGAGACCTAGACAGAAAATTCTAAAATATACATCTGTGTATTCCGCGTACATACTGACACTGACAGAGTTCTGTACTCAATTTTAATGCAGAAAAGATTAGCCGAACGAATTACAGCACCGTTGGTTGAGCAGATTGTTGAGAATCTGGAGGTGGGAAAGGAAGCTTCAAGCGTTTTTACGATTACCGATTTGGGATGCTCCTCGGGACCCAATACGTTCGTTGCGGTGGAAAATATAATAGAAGCTGTAACACGGAAATATGAGATTGAAGGCCACACCAATCACCTCCCAGAATTTCACGTCCTTTTTAACGACCGTGTTTCTAATGATTTCAACACTCTCTTTGCAAATACTCCTGCAAATAAGAAGTATTTTGCGGCTGGAGCGCCGGGCTCCTTTCATGGAAGATTGTTTCCGAAGGCCACTCTTAATTTTGTTTACTCCTCCATGGCACTGCATTGGCTTTCCAGGGCGCCCCAGGAGCTAGGTGACTCGGATTCCCCTGCTTGCAACAGGGGCCGAATATACTACAACAGTGCGCCCAAAGAAGTCGCCGAGGCCTATTATTCTCAGTTTGCAAAGGACATGGAGACCTTTCTAAGAGCTAGAGCAGAAGAGGTTATTCCGGGAGGCCTAATGGCTATTCTTGTGGCAGGACGTCCCAGTGGAACACTTGCATCACAATGTTCGCCCGGCCCTGTTTTCCGTGCCCTGGAATCCTGCCTATTAGACATGGTTAATGAGGTAGTTACCCAGACGAGTTTTATTCTTTCATTTTCTTCTGGTTTTATTCCATCGCTCTCAGGATTTAAACCTATTTAAGAATCCGGTAATCTTACCACCACAATATGTAAGTCGCGACATATCTAGACGTGAAAGTTATGAAACCGCGTCGTGGGTGTGTGTTGTGTTAATTAAGAAGCTGATACGATGGAAACTTTCTATGAGACCAAATTGAAAGGTATGTGCCGTTGTGATTCGGTTTCCATTGATTATTTAACATTAATTTGCAGGGAATAATAAGCAGTGACAAAGTCGATTCTTTCAACTTGCCCGTATACGGCCCATCGGTCGATGAGTTGGAAACTCTAATACACAATAATGGATGCTTCGGCATTGTTGGCTTGGAAATGCTACCTCCTTTCCCCGGTCTCACAGTGCTTACTACGGAGGAATGCAGATCCACCCAGGAGAACCTTATCAGAAAACACTTTGGCGATGAAATTATTGAGCAGCTATTCCAAAGATATGCCGTGAAAATTGCAGGCCATCCCCTACCGACACCCGGGGAGTGTGCTGGCCAGATATGGGTCTTCCTCAAGCGCAAGGCCTGATATTGACCTCGCGTCTCGCTCTGTGATTTAAACTGTGTCTTAAAAAAGATATCCTAATAACTAAGAATTTTAAATCTTCCGTCGGAGATGTGTTCAATACGATGTAATTTCTTGTAGCGTTTGGCTGCAACCCGTTTGAGGTGTAAAATCACCGTAATTGATGTCTAATTCTCGATAGTCTCATGTTCCGTCAAAATGTCATAATTTCATATTGCGGCGGAGGAGGCGACGATCTCCCCCTCCCCCCCCGGCTCTCATATCACAGTCACGTCGCAGTGCCGATTGGTCACGTCGCAGTGCCGATTGGGCTCATATACGGTACAGATATATGTATAATTAGCAATGAAACCAAAAATTAGTTTTACTAATCAGTTTTTCTTGGGGCTCAAATTTACAACTCACTCCCCCGCATTTTACTCTTCTTGAATCTGAGGCACTTTTCTTTTTTTAATTTTTGAAATTGCTTCCTTGCGTTCGTGCTCCACTCGAAATTGCTCCTTCATCTTAATTTTTTCATTATTTCTGCCACCTGGCATCGAGCTTTAAAAAACAAAAAAACAAAAAAAAAAAAAGATCTTTTTCGGGACGACGCATCGGCTGGCGTGTATTTTTGAAAAATAAAATTTTAGACCTGAAAAGCCCCTCGCGCTTCGCCGGCGCCGTTGCTGCTGCTCGCCGCTGCGCGGGCTCAACACGGACCTGCGTCGCCTCGCCTTTAAAAAATGAAGTTTTTTTTTTTATTATTAAATAAATAAATAACTTTCATAAAGCAAAATCTTAAAAAATAAGTTTCGTAATTAAAAACATATTTTTCAAAAACTTTAACAATTCATTTTTATTTTTTATTTTTTTAATAAATTACACACACATATTAAATTTGCCTTCAATTGATGAGTTAAGCAAGCCAATGGGTGCTCTGGCATTATCATCTTTTGTTTGATTCCATTTCGGCCACCCTTAAATAATTTTTATAAACACTTTATTAATTACGATTATATATTAAAATTTAAAATTAATAATTATAATATTATAACGTATGATTTTTTTTTTTGTTGATCAAAATAAAAGCAAATCTGAGTTAATTAATTTCTATATAAATATTTAGTACTCATTTTACACTGTCCGGTAGCATCAAATGTTCTCACATTTTCTTTTTCTTTTTTTTAATTTATATAAAAATTTTATTTTAATCATTTTTGCTTTGCATGTTTTATAAAGAAGGAGGATGTTAAGGATGAACCCTCATGCTCCAGTTGCTGCACTGGGAACAGCGGCGGAAATTCCGGTTGCCGGAGCGGCCACATCATCTTCCGCGATTGCCAGCAGGTCAACGGTCAGCCATTCAAACTCAATTTCAAACTGCGCCTACTCTTTGTTTATAAAGCCCAAAGCGCCGCCGCCGCCGCCGTCTGCTCTCCTTAGTTCGCGTCTACCTTCAGCTTCGCAGATAAGTAGCGGTAAGAAGATTGAGAGAATAATAATAATGGCGAATCAGAGTAGGCGGAGCAGTGTGAAGACGACCGAGTGTCACCTGAGACACGTAGAATCGATGGCCACTCTGCCGTCCGGCGCCGGCAAGATATCTCACCTGAACGCCTCAATATTAGGGGAGGCTCTTGCTTCTGAGGAGAACGATCTCGTCTTCCCCAGCGATAGCTTCTCCGCTCAGGCCCTCGTCCCCTCTCCACAGAAGGTCGTTGACCGAAGGACAATCATTGATCTATTTGTTTTTAAAAAAAAAAATTATTTCTTCATACATGATGATGTTACCGATGATATGAATGATGAATGTATGGAATATTCATTCAGTACTTGGAGATGTATAAAAGGTCGGTTGAAGATCCCGCCAGATTTTGGTCGGACGTTGCTTCGCAGTTCTACTGGAAGCAGAAATGGGGACAGTCAGTCTTCTCGGAGAATCTCGACGTTCGCCGCGGTACCATCGACATTCAGGTCTCTCTCTCTCTCTCTCTCTCTCTCGCAATCATTTTTACCTTCTCTAGCTCTTGAAATTTGAATTAGAATTGGACTTGTGAGTTAGCATTACCGGCGTATATATTCATAAGTTTTTTTAATAATTTACAAATTGATTTTGTTTCTATGGTAGCTATTCGCGAACTAGTAGTGTAATAGCAAATGAAAAAAGAATTTAGTCATGAATATACTCGCAGTGGTTCAAGGGTGGTGTTACCAACATCTGCTACAATTGCTTGGATAAAAATGTTGAATCCGGAAATGCTGACAAAATTGCCATTTACTGGGAGGGCAACGAGCCTGGTTTCCAAGATTCTTTAACTTATTCCCAGCTTCTTCACAGGGTTTGCCAGGTCTGTTACTTATTCTCTTTGTGGGTGCGCGCGCGCTTCTTTGTATAAACTAAGGATATATATGGACCGTTGAGTCCTCTACTTTCAAATCTTGATGTTTAAATTTATATTTTATCATCTTATACAGCTAGCAAATTACTTGAAGGACAATGGCGTTAAGAAGGGCAATGCTGTCGTGATTTATCTACCGATGCTCATGGAACTCCCCATTGCCATGCTTGCTTGTGCCCGCATTGGTGCTGTTCATTCAGTAATATTATGCTCCATCATATCCCCTCCACCTCTGTAAAAATTAAAAAAACAAAAAATGGTCATTTCATCTATATTCCTCTTTCTAAAACTATTTCATCTCTCTCACACATATACACTAAATTATTCTTATCTTTCCAATCTATCAGGTTGTATTTGCAGGATTTTCTGCAGAATCTCTTTCTCAGAGAATCATGGACTGCAAACCAAAAGTTGTAATCACCTGTAATGCCGTCAAAAGAGGCTCTAAGATTATCAACCTCAAGGACATAGTTGATGCTGCCCTTGTTGAATGCAGTAACAACAGCATGTCAATAGGTATGCAAACCAAGTAATTGCTTTGTATTTGAAGGATCATCATCTCCTTCAATTTTCAGTGACCAGAAAGATAATATTCAACTAGGCCATGTAGCTCCGTTGTCATAATTTTCAGTGTAGTTAGTGGCATGTTCCTTCTGTGTGATGTTAAACAAGGAGAAGCTGTTTCTTTTTCATTCCCCTCTCCCTGACTCATCTTCTTTTTCTCCCTGTTTTTTGAGCAGATGCATGCTTAACCTATGAAAATCAATCTGCCATGAAGAGGGAAAGCACCAGATGGCAGGAGGGAAGAGATGTATGGTGGCAGGTCGGTAATATAAATATCTATGAAAATATGTGAACTTCCCATAAATAGTAAGGAGAAAATCTCATATACAATTTACAAACATAAAAAAAGATCTTTTTTCATCATTTTACAAATTCAAACATCTGTATGTTCAATAGCATTCATCAAAATCTACGTTATTTCTACATAGCAGACAGAGAAAGCTGACAAAGTCTGGGTGAATGCTAATTATTAATTGTGATGATTGTTCGGCTATGGTTCTTAACACATAATTGTATGTCTTGCTTGGATGGGATCATACTTAATCAGTTCATATACCGTTCATATGGGATGATGTCTTTTGCATTGTAATGAATGATAATTTTTCTTTCAGGATGTTGTTCCCAAATATCCTACTAGCTGTGAAGTGGAGTGGGTTGATGCAGAAGATCCGCTTTTTCTGCTATATACCAGTGGGAGCACTGGTAAGCCAAAGGTGATAGCAGCATTATACTCATTCAGATCCTTATCTCTTTATTTATTTATTTATTATTTTTTTTCTGATCATAATTTTTCCAAAGGGTGTTCTCCATACTACTGGAGGGTATATGGTTTACACTGCCACTACATTCAAGTATGCATTTGATTACAAACAGTCTGACATCTACTGGTAAAGATCCAAACATATATTTATGGCTTCTCTAATGAGATTTCAGCAGTTCTATAATAAATTGAATTTTGTTTTTCTTAATATTAGGTGCACGGCTGACTGTGGCTGGATCACTGGGCATAGCTATGTGACTTATGGACCCATGCTCAATGGAGCAACAGTTGTTGTTTTTGAAGGGGTAATTTAACATGACCTTGCAAATGCTTCGGATTATATAGATGATTTACCATCCCAGTATTCAATAATGTATGAGGCTCCTATACCTGTGAGCTCTGGGTCAGATGCAAGTAGCCTTATCATTGTTTTTACAGAGAGACTATTTCTGCGACTTGAACCTATAACCTCCAAATCACAATGGAGTAACTTTACTACTACACAGAGCCTTACCCCTGTTTTATTTATTTATTTATTTTTATTTTATTAATTTGAACTCATCTTTTTGATAAATTATATAGCAAAATTGTTATTTATAGGAAAACAAAATGGAATTGATGTAACAAAGAGGACAAGAAAAGTGGTAGTATCTAGCCAGCTATAATATTACTCCATAGAAGATTCTAATAAATTAGTGTCAATCCCAATAGATGATAGTTTATTAAAACATACAAGAATGCAGGGACTATGCATGTCAAAGTTCAATGGTAGAGTTGGTGCTTCCTACCACCATCTTCATTTCTCTTCTTATTGCTCCTCAATTGGGGGTGGGTGTGTTTAAGTTATACTGTTGGTATATGAATCTGTAAATTTGTTTATATTTGATGGCTAAATGTCTGTATATCACTAGCAGGCTCCAAATTATCCTGATCCTGGTCGCTGTTGGGAAATTGTTGACAAATTCAAGGTGACAATATTCTACACTGCTCCCACATTGGTGCGGTCCCTCATGCGTGATGGTGATGAGGCAAGGTTTTCTCTTATATTGCTTGAAAAAGATCTGCAATTAGAGATTTTTAATTATTACTAATAATCAAGATCAAGATAAAATACCAAACTATTTCAAGTTTCGTGTTTGCAGATTTGCTTGATCATGCTTATAGTCGTTCATAAACTTGAATCTTTTCAGTTTCTATGGCTTTAAACTGTGTCCATTTTGCCTTTTGTCCTTGTGACTTTGTTGGCCTAATATGGTGGCTCTCACGAGATGATAGTGACATTGTGAAATGCTTCTATCCTGTGCTATATTGTGGAGTTTCAACTTGAATAATCTAATTTTGACCAATGGTCTAATTTAACTTTTAAATTTCTCCACTTTTGGTGCCTAATCTTTCTCCTTAAGAGTTAAAACTCCTGTTTAACTGGCTGTCAACATTTTGTTTGTGTGCACACGTGTATACATGCACAAAATTTTGAAGCAAATTTCACAAATGGCTTATTGATATCAACTATTATGGATCATGCAGTATGTTACTCGCTATTCACGCAAATCCTTGAGGGTTCTAGGAAGCGTAGGCGAGCCCATTAATCCAAGCGCGTGGAGGTTTTTAGCTATATTTTACTTTTTCCGATCCATAAGACTTTATGTTGTGATTAGAAATAATTTGGAACACATCCTGTTCCTTACAGGTGGTTTTTCAATGTGGTTGGAGATTCAAGGTGTCCTATATCAGACACTTGGTGGCAGACTGAAACTGGGGGCTTTATGGTATTTTCATCTCTTTTATCTTCACATCAGTTTTATGACATGTTTCTGCTACAAGAATTCCTCACTACCTGAAATTAGTTTCCTCGTGATTTTTATATTACTCTGTTCTCTGTTATTTTATGTCTTTGCTGCCTTTATTTGACCCTTTTCAGTTAATAGTTTTCACGGTTTTTTGGCAGATTACTCCATTACCAGGTGCCTGGCCACAGAAGCCTGGTTCCGCAACTTTCCCTTTCTTTGGTGTTCAGGTTTCTTGATGCGTTCAGATATATTCATCTTATCTGTTTTCATCTCTTTCATTTCCTCCTCTCCTCTCCCTGTATATGCTTTTGCAGTTGTGTGCTAGTGCATGCCTATATTTATATCTCACTTATTTATTTTCTTCTGGTGCAAGGGTAGCCCGTCATAGTGGATGAGAAGGGTACTGAGATTGAAGGAGAGTGCAGTGGATATCTGTGTGTGAAAAGCTCATGGCCAGGGGCATTCCGAACTCTGTATGGTGATCATGAAAGATATGAAACCACGTACTTCAAGCCATTCCCTGGATATTATTTCACTGGTGATGGCTGTAGCAGGTATTGCATTGCTACTGTTATGATCACAGTTATCATTACCATCTGTTAATGATTTGTATTAAATGGTTGGAATCTTGATGGTGTCCCAACCTAGATTTCTCTACAGCTGGGGCCGCAGGAGTGGCTGAAAGACTGATGATTATATTTATTTTCAGGGACAAGGATGGTTACTACTGGCTTACGGGAAGAGTTGATGATGTTATCAACGTTAGGTAGGTTTGGACATAATGAGCTTTTACTACTTCTCTTTTGGGTGGATTTAGACAAGTATGAACAAGACTGGACATTAAAAAACAAGGCTGAATTGAGAGACTTGTGAGAAATATGAATAAATCCTAGCCAAAGGTAGGTACACGTCGGAAGTGCAAGTGTTGTCTGCTTTCATCCCATATTCTTGTGCATATCAGATTGGTATAAACAGATGTCTAAGGAATATTTTTAATAAATTTAACAATGCAGTTGCATCTGTTGCTAACTGTTAAAATTTATGGTATCCATAACTTTTTGCTGTTAATTATAGTTACATGTAATTCGTTATGATTTTTAACGACAATGACTAATGATGCAATATATTAGTGATGAAATTGCAGAGCAGGGGCATTTCAAATAGGCATGTGTTTTCAGTGATGTAATTGCTTCAAATTGGAGTTTGATGATATATTTGTACATTAGTGATAAGTCTAGTGATGGAAAAAATATTTTACCCATACATTGAAGTTGCAGTAGGTTATGTTAACCTCTCCTTTTGAGTCGTTCTATGATATTGTTGCAACTTGTGCACTGTTTTTGATTCATTTTATCTGACGTTTGAATAATAAATGCAGTGGCCATCGCATTGGTACAGCAGAAGTGGAATCTGCTCTTGTTTCACATCCTCAATGTGCAGAGGCTGCTGTGGTTGGCTTTGAGCATGAGGTATGAGATCAGTTGTTAGTAGTTGCATTAACCATACAACTGGGATATGGATCATATTTGCAGGGGCAGTTTCATTGTACAACTAAAATATATATCATAGTTAAAGGTGCTGAATACTATCAGTTTTTAACTGACTTTTTAATATGTTTCTGCACTTAGGTTAAAGGACAGGGTATTTATGCATTTGTTACGCTTGTGGATGGTGTTTCTTATAGTGACGAACTCCGGAAGAGTCTTGTACTCACAGTTCGAGAACAGGTCTGTGTTCAAATGTGTAACTCAAGATGTAATTAAGATATCTGATACTTCACCTCACCTTATAAGTTAGTTTCCATAAACTGCTTCTAAGTCATACCTAGATAAGCTTACCAGTTCTGTGGACATAATGTCGTATAGATCAAATTCTATAATTCTTGTTGACGGAACTATGATATAGAGATTTGTGAACAATGAACAACACCTACCCTGAGGGTAGAGGCATTGAATATAAAACAACTAGCACGTTTCAGTTCAATTCTCTAAAGCTTGATTGTTCTACTTTCCAGATAGGAGCATTTGCGGCACCCGACAAAGTTCACTGGGCACCTGGCCTTCCAAAGACAAGGAGTGGAAAGATCATGAGGAGGATACTCAGGAAAATAGCTTCTAGGCAGTTGGACGAACTCGGAGACGTCAGCACACTTGCAGATCCAAGTGTGGTTGATCGGCTCATAGCACTTGCTGATCGCTGAAGCTCCCAGCATATATGGGCTTTGACATAGCCTGGACCGTGCTTGGTTCCATGGGCAAGCTTTCACCAGAACTTGGTTGCCCTGGGCATAAGACGGCTCCTTGGTGGCTTTTGTCAGCCCATATAGGACTAATAGTCAGTCGAGTTGAGGCAAGTTGATGTGTGGGCAAGTTCGACTCAGATTTTCAAAACAGATATTTTAATTCTTAACTACTGAAATGCATTTGGATGCTTCAAAATCGAACATCGTACGTTTTGGGGACAAGTTTGAACATCATACATTTTTCAAAAAAATTAAAAAAAAAAATTGAAAAATAAACGAGAGACCCACACACTACGTCCGAGACGCTATCTAAATCGGGCGGTCTATGTAGCAGGTCCTTAATGCTTGGTCTTAGTCTCTTATTGTAGTTTTCTGCGAGATTATTGAACCGTGGGCTTCGACTTCCGAGTCACTGACGTGACGCAACCGTCACGCTGAAAAACAGGGCCACTCGCTATCTCTTCCAAACCTCAATTATCCCGTGCCCTTTGCTATTTAAGCTGTTCAACTGTTCCTCATCTAGCATCTACGAACGGAGAAAGGGAGATGGAAGAATCATATCCTATGACTGGTGGACACGGAGCTAATAGCTACGCTAAGAATTCCAGTAAGCAGGTACTTGTCTTTTACTGTTCTGTTTACCTTTTCATCTTGATTCTTAAAGCTTTGTGGGATGTGATGTCATTTCCTTTGCTTGCTAATATACCATCAGGTATAAGAGACATGTGCAAAGTTAGATTATATTTGTTAATTTATATATATATATATATATATATATACAGCAAATATATTATTATTCTTGGCAACCTTAGACCAAGGATACCCAAAATCAATAGATCCAAGTTTCTGGCATAGCATGAAAGCCATTCTAAAGAAACAAACCCAAAAACACCAAAATCAAATCAGATCCCTTTACATCCTAGTAGCCCCTTAGTGCAGCCTCTAGACTCAGCAAAATCAGTGCAAATATATTCATCACTACGCTTGGGCTTGCTCAGATGACACCAGCACTTTGGTTGCTGGACGACTTCCAGCCCCTCCAAATACTCTACAATTTGTGAGAATATGGGGCTTTGTCCCTTCCTGTGGTGCCTTGGGACCTACTCCTCCCCCCCCCTTCTAACAACTAACAAACTAACCACTATCCATTTCCTTCGTCCAAAAAAAAAAAAAAAAAACAATAAGAGTGACAGAAATTTCCGCCAACAGACACAAATATATGGTCAAACATGGAAGCCTCAACACAAGCAGAAAATATGCTTGGACACTGAAAAATGATATTGAATAGAAAATTTTTAATTATTTGCTCAAAATTGGTAAATTTACGTTTCTCAGTGTGGGTTGCACGCTCTTTTTTATTAAAGAGAGTAAAAAAAAACTTTATTACCAATCTATAATGAAATGATGTGACATATATTTTACAACTGATGTGTCACCGTCGAAATAAAACTTTTTCATGAGTTGGGTCCACGGAAAAGAGCGAAAGTTTTCTCTTAATACCTCAAATAGGATTATAGAACTGCAAAAGGTTTAGTTATTAATTAGAAGTTAATATTATAAATGATATTTTATATATAGAAACTTTTATGATTATCTTTTACTAAATTGTTGGACATATTTATAATTAATATATGATATTATACTAAGACTCGTTCAAGAGTGATGCTGATATAAAAGATTAAGAATGTCTATTTGCAGCCCTAAATTTATTTAAAGAAAAAGTAGGAGAGGAGACCACTGAATACACTAAAGAGGGTTATGGTTGGATCAAACATTTTGTAGTTGGTGTTCGTGATTTTGCAGTCGCCCCCACAGTCAAACGGACAAAGGGAAAGGGAAAAGACTACATAATTACATAACACTTTGTTGAAACAAGTCCTGTTTAAAATTCTCAATATTTCTTTTGCCAATGTTTGAACTTCAGTAGGAATCTTTCGTTCAATCACCTATGAGTTTTCTGTGCTAAAAGAGGGTGGTTCTAACAATTAATAAGAATAATCAGTTCCCTTATGGCTTGCTGTTGTGACCAAGATATATAGCCCTAGAATATTGGCATTAAATAGGGGTTAAAGCATTGGATATTAAAGATATCGTTGCCTCACTATTTTAGAGACAAGATATCTTTGGAATATATCAAGGTATCCCAAACTCTCTCTCTCTCTCTCACAGTCAAAGTTATAAAAGATACTCGGGACACATGAAAAAATTTTGTCTATGCTCTGTCAATGTAGAAAGAGGGAGCTGAGATGGCAAAAGCAGTGTTGGCTGCGGAGATCATAGAACACCTTGACATGTCCCATGCTACTTCGAACCTGTTCACCATTGCTGATTTAGGGTGTTCAACAGGACCCGCAACATTTATTGCTGTGGATAACATAATGGAAGGTATTACACAGAAACTAAAACTTGATGGCTTCTCCAGTCTTCCCGAGTTTCAAGTGTTCTTCAATGACCACACTTCAAATGACTTCAACGTTCTCTTTTCCTACCTTCCTCCAAATCGGAACTATTTTGTTGCTGGGGTTCCGGGATCTTTCCACCGTAGATTGTTTCCAAAATCCTCCATTAACTTTGTTTACTCGGCTTTTGCACTACAATGGCTTTCCAAGGCACCACATGAGCTAGGCAACTTGAATTCACCTGCATGTAATAGGGGCAGAATCTACTATGCAAATGCACCAAATGAAGTTGGTCAGGCCTATTCTCTGCAATTTGCCAAGGACATGGAGTCCTTTCTAGTTGCTCGAGCAGAAGAGGTTGTTCCTGGAGGGTTGATGACACTCCTCATTCCAGGACGACCAAATGGAACACTTCCATCGCAGGTCTCCATTGGTCCATTCTTTGCTCCACTGGAGTCATGTCTTCTAGATATGGCTAATGAGGTATGCAAAAGTAGCACCTGGTTTATTAGGATATTTGATAAAAACAGAACAGGGTGATTCATGTTAAATTTTACATGTTTGTTTTTTCATTATTCTATTTTGACGTGTTGGCTGGGAAGGAGAACCCTAGTGTAATGGTATGATTACTCCACAGTGACCTGAAGGTCACATGTTCAACCACCAAAGCAACCTCTTTGTGAATAATCAAGGGCAAGGCTGCATTTACACATCTGAGCCTTCTCTAAATCTCCTAATGTAGGAGTCTCGGGCACTGTAATATCCTTCACTGATGTGTTGGCCTCTGCAATTCTTCTGATATTATAGCCTTTATTACAAACCATGCTTCTCATAGGCATGCTTGGGAAATGGAATTTGACTGACTTAATTCATAATTAACATGTTAATCCTTGCAGGGGATGCTAAGCAGAGATAAGATTGACTCCTTTAACTTGCCTCTCTATAGCCCTTCTGTAGAGGAATTAACCGCAGCAGTACAGAATCATGGGTGTTTCAGTGTTGCAAGATTGTTTCCACTACCTCAAAGTCCCACCATCACATTGCCTACTGCAGAAGAGTTAAGAGCTGGCCTTGAGAGCCTTATCACAAAATACTTTGGCAATGAGATTATTGAACAATTATTCCAGAGATACGTCAAGAAAACTGCAGGCCATACCTCAATTAGAGGTGACTTTGCAATGGGATTGTTTGTCGTTCTCAAGCGAAATTACTAAATAAGGCATCTTCTTTCCTCAGAGGCCCACCATCCCATTGTTTGTCGTTCCAGAGGTACTCCTTGTGCTTGAGGATCTCATGCTATAGGGTTTTGTGTAGTGTTAGATTTAGACAAAACTTGGCTCTAGCAAAACATTGGGAAATCAAACAGGAAATATACCTGACGAGATAAAACTGTTGTGGCATCAAGATGGGCAAAAGTAGTTGCGGGAGCCAGATCCTTCGAGTCATCAGCATGAACATAAATAGCCTGCACTGATGTTATGGAACCTTTCTTGGTAATAGTTATACGCTCCTGAAGGGCTCCTAGATCCATAGACAAGGTAGACTGGTAGCCAACGGCAGATGGGATACGTCCAAGCATAGCAGACAATTCTGAGTCAGCCTCAGAAGAATCGAAGCAAAGATTCATGTAATCCATTAATCAGATCAACGCGGCAATATATTCAAGAATAAACAGATCAGTACTAGAGTTACTTGAGTGAAGTGGGAAATGTTAGCAATGAAGAGAAGCACATCTTGGCCCTCAGAATTTCTGAAATGCTCAGCCATGGTGAGTCCAGTAAGCCCAACGCGAGCAAGGGCTCCTGGAGGCTCATTCATTTACACAAGTTCACATTTACTCTCACTCTGAAATAGAGGAAAATGCGCCCAAGAAGTTAGCGATACTCTCTTGCACTTTATTGCTAAGCAAGAAGTAAGTGCATCAAATGAACCTGTTTTTCTCCCAGCTTAATAACGCCACTTTCAATCATTTCCCTGTACAGGTCGTTACCCTCTCGGATACGCTCTCTTACGCCAGCAGACACAGAGAAACCACCTGAACAAAGGCATAACGAAACTTTTCATCAGAGTACACAAGTATAATATTCAAAATGGATAAGATGCAAACGTGTTTGATCATAATTAAACAATCGTGAGCCTCGGCAACATTATTAATAAGTTCCGTAATTAGCACTGTCTTCCCTACACCCGCACCACGAAAAAGGCCAGTTTTCCCATCCCTTTGGTACGGTGCAGGGAGATCAAGAGCCTGAGAAGAATGCAATTAAAAGCAATTGTCAAACGGTATAAATGAAACACTTACACGGTCCACGATCAATAAAGCTTTTCAAGAAAAAAGTGAAGGCCACGTACCTTGATTCCGGTAACAAGAATCTGTTGTTCAGCCACTTGGAAAACAAATCCAGGAGGGTCCCCATGAATGGACAGACGGTGTTCTGCTTCTAATCAAAATAGAAGCAAAGATCATTTAGAAGATTTGATCCCACATTCATATAAAATTCAGCGCAACTTCAACGAATCAAGTGTAAGCACACGGGTGCTTCATGGCTTCTTACTTAGTTCACTCCATTCATGATGCGACGAAGTGTGGCCCTGTCAACACGTACCAAAAAAACAAACAGAAGAAATGATTCATAAAAAAATAAAAATAATACTAATAAATAAATAAATACAAGAAACAGAGAAACAGTAATACAAAATGAGATAAAAAGCAAGAGAATGTGAAATACCCTTAATCATTACTAAGAACGAAATGATATAAAGAACAGAATGAAATCTCAAAGGTAGCATTAGCAAGAAAAATTGAAATCCAAGAACATACCCAATCCAGAAAAGCCCATAACCCAAACAACCACATCGCAAAGTAACATCTAACAAACGTGCCAAACTCACAAATATCCGATAGAAAACTCCTCGGATCGCACAGTAAATTATAACATCCACCTCACCCGCAAATTATTGGGTTGACACCTGAATACAAAATGAGGACAACGTGGTTCAAAGTCGAACTTAGTATTCAAACAAAAGCTTAAACTGTCGGATGAGGGAGCAGAAATGAATTATATATTCAACTTTTAACAGAAAACATAAATGAGGTGGGAGGGGGTTAAGCTTACAGCGATTGGAGCGCCGGTGTTCAAAAACCTCTGCCCTCTAACAAGCCCTTCGGTGGCGTCCGTGGCAATAGTCCCGACTCTGTTTTCACCCATGTGCTGAGCTCACTTCCAGCACCGACCGAATGGAGTTATCCAACACCTCGAGCGCCGTCAGTATCGGTGGGAGTCCCTCGTTGAACCGCACGCACGTCCACGACGGCGACGATCACCTGGGCGTTGCGTCTTTTCCCGTGAACTCATGAATAGTCTCGCCGATTGTCAAGAAACCAATCCGCTTTTAAGATGAGACTCAGAATACATCCCGTGGCGCGTCCGTGGAGGAGGAAGAAGCGGCGGATAAGTGGGGGGCGCCAGAGAGAATGCTGGACGCGGGCGTGGCGGAGCCACGGAGAGAGGCGCGGAGGGTTAGGAAGGAGAGGACCTTGCGAGACGACATCGTTTTTCTACTGCATTTGATGATGATGAAGAAGCTCTCGGTTGATTGCTATCGAGCTTTCTAGCTCATTGAGAGGTGGTGGATGAAGACAATTTTCGTGTGGAAATTTAATTTAAATTCAAAATTTTTGCGGTGGCGTTTGGTTTTCTCTGCAGACCAGAGAGAGCAACGGTCGGTTTTTTTTTATTTATTTATTTTATTTTAGTATCATATTCCCGCGCAATTACCCCCACACCGAAGGTGGATTCAGCGCACAAAAATTTTTTTTATTATTTTTTTTAAAGAAAATGACGTGCAATAAGTATATATATACAACTATTATTATTTAATATAAAATATGTAGCAATTATTTTATAATTTATAATTATATTTACGATATATTTATATGTAGTTGTTATATATTTAACTTGATTTTATTGCACATTATATATTTTAAAAAATAATAATAACTTTTTAAATATGACCTCTCTATGGCCATTTCCCTCTGCTCGGTCCATGCTATCGGACCTTAATTTAATGTAAGGAAAAAAGGTACACACAATTCAAATACAATAAAAAAAAATGAAAGAAAATAACTAAATGAATAATGCATATTTACGATCTCATTTTGCAAATAGTTATTAGTGGCTCTTGGCTAATTGTTATTAAGCTAATGGCTTGAAATTACTAACATTCTAAGTTCATTTTATTTCAAAGTCTTAACTTTTAAAACATTATGTATAAAACTTTAACATTTAAATCCATTGCAATTTTAACTCTCCCTATATGTCATCAGAACCACAAATGTAAGGAAATCGTGTGCTGGGATCAGTTTTTTTTTTTTTTTTTAATAATCTTTTTTAATATTTCATTAGAAAATGGACAGAAATTATTTTGCGGAACAAAATGCCTAGTCTAAGAACATGTATGGTTCATTAACCATCTCATTCCACTTGCAACGTCCAATCGCACGGCCGGCGGTTCAAGGCTTACAAGCATCAGCCGCTGCTATGGACAAAAGCTAAAAAAGGAAAGGAAAAAGAAAAAGAAAAAGAAAAAGAATGATGCCGTAAAACAACTTCACTGCTTTGTCTCCTCAGACATGAATTGTATCTGCATTACGCCTACTAGACAAAATGTTTTCTTAATTGAAGAGGGGACATGGATGGACAAGCGTTAATGGTTTCTCTTCTTCATGTTTAGTGGTCATAATATATGAAAGAAGATTTCATTTTGCATGAACTTTTGGGATTTCATTACTGTTAGTGAGTGGAGATGATTCATGGCACCAAGTTTTATGGATGCTTGAGCAGCTTCAAACAGAAGAGGTTTCGTTATGGAGCATTCATTGGAATCCTAATTATGGCATTCAGCAACTGGGTTGTGCTCAAGCCGTATCTGCATCATCTATCAACCGGTAAGTACCTTCCCTTTCTGCCATCAATGCCATAAATATTTTTGAATCCCTGAGTATGAGAAAAAATGTTGACTTCTCATCATTTCCTCCTATGGTAGTACAATTTTTCCTTTGCATGTTGGTGATGAAATATCATTGTTGAAGGACATAAGCCTTACAGGGCAATTAGGTATGGCCGAGACCATATCGAAGTCAAGTTGAGCTTTCCCGTGCATTGCCTAATCCAGTATCTGATCGTGAAGTTGCAGAGAATCAAAAAGTGGTTGACAAGCCAATATGCAATTTCTTGAAACCAAGATCAGATTTTTGTGAGATCAGTGGGGATGCAAGGGTGCGAGGGAATTCCTCTACTGTCTTTGTAGCCTCATTCCAAGTGGGCAATTTGGCAGGCAAAAGCTCATGGATCATTAGGCCTTATGCAAGGAAAGAAAATGCAGCGGCAATGGAATTGGTAAAGAATTGGTCGGTGATTTCAGTGACAAGTAATTACACAGATGTGCCCAATTGTTCTGTTAATCACAGCGTTCCAGCCATCATTTTCTCACTTGGGGGATTTTCAGGCAACCATTTTCATGACTTCACAGACTTGGTAATTCCACTCTACATAACTTCTCGCCCGTTTAACGGACAAGTTCAGTTGCTTGCAACAGATTTTAGGCCTAGGTGGATCAGCAAGTTCCGAAGACTACTCAAAAAATTGTCTGGATTTGAGATCATCGACATTGATAGAGAAGAAAGAACCCATTGCTACCCCACCGTAATTATTGGCCTTAAAAGTCACAAAGAACTGAGCATCGATCCTTCCAGGTCCCCGGATGGAGTGTCAATGAGAGATTTCAGGAACACTCTGATAGAGACATACTCATTGAAGAGAACTAATGCAATCAAGACGAAAGATAGGAAAAACAGGAGGCCTAGGCTAATGATCATATCAAGGAGAAATTCCCGAGCTTTCACGAACGAAAGGAGGATCAAAAAAATGGCTAAAGGCTTGGGCTACGATGCTGTTGTAGCAGAGGCAAATTTGTCCACTGATTTGTCGAGATTTGCGCAGCTTGTGAATTCTTGTGATGTGTTAATGGGAGTCCATGGAGCTGGACTAACCAACATGGTGTTCCTTCCGGAAAACGCAGTTGTAATACAAGTACTTCCATTAGGGGAAATTGCAGGGCTGGCTAGAGATGACTTTGAAGGGCCTGCAAAAGACATGAACCTGAGGTACTTGGAGTACAAGATTAAGATAAAAGAGAGCACTTTGGCCAGGCTATACCCTCCTGATGATGAAATTCTCATAAACCCTTTAGCAGTCCATGAACGTGGATGGGATGCAGTTAAGGTTACATACTTGGAGAAGCAAAATGTCAAGCTTGACGTTCGTAGATTTAGAGCCACTTTACTTACAGCTCTTGACCTTCTGCATCAATAAGCCGGAGCCGTGAACCCAATGTCATTTGATTTTGCAGACTTTGGTGAGGTGCCAACAGACACGTGGTCTGGTGGTTGAGCGGTTATACTCTTAATTCTAACAATTAGAATTCAAATCCTGACACCAATAAGTCAAAAAAGAAATTGGTGAAATCAAGTCCAAATCAAATTATATGAGATATGCCATATCTATTGTCTAGTTCCAAGGTAGCCTCGAAGTGAAATTTGTACAAAATTCTCATCTTTTAAACGTTGGATTAGTGTTTTTTTTTTTTTCAATTTTAAACTTTTGTGGCGTGTGAAATCATTTGATAAGACAAGGTTTGTCTTTTGACAAAGCACCACATAAAACTCAGTTGTCTGGGATCAAATATCAATAAGACCACCCCCCCCCCCAAAAGAAAAAAATTGTAACGTGAAGTACAATTCGGCCCCGAGGAAGGCTGTGTTGATTCTTGTAGGAAATGCTTTTTTTTTTTTTGGAGCAATTGATGGCATCACAATCGTTTCGTAACAAATTGGGTATATGTTTTCGTCCAAATAAAAGGAGATTATCTACACTAGTACTAGAGATTCTGGGCCATTCCGAGGGATTAATCCCAAAATTTAAAATATCGCAGCACATTTTTTTCGACCAAAAATTTTTAAATTTATTTTGAGTTTATTTTAACTTTAATTTTGCCTTCAATAACTTGCCTCTGGAAGTATATTAATTAGTTATCAAACTAAATTTTAATTTTAATCAGTTTTCCTTTTATGGACCAATAAAATCCACCTCTCACAAATAAGCTAACATATTGAACCGTAGGGATTAAAACATTAACAGACCAAAAAAAAAAAAAAAAGAAACAAAAAGTATCACCATTGCTATACTTTCAATTTTTGTCATTGCATTTCTTAAAGAGATCTCAGAGCTAACCACCTCTAGCTCTCTTCTTCTTCTTGTTTCACAAATAGCTTTCGAAGCCGGAATCCAAGTTGAGGGCTGGCATCAGCAATTTCAACTTTGGAACACATATGCAAGAAACCTTACCCAAACAAAACAATCATGCAGGGGAGTGCTTGCCACAACAGTCAACTACAAACTCACTGTCAAGCCAATTCATAATATCAAACAGAAACCTTCTTGCGATGCAAAATAGCATCACTGACCCATTTGCAGAATTGTTTTGAAATTCAGTACTTTTGACGTAAAGGGTCTAGCGTAACTGAATGAAAATGATGTATGATACATTACTTGCCAGAAGCTTTAGCAAGAGTGAGCAGAAGAAGTTGGGTTATGGGGCCACGGTTGCTTGCTTTTTCCTTGCATTGAGCATTTGCACGTTCTTCAAGCCTTATATCGGTCCTCTGCCAGTTTTTAAGTCCTCAACAAGATATGAACTTCGCGTTTCTGCTGTCAAGATATGTATGCAGATTCAAAAGCATACTAAAGTTCGTGAGCCCATGCTACATACTCTATGTCCCAGCTGCTTAAGCTGGTTTGTTTGATGCGATACAACATATCTGGGAAACTGCCTGAAATCAAATTGATCAATCCTTTAAATAATTCATTCACCATTTTTAAACAAGCCAATCAGTTGATTTGCAATAGTAGTTGGCTAATGTAGACCTTTAGTGCAGAAATTTCATTGAGAGATGATAGGACTATTATAGTCAATGAGACAAACAGAACAGCAGAGGGCGAGTTCTTATCAACATTTAACAGTCGATCAGATAACATTCAACAAAATGTACCCAATTCAAAGATATTGATCATATATCAATGCTGAACTGAATTCATTTCTTGTTTAACGTTTGTGTATGCAAAAGTTACAGTGAAGAATCTGGCCCATTTCAATGATTCAAGCAACTCTAAGCGAATGGTGAGGGATAAGCCTCAAATGACTTGACCGGTAAATTATGGACGTAAGCTCCATATGATATACTTGTTGGCTAATGTACGTTGAATGTTTAATTTTTGAAGATGCAGAGGTTGCAATAAACAATAAACTTGCTTCCATTTGCAATACCACGGAAAGATAAGATTTTTGCAATGTCGAAGGGGACATCAGGTTGACGGAATTTGCTCCACTGTTTTTGTTGTCACGTCCGAAATCGATTTCCTGGCAGCAGAAAACACCTGCTGGATCATCAGGCCATACGCGCGGAAGGGTGACATAGCAGCAATGGATGAGGTGAAGGAATGGTCAGTAAAGCTTGTAAGTGATCGCCAAGGTATCATTCAGTGCACCCGAAATCACAATGTTCCTGCAGTCCTATTTTCTACTAGAGGATTTTCAGGAAACCATTTCCATGCCTTTGCTGACATCATGATTCCGCTGTATTCAACTGCTCGATCGTTTAAAGGAGAAGTGAAGTTCCTAATCACCAATCGAGCACCTCGGTGGATGACAAAGTTTGAAGTATTGGTGAAGGCATCGGCAAGATACGAGATTGTTGACATTGATTAGAGAGTGGGTATCCATTAATTTCCAGGCATGGTTGTTGGCATCAAACGTCTATCCAGAAGAGCTAAATGTTGATCCTTCAATGTCCTGGTTTTCAATGAAAGATTTCTGGGAATTTTGGAGAAATTCGTTTTCTTTAGAGAAAAGGACAGCCATAAAAATCAGAGTTGGTGAGAGGAAAGGGCCTAAGCTTCCGATCATTTCAAGAAAGACATCAAGAGCTTTTACTAATGTGGATGAAATTGCAGAAATGAATACAAGGTTGGGCTACAATGTAGTTGTGGCTGAGCCAGATGGTGATTTAGCAAGATTTGCACAAATTATGAATTCCTGCGATGTTGTGCTGGGAGTTCGTGGAGCAGGGCTAACCAACATTCTTTTCCTTCCTGACAATGCAATCTTGATCCGAGTGGTCCCCTTTGGAGGTGCAGAATGGGTCTCAAAAGTGTTCTATGAAGAGCCCTCAAAAGACATGAATTTAAGGTACTTAGAATATGAGATAGAGCTAGAAGAGAGCAGCTTGATAAAGCAATATCCAGCTGACAACGTCGTTCTGAGGGACCCCATGGTGATCCAAAAACAGGGTTGGACTGCATTCAGGTTTGAACAGGTTTAGGCCAACATTGTTAAAAGCATTGCAGCTTTTGCATCAGTAACACTATGTGAGAAGACGACATCAATCTTCCTTTTTGAACCTATTCCCATTTTCGGACCTTTTTTTTTTTTTTTCTTTTTCCAATCTTTTTTGGTTCCATTGCAGGCTCAATTTTCAAACTTTTGATTATAAGCAACTCCTTTCAAGAAGAAAAAGGAAGAAGGTGAAGATAAGTATAAACAACTGTGTAGAAGCATTCATCATACAAAAAGTAGGCACAATTTGTAAATATACCAACATTTTTTCTTTTTCCTTGGGGAGTCAAAGACACCAACTCTACACCTTCAGGCACAACATTTACAATTTAGCATCATTGAATTCCCATAAATTTATTCTAGAATAGAGAACAGAAATATTCCCAGCATCATTGAATTCCATATAAACTTATTCTAGAATAGAGAACAGAAATAATCCCACAAAATTTAAATAGTAATAAATTTAAACCCGCATTAAATGGGAATAAATTTAAACGTAAAGCCTCTAAATTTCATGTCATCCTACAACTTTTATCCATTTATAAATTCCAAATAGTCACCTACACTACGCAGCAGGAAGGAGTTGGAAGTCCGCAGGGAATAATAGTCGACAATACCATAGTAACATGTATCGGTAATTCATGACTACAACGACAGAATATTTTGGCTTTAGGAGAGTTTGTAATTTGTAAACCATCCTCTCGTGGTTGATTAACAAATTCCTCAAAGAAAATGCACATCCACTCACCCCCTCTTTAACTAAATTTAATTTTATGATGGAAATTAATTGATTTCGACTCGATCATTCCTTATGTTTGGTGTACATCTTAAACTAAAAGAATAGAAATATAAAATCCAAATTTTCTGTGTCATAATAACTTAATTTAAGAACTTCGTGTTATATTAAACTTGAATGTTTTGGAATCGATTCACTTATCAATGTTGGGTTACGTTCTTGGGTAGGTTTAACAAAAGTATTTTCATGGTTAAATAAATAAATAAATAAATAAAGAGTATTCTTAAAGAGTTCAGGTACATCATCAGCATTTTAGTTCGCAATTATGGCCTACTTTGATTTTTTTTTTTTTGGGAAATTGCTATTAATTGTAGGATGACAGTCTCAATAATGCAAATGAATCACCGAACTTTGTGGTGAAAAATCTTCCGACGGAAGCATTACATGGATGCTGATGACACAATATTGCACACACAAAGGGAAAAAGAAAAAAACCACATATCCATTCTTGCACATTTTTTCTTCTCAACCCCCCCCCCCAAAAAAAAAATAAGGAAGGAAGTATTTGTGATAGAATTTACTCGTTGGTATCAACCATGAATTATGCAGATTTTTACAGCACATTAACATTTGGCATTTCAACCAATTAATTTTATGCTATGCACAATGCAGACTGCTAAGTGAAAGTCTGATATTCATTTGGCAAATTAAGACCACAGTGCTAACGCACACTCGGGATTTCATGTCAGCTTAATCCTGACAAAAGGTTGACATTTTGACTTAAAATGTGGTTCATAAAATTATGATGTGCTCCTGAATTTTTTCGCTGGTTTAGTTGAAGACTAATCAATGTGTTCCCCATATCAGTTGTATCCAACTTCGCACTGAAACTGTTTATTTTATAGTTGTACCGCATGATTCCAAGTTCCAGGAGGAAAGCCGACACTAAGTAACACTTCATCGATCACTTCGAGAACAACAGGCTACACCATCTTGTTCTAAGCTCCAGGCTCATCCTAAAGACAATTAAGAGATGCATGTTTTTGGGTTAGTGTTGATTGTAAGCATTGAGGTTTGGTCAAGCACGAGCAGCCAATTTTTGGTAGCAGAACCGTGCAAAAGAGTTCTGCTTCTGTCTGGCCTTTCTAGACTCACCTTCCTAGTTGCTCTCGTCAACTTCTCATCATAAAAAGCTTGCTATCCCAAAGTCCTGTTTCAAACCCTCTCTACTCTTCCACGGTAGAAAACGAAGGAAATTGCAAAATGATTGCTGTCTGCTACCAAGATATCTATCGAACTCCACGTTCCTGTACTGCAGACAAGCAGCTGAAGGCCAACATTGTTAGGATTCCACCAAGAAGTTTCCAGGGAAATGGGGGTTCCAAAATTACAGTTCTAACGAGGAGCACAAGGAGAAGCCTTGTCTCTGCCGCATCCCCAACAGAAGTCTCGTATGCTGAAGAAGTGAGAAATAGATAAAATATCCCAAGGAAGAAGCAGCCGGGGGATCCATTTCGTCAGGGGATCATCATTGAAAGAGGTGTTGAATACAGACAGACAGTTGTTATAAGATCATATGAAGTTGGAGCAGATAAAACTGCCACATTAGAGAGCATCCTGAACCATCTTCGGGTTACTTGATTTGAAAAAACATTTCATTTCCTGTTGTTGATGAAAATTTTCGGAATGGTCGAATTTGAGAATTTTTGGTGACCATGCAGGAAGCAGCATTGAACAATGTATGGATGTCAGGACTTCTTGCTGATGGATTTGGTGCCACTCATAGCATGGTAAGGAACAACCTCATCTGGGTTGTGACTAGGATGCAAGTTGAAGTTGATGATTATCCAATCTGGTAAGTCCTGCCGTCCTTAATTAACAAGTAGCTGTGTTATTCTAATGGGACCATAGTTGGATAATGACCCTCATGAAGTACAGTTTAACAATGCAAAGCAAAATTCTTAGATGAATTCAATCCACCAACATGGTATAGTTTTCATCCTATGTAACTGTACCATGTCTGATAAAAAGCTGATATAGCAAAAAATTTCACGTAATCCAAATACAATTATAGTAGTTGCTTAAGTTTTTTTTTCATTTATATGAGCATGTTGTTAAACTCGGTATATCTACAAACCTCAAAACATGAAAATTATACCCAGGCCTTTCCCGGATTATTGAGTTAACAAATGAAACTGTTACAAATAAGCTAATTACTCACAGGTGATGCTTGCAGGGGTGAAGTAATGGAGGTTGAAACATGGGTTGGGGCATCAGGAAAAAATGGAATGCGAAGAGATTGGATGATCAGAAGCAATGCCACGGGGGGAACAATCGTACGGGCAACAAGGGAAACATCTGTATACCTTTTTCTTCCCTTGGTTTTTGAGTTTCTTAAATTCTCTAAGGAAATCCAACTGCAACAGCACCTGGGTGATGATGAACGAACAAACTAGACGACTCTCAAAGATGTCAGAAGAGGTCAAAGATGAACTTTCACCTTGGTCATTGACAAGAAAGCAAACCAAGAAAAAGTTGTAGAAAGGACTAGCAGGTTGGACACCAAAGCCAAATATGTAAACAGCAATTTAAAGGTAATGTGCTCAACCGTCATAAGAGTTGTAACTCATAATCTTGTACAAATTCTGGAAAACCAGCTCCTAGGAATTGTAGAATTGCAGTTCTTTGGCCTAACAGAGCGTTGTAAGAGTCATACCCTGGCGTGTGAATTTGGTACATGAGAAAAGGTAAGTATAAAATAAATTAGTCTCATGTACCGAACCTGGAGGGGCTCATGGTGGGCCATCTCAAACATTTGCTTCTTGATTGTGCAGCCCAAGAGGAGTGACTTGGACATGAATCACCATGTGAACAATGTCAAGTATGTAAATTGGATGCTGGAGGTAAACACATGAACCCGCTAAACAACCATTAATGTCACTTACGAACACGAAATCCGAAGTTTTGTTTCCACTTCTTCTGCAGACCATCCCCTGCGACTTCTCGGAGGACTACCAACTGTCCGGTATAACATTGGAGTACAGAAAAGAATGTGGTAGCTCAGACATTGTTCAATCATTGTGCGAACCCCAAGGATTTGAAGAAATAACCGAAGATTTCTTAAATGCTGTCAATAAAAATTGTGACGGACGGGCGTATGAGACTCGTTTCCCACATCAGATAGGAAGAAGAGGATATGGGGCATATAAACATGGATACTGCATATCCTAAAAGGCAGTCTTTTGGGAAGAGAGTAATGACCCCGTGACAAGTGGTATCAGAGCCAACCCTGACGGACGGGTGTATGAGACCCGTCTCCCACATCGAATAGGAAGAAGGGATATGAGGGCATATAAACAGCTCCAAAAATTGCAGCTTTTACCAATCAGAATCAAGCTTTGGCACCCATTGGCTATGCTTGGTAGATTGCTTATTTTTCCTGAACTGAAAATTGGTGCAAATCGCAGCCCCTCGTTCTTTGACCACTAAATGATTCGCATTTAATGGGGCGTTTATCAAGAATTGTCGAGTGGTTTCTTTACAAACAGTACTAGCAGAAAAGCATCGAATGCATAAACATCCACATTGATAATAATTGAAATCTGGGTAATTTTTGTCTTCTCGTAATTAAGAATCTAGACATATATCCAAAAGGCCTCTTCTTCAAAATTTGAAAGGGAAAAGGCAGGTACCAACTAGCGACAACAAAACGCGTTCCTAACTTAAATGCAGCACAAAAACGAGGTCTATCTGATCAGTACAGAACCTAGCAACGTTAAATTATTAAAAAATCTCGATGGTGTCACGATAGAATTCAACTCAGATTAATTTCATTCCGTTATAATGATTTAATTAGAGTCAATTTAACTTTGTAATGACAAACTCTATTTCATGCCTCTTTTCTTTTTTCCTGCCTCACAATTTTTTTTTTTTTTTTTGCAGCACAGAAAACAAGGGCTTTTAAAACTTGCCCCACAGCAGATTGACCATATGATTTAAAATAAAGGGTCATAATTCTTCTTTTTTTATTTTTTATTTTGTAAAAAATTGACTCATAAAAATATCAATTATCACATATAAAATTTATAATAAAAATAAATAATTGTAGTTTGTATTTAAATTTTTAAATAAAAAATTTATTATTTAATTATTATTAATCTACAACAATTTTTAACTTCAATACTAACAAATATAAAATCTAATAACAAATCTCCCTCGCGTTTTAATTTAGTGTTAAAATTCAATACTATACGTATCGGCAACGATTTTATTATTATTATTAGGCAATAAGTGAACAAAAAAATTAAATTAATATAAAAAATACCAAATTAATAATTAAACTATCACTTTTTTTCTGATGATTAATGGGCCATAATTCTAAAATGTTTAGATCTTGGGAGCGTAATCAAAAGTATTAAACATCACAAGGGGCAAAAAGTATTAAAAATCACGAGGGGGGTCTGAGAAAAATTGTTTAAATCTTTTCCGTCACAGATCCTCCTCTCTCGGAGCTCTCTCGAACCCCGACGTGTCCCCGCCAGTCTCTCTCCATTTCTGTAACAAAAAACCTCTAGGGTTTCCGTTTGGAATTTCCTCGGCTCTCACATTTCCATTTTTGCCCCCGTCTCCCTCTCCTATTTGCACTTCTCCGACTCTGCGAGATCAATGGCGGCTCTGGCAGTCCCTCAGGCAAGAGTTTCGAAGACCGAGTCCTACGTCGACAACAAGCGGAAGGAGGACATCCGCCAGGCCAACATCGTGGCGGCGAAGGCCGTGGCCGACGCCGTCCGGACCAGCCTCGGCCCCAAGGGAATGGACAAGATGATCTCCACGGCCAGCGGCGAGGTTATCATCACCAACGACGGCGCTACCATCCTCAACAAGATGGATGTCCTGCAGCCTGCTGCTAAGATGCTCGTCGAGCTCTCCAAGTCGCAGGACGCCGCCGCCGGTGACGGTACCACCACCGTCGTCGTCATCGCCGGCGCGCTTCTGAAGCAGTGCCTTTCACTGCTTTCGAGCGGAATCCACCCGACGGTAATCTCTGATTCTCTTCATAAGGCTTCTATTAAAGCTGTTGATGTGCTAACCGCCATGGCGGTTCCGGTCGAGTTATCGGACCGGGAATCTCTGATTAAGTCTGCGAGCACTTCGTTGAATAGTAAAGTAGTGAGTCAGTATTCAGCGCTTCTCGCTCCGTTAGCAGTTGACGCGGTTCTCTCTGTTGTGGACCCGGCCAAGCCGGACCTGGTGGATCTGAGGGATATTAAGATAGTTAGGAAGCTGGGTGGAACTGTGGATGACACCGAGATGGTTAAAGGGTTGGTGTTTGATAAGAGGGTTAGCCATGCGGCGGGTGGCCCCACACGCGTTGAGAATGCCAAAATAGCGGTGATTCAGTTCCAGATTTCACCTCCAAAGACTGATATAGAACAGAGCATTGTGGTTTCTGATTATACGCAGATGGATAGGATTTTGAAAGAAGAAAGGAATTACATTTTGGGTATGATAAAGAAGATTAAGGCAACTGGATGTAATGTATTATTGATTCAGAAGAGCATTTTGAGAGATGCAGTGACAGATTTGTCATTGCATTATTTGGCAAAGGCAAAGATTTTGGTGATTAAGGATGTGGAGAGAGATGAGATTGAGTTCGTTACTAAGACTTTGAATTGCTTGCCCATTGCGAATATTGAACATTTCAGTGAAGAGAAATTGGGGCATGCAGGTCTTGTTGAGGAGGCTTCACTTGGAGATAGCAAGATAGCAAAAATCACTGGGATTAAAGATATGGGAAGGACTACAACAGTACTTGTACGTGGATCGAATCAGCTGGTTATTGATGAGGCAGAGCGGAGCTTGCATGATGCCTTATGTGTGGTTAGATGTTTGGTACATAAAAGATTTTTGATTGCGGGTGGTGGTGCTCCAGAGATTGAGCTATCTAGGCAGCTTGGAGCATGGGCTAAAGTGCTGCAAGGGATGGAAGGATACTGTGTGAGGTCTTTTGTAGAGGCACTCGAGGTGATACCTTATACATTGGCAGAGAATGCAGGGTTGAATCCTATTGCCATTGTAACTGAGCTGCGAAATAGGCATGCCCAAAGGGAGATCAATGCTGGCATCAATGTGAGGAAGGGCCAGATTACAAATATCTTGGAGGAGAATGTGGTTCAGCCATTGCTTGTGAGCACCAGTGCCCTCGCCCTCGCAACAGAGTGTGTACGGATGATATTGAAGATTGATGACATTGTTCCTGTCAGGTAGTTTCAAATTGGAGATGGTCATCCTTTTCTGGCGACAGTTCGTGTCTGCTATTTTAAGATGTAGTTTGTTTTGCTTGGCGGTTAATTATGCTCATGAGCATTATTTTACTGAAGAATATGATTGTTGCTAAATGTTTACTTTCTGTTTTTGAATGGTTGAGATGCTAATTTTGTTTGAATTACATCCTTGTTTCCGCCGCACCCTCCGTCCTTTTGTTTTTATTTATGGCTGCTGCTCTTTGTGTCGACATATCCGCCCTGCCAATGACGTCAGTAATGGTCTCCGACGGATGTCTCTTAGGGTAGAATATATTTTTCTGTAGCTCGCTGGGATCATGTCCCAGCGATGTTAAGTCGGTCTTTTTGTACATTTTCTTATCAGAAATTAAAAACTTAGGCAAGTTCCTTGAGTCCTAGGCTTCTGCTCTTTGACTAAGCCGCGTGGAATACACAAGGTTGCCTTGTGTGATATCAAAAGCTATGGTGCAACTTGTAATTTTAGTGATGGGAGCTACTACTTTTACTGTATAATGTATTTTCATGCCCACAAACCCTAGTTGTTGGAATCTTATGGTGAAAAAAGCCCCAAAATTCGGAGAAAATATGGCTACAGTGATAATTGTCAACTAGGGATAGATTTAAAGTCAAATTACTGGAACTCAAATTTTGCTAGCAGAAATAAAAGGCAACTCAAGCTTCACTTAAAATTTGGGTAAGAAAGACGCCTGACCATATCAAAGATTAGGCATAGTTTGCAAGTGCATCAAGATCATAAGCCAGATACATTCATTTACCCTACTTGACACGGTACAACAAATTCAGTTAATCAAGCTCAGTCACTACCCATGCGAACCTGGGCAACTCCAAATATGTCTGACAGTAACTGACAACAAGCCAATGCTTAAGGAGTTCCCACTGAAGTAGGAACTGAAAACTCCTCGCAACTGACGACCAACAACTTAGCATGGCAAGGAAAGTGTTGCCTCTTTGTCATTGCTTGTGCCTGAAAGCAATAACAATTGCAGTACAGTTATCTTTGCAGCGCCGCTCAAGAACAGCTTCCCTTACAAGTTGGCGGCTCACAGCTGTAACATTCAAGCCCTCCTGTCAAACACATGTAATCCCTCTCAGTAACTTCTACCATAAAGGCTAGCATAAAATGGGAACAACTGTTGGATAGTTTATCACCATTAAGAAAGTGAAAATTTACTTTTACCTTCAACAGCTTCTGGACAAATTCAGCAGCATCACTTGGTCCAAAAACCTGAAAAAGATCCAAAGTATAAATCCACTTTTAGCAATATAACTCAAAGGAGAAGATCAAAGGGCAATGTAATAGAATGGCAGGCATACCCCCCATAGGCCATCACAACCAAGAATCATAAAGTACTCTTTTTCTGTAATTTCAAAAGAATGGATATCTGGGGTCGCAACAACTCCCACCTGCAATTTGCATCACAACAAAGAAGGCTAGATTGCTTTGTCTGTGAGGTCAAAACAATGATATCTGTTGTGACAGCAACATCACAAAGTGTAGACTGACTTAAATCCAAACATAGTTTGATGATCACCAAGATGGGGAACAGATAGCACTGGACTATCTAACCATCACACTTAAAAACAAATAAGCAAGGTGCAATGATACAGTTCAAAAGCTGCACTGCAATATTTATTCTTTTACTAACTCTCAGAAAATATTGTATCACACAAGTTGGTCTCACCATTTTAACAACCAAGTAAAGGTTGCTAGTACATGATTCTCTGACCAGATTCAAGGTATGCTAGAAGTTAACATCATACACGTGTGAATAGAATGCAAGTATAGCCTAGTGGTAAATCATCTCCTGAAGAAGACAAGTTGACAGGTCAAATACTCCCACCCCCATCCTTGCAAATCACAAGGAAAAAAGAACAATTTTGGAAACATCCATATCACAGGTCAGGTCAACCATCAAATAAAAAACACAAGTATAATTGATTCAACTCATGGTGTACTCTGCATTTTGGCACAATTATTCCAACCACAAGAAATCATGCTTATCTCTATGGTTCATGTCTTCCAGTTGATTAAGTTCTTAATTTTTTTTCCTTCAATGCATTATTGAGTCAAAACAGCATATGTCAATGTGTAACCAAATATTTATTTAAGTTACACCAGGTTCAGTTTTCCTTCCATTTGAAAATCTTCTTTAGATTGCCAAGCTTGAAATCAACTCTATGTCTATAACACTACATGTGATGAATAGCACTAGATATCTTTTTCCATTCCAAGTATGCTTTCCACCAATGCTACATAGCACATGGGAGTACAACGTCAATTATGCAAAAAGACAAAAATAAAAGAAAAAGCACTATGAACCTTCTTAAACTGTCGATCTCCAAAGGCCCTAGAAACTTCAAGGCGTCCCTGCAGTCGTCCATTTGAGCTCACAGTGCCACCAGCCTGGAAACAAGAAAACACATTCTAAAATCATGAAGATTTAGAAAAACCAGATTTCCTCAGAATCGTAATATGTTGTTAATGCATTAAGCAGGCTCCCTGATCTGTAACTAAAGATTCAATGAGCATGCAGGAACAACCTTTCAATTTATGTCCTTATAATTTTTATTCTGGACTTGATTGCCATCTCTCTTCATATTCAATATTTCACACCAACTTTTGAATTCAGCTTCTACTTGTCAATCAATACAAGAAAAGATTGCAACCATCATCCAAACAGAGCCAATAAAAGAAAGGAAATGACACCCAAAAAATCCCCTTAACACATCTTTCCATGGCCAGTTTTATTATTCAAGCAGCACGAGAAAAAAATGATCGGCACATCCACAACAACAGAGAAAATAAGGTTGGAGTACATGAGTTTGTCAGCCTGAAAACCTTAGCCAGAAGCTAGAAATTCTTAAAGATATATTCGCTTATACTGTGAGTGTGAACTTGCTTTCTAATTGGAAAATCAGCATGCAACATGAATTTAACTAAATGCTATCCATATATGGCCAGCCTCAAGTTATCACTAGCCTTGTTAGCCAACCATGCATTATGCTGCATGAAAAATCAATCAATCAGTCATAATTCCTAAGCTCAGTCAATATTTGTCTCTGCCAACCAAAGTACCTGGAGTGAGCTTTTAAACTAGCCAAGCAAGTATTCTGGTTTATTAATGGCAGTATGATTCCAATTTACAGGCCACTCTTTTCACATTCGTATATAATATAAGTTGCTTTTTTCTCCCTTTGCAGGACAAGGACTATAAGTGTGTAAGTAATTAATACTGCATCTAATTCTACCGACCATCAAATCATTCAGATGAAACTCTTGTTGATTTTCTCCTTTGTCATTGAAGAGTAAAGAAAAGACAAAAAAAGAATAAATAAATAAAAAGCACTTTGAAGACTCATCCGTAATGTATACAATAGGCCATGGGAGCAACACAGCACTGAAGAATCAGGTAAATTATTATTTGTTTGGCCCTGAATAAGCAGAGCAACAAGAAATTAAATAGTCTTTTCTAATGGCATTTTTCCATGAGAAGTATCTACAAGTTTTTCTAGAAAATTAATCCCTTATAAATAAGTTTCAGAAAACTTCTGATGAATAATCCAGAAGACAGACTTTTATTATTTAGGATTTTATGGATATCCAGTATTTATGATATTCTTTTAAATTTTGATAACTCTTAGGCTAGATATTTTAGTTAATTTGGGAAGTTTTTATTTAATTAGGTCTTTATTTCTCTCCCAAAGTTTAGTTCTCCTAGAATGTATATATAGGTGAATCTATAAATAAAACTATTGCTTAAGAAATGGGGAAGTTTTTGATGATGCATTGAAATGAATCTTTGAGACTTGTGAGCTGCTGATGGCTCATTTCCTACCTTCCCTTCCTGTATCTAATGTTGTAGGTTTAAGAGTGCAGACTCCTGTAGTTCTACCCTTTCTTTTATTCTCTCCCTATTTCCTCTGCTTCTCTACCCAGTCCTACATCATTTTCACTCCGAAGAGTGCACTTACAGAACTCTTCAACTATTAAACTTGTCATTAAAATGACATTCTGAAAGCAGACATAGCAGAGAAAAAGTGAAGCAGAGCATTCATTAAAATTATACTCTGAAAATTAATAGTATCTACCTTTTGTATACGGGCACGTTCCTGTGGATATATGGCTTTGTGTTCCCTTGTCAAAACAATGGACTTCAATGGACTTACTCCATCTGGCTGGTTCTGAGATGCATCACCAGTAGATGATCGGGCTAACACTGCTTTTGCATCCCCAATGTTAGCAATGAAAACCTAAACATGAAGCAGTAGCATAGAATAAGATCTCCTCAAATATGACAAGAAAGTTTTAAGGGTGGAAAAAGGAAACATGCAAAAATGAAGAAATCATATGAAATCACATGGTAACAACTCAGGTTTGCAACCTTACAACCACATTCCACCTCTGAAAATCCCTCAAAGAAGTGAAACTAAATTTTAAAAACAAAAAGAAGAATGCACTGATGCATATCAGCCACCATGGGTTCTTGCAGCATGCACATGACAAGGTGGAGCCAAAAGGAGGAGGCAAGATAAGAACCGATTAAAGAACCAAAAGAAATAAAAAAAAAAAAAATCAGAAAAACTGAGGTTCAGACAAGCAAAGTTAGTGTTGGCTAAAGGAATCAGATGCCCATGGAAGCTCAAAACATGGCTACATAAAGATTTCTTTTTTTCTTTTAGGTCCATTAGAAGGTCCATTAGGCCATGATGAAGAAAGTATCAAATCCCACATTAAAGTATGACAGAGTGCCCCTTTTTAGGTTAGAGAAACTATAGGTTTTCTCCTGAAGTATGTTTCTGTGGGAGAAAGGAAAGAAAGTAGAGGTGGAGGGGGCCCCAGTTTTCTGTTTTGGGGCTGCCGGGGGGGGGGGAGGGTAGTGGTGGGGAAATTGGAGAGAGCACCCACATATCAAACAAAATTGAAATGAAGTTCAATTGTAGGCAGGTATGCAGCATCACAGGAGTTGCACCAATGCACACTTATCATGCATAAATTTGCTGATGAAATGTCATAACTACTCAGCAAAACTTAACGATCTTAATGCATCCTAGTGCATCATGAAAACCATGTATTGGAAAAGAACAATAATTAATGGGTTTTAACAAATGACAAGGGGACGACATTTAGAATTAAGAAGAATTGCAACTTACTGTTCGTCCCAATACCCAGACACAAACAGCTGTAGCTCCATCGTGCCAACCCCCTAATAAAGATGGATAAAAACCATCAAATGAAGGACAATGCTTAGGTCAAACTTATAAATTTTCTCAAAATATTTTCTGTTATCCACAACTAGTATTAGGACTAAAGAGAAAGCTTGGAAAATGTAAAATACGCAGAGATGTCCACATCACTTGGCAGTAAAAATCAACAAGGAAGCCAAGAGAGACCATGTTCATATTCCATCAAAATGTCGAGCAGATTCGTTTATAGACCATGTACCTTCCCATCAAAAATACTGCAGACAAACTAAAATTTATATTTTTCGTGGTCAACTAAAAACAGATACACCTGGTGCCAACAGTAGTGACTATAATTTATGTATACCATCACTAGCTATTTAGACCGCAATCCTCAGAGCTTATGTATAGTTCCAAATATGTTGCAGTGGCTTCATAATGTCTTTGCTGCCTTGTGACGTGAATCCAATGACATAGCATCCCTACCCTCCCCCCATCCCAACCCACCAACCCCAAAAATTTTGCCAGAAGAAAACTGTAGGAAAAACGAATAGTAACAGCGGAGAACATTGCTTTCCAAATACAGAGTGTTGCATGTTAGAAGGTTTGAATTTATAGCACTTACCTGAAGCACTTTCCTGAAGGAGAGACTCATCAGTTTTCCAGAAACCTAGATTGTAACAAAAAGAAAATGAAAAGAGGTAAACGAGTGAAATATATTACATAAGAAAGAGCCAAAAAAATAAAAAATAAAAATAAAAACAATTGACTTGGAGATTGAAATTATACCATCAAGTATGGCCTTTTTGGCAGCTTTTACATCCAACTACAATACCAATAGAACACCAAAAAAATCATTGAATAAAATACCAAATAATCAAAATAAGAGTAAAATGCAAACGCAGATGATCAGCACACCAAATCAAAATAAAACATTCCAAGCCAAGAAAGTAACAGAGCAACAGTGTTTTTGCTTTCTCTTAATCATTTTGCTAAAAAGAAAAGCAAACAACCTTTCGATATCACAAGTAAGAATCCAGAGCTACCATTAAAAAAAAAAAAAAAAAAAAGAAAAAAGAAAAAGCAATCAATTACAGAAAATATGCAGCTAAAAGATCACACATGGAACTAACTAGACCAAGCAAAACACACCAACTCACGTGGTAAGCCAGCCGCGATAACATTTCTGTGCAAATGCTTCTGTGCATACTCCGCGGCTAAACGCCCTCCATGTCCATCATAAATCGCGAAATGAGAACATCTGCTATCAAATCCCCAAAAATTAGTTGCTATGTAACACTTATTGCTAAATCGAAACCCTGATCTAGAAACAACGGACTATGGGAGGGGCGGCAGAGAAACCTCAATTTTCCGGGCGAGTCCAAGCTTCCATTCGGTAGCACAACCCAGGCATCCTCCATGGAGTGCCTGGAGCCCTTATCTTCCGCTGCATCGGCTTCGATTTCAAACGCCCTGCCCTGCTCCACCGTCACCGCACTCTGCTTGTTTTCGGCGCAATCTTTTCGCTTGCTCTCTCCGCTCACTGCCACCGCACTGGAATCTCTCCCCGCTTCTTTCCCCTCCGCTTCTCCACCGCGAAAAGACGTTCCGGTCTTCTGCTTCTTTGCCTCCTCATCCAAGAGCGTTCCTTCCGCAACTTGTCGCTCGCGCTTGTGGACAGCAGGCTCGACGTTTGACCTATCGCCTTCCGTGACTGGATTGGCAACTTCGCTCTCTTTTGCCATGTATTTGATTTATCTTGTATTCCTGATTTGCTCTTCGACTCTGTCCGGCTGCCGGGAAAATTACGGAGACGAGCGAAAGGCTCGTTCGTTTTTGTAACCCCGTGACCTGATTCTCCTTTTCCCTTTTTTTCTTTTTTTTTCTTTTTTCAAAAATTAAAATGTTTCAGGGTTATTAATTTCTCTCTATCGAAATAAGAATTGACGTTAGCTCTGATACTACTTGTCACGGAATCATTACTCTCTCCTCAAAAGAGGGGCCTCCCAAAAGGAAACCTTTTAGGAGCTGTATAGCATCCACATTTATATGTCCCAAGATCCCCTTCCTATCCGATATAGGAGACGGGTCTCATATACCGTCCGTTACATTGTCACGAGGTCATTACTTTCTCTCCAAAAAGGCTCTTCCCAAAAGGGGCCTATGTCCCAAGATTCCTCCTAGCACCCACGTTTATATGCCCCTAAGATCTCTTTCTTCTTATCCGATATAAGAGACAAGTCTCGTACACTCGTCTGTCACACTCATCCCCTATCATCCACATTTATATGTCCCTAAGATTTCCTTCTTCTTATTCGATATAGGAAACAGGTCTCGTACACCCGTCTATCATACTCTCTCCCATCGAATTCATCGACATCCTCATCGAGAATCGAGATCTCCTCTTACCTACTCGTCCATCACACTCTCCCCCATCGAATTCATCGACATCCTCGTCGAGAATCGGGATCTCCTCTTACCTACTCCTTCCACACGACATGAAGCGCTCGAAACCTCCTCTTGCCTACTCCTTCCACACGACACGAAGCACTCGGAACCTTCTCTTGCCTACTCTTTCCACACGAAGCGCTTAGCAGTAGATATAGGATCCTCTTATCTACTCCTTCCACACTCCTTTCACACGAAAGGTCCACACTCACACGAAGCGCTTGGGACCTCCTCTTGACTACTTCTTCCACACGAAACGCTTAACAGTAGACATAGGATCCTATTGCCTACTCCTTCCACACTCTTTTCCTTCCACACTCTTTTCACACGATAACGAAAGGTTTAGTAAAAGACATCGGAATAGACATAGGATCCTATTGCCTACTCCTTCCACACTCCTTTCACACGGTAACGAAAGGTTTAGTAAAAAACATCGGAATAAGGATCGAGGTTAGCTCTGATATCATTTGTTATGAGGTCATTAATTTCTCCCCAAAAGGCAACTTTTTAGGGTGTGCAATACCCACGTTTATATGTTTCAAGATTTTTTTCTTTTTATCCTATGTGAGATACGGGTCTCATATACCCATTTGCTATATTTGGCGCTTGGCCCTCGCACAAAGAAGATTCTTCGGGCAATGTACTTCGATCGTAATGTTTCTGAAGTAGCCAGCTGCATATTGGCATTTTAATTTGCGTGCAAATTGCATAGGGATTGGTCATAATTTGTTACCATCTTGGCCAAACCACAAGCCATTTGGACTTCAAGCCTGATTCACACAATTGGCTTTAGCATATATCTGAAAGTTTGGGCATGTCGGGTACAGTGCGAAGGTAGATAACGGTAACAAAATCCGTTTACAAAAAGTTAAAGTCTTCGTGGGTTAGAAAGAAACAGAAGCAAAGACTCGAGGAGAATTGAGGACGACGATGAGGAAACACGAAAACCGACGGAGCAAAAACTAAACAATTAATGAATGAGCGAGAAATGGAGTTTTTAGGTTACTTATCCTTAATTCGTCAAACACACATTGATGTCGCGTACGACATGAATGTCCACTCTCTCTTTTTTTTATTATTATTATTTTTCTTGTGTGGACAAACACGTGTTCGATACAACATATGTTCCTTAAAAACTTTCAAGTAGGAGAGGAGTCCCACATCGCGTACAATTTTAAGGAAGGCATAACCTTTTCTTTAAAAGGTGTCTATGTTTCGCCGAAAGTCGTCTCAAAAACAGTCCGCAACTCTAAAAATGCTTTCTCCCGGCTAGTGTGGGCGGGAAAATCGGAGCAAAATCTAAGTACGCCCGACTCATTTTACCAGTCTGGTCACCTCTAACTCGAAAGGCTCAACATTTTACGCGCGCAGAAAGTAGCGAAAACTATAACGCAAACGCCCTGGCAGAAGAAAATACCTGAAAAGAGTCTGCCAAAAAGCCGTAAAGCCCAAACACCACCTAAAAAGTTCCTACCAATTTTCACGTTCACAGCAAGCAACCAACCCTAATTCCCAAGCACAACCCCAATTCCCAAGCACAACCCCTAACCCTAATCCCACCCCCCCTCTCTCTCTCTCTGTCCGGTTGCCTTGCGTTGCACCACCGATATCCTAAACTCAACTCCTTTTTCCTCTCCCCTGAATTCCCCACCGTGACCCACGTCATGTCCGACCATCGCCCGGACGTGCCTCCGGTTCCCACCGGAGGCGGAAACAGCGTGCTGGAACCGGGAGAGTCCGGCAAGCCGTTAGCTTCGGCGGTGCTGAGCAACAGGCTGAGGCTGAACCCGAACAAGGATCACAAGCCGGAGAGCTACGAGGATCTGCAATTGGATTTCAGTCCGTCGGTCTTCAGCTCGCTGGAGCGGTACCTGCCGCCGAGCATGCTTTGTGCCAGTCGAGACGACAAGGTGAAGTTCATGAGGGAGATTCTGTTGAAGTACTTGCCTCTTGGAGATCGAACCAGAGTATGTTCATTATATACTGAAATTTCAGTTTTTTTTTTCTTTTCATTTCTTTCTAATTTCTTTTTCGGAAACATGTGCCTGGCGAGAATCTGCAGGAAGAAAGGGAGGGAAGTTCCCCTTCTTTCCTTTAATTATTATTTTTCTTTTTTGAAAAATAAAAAAAATAGTTGGCTTAATCTTAATCTTTGAGAAGTTGAAGAAATCATCGAGTTAAAGTAAAATAATCAGAATTTTACTTCATTTTAAAATTTTTTTTTTAGAATAACTAATCAAAGTTGCTGACAAATCTTTATTTTCACTTTCGTTTCCTTAATCTACACTTCGCATGGTTTTTTTTTTTTTTGGTTAAATTTGTTTTTTCCATATATTTTATTTCGGGTCTGTTTGGGTAATAATCGAAATCAAACGTCAGAGGCCCGTGGGTTTTTCGCAGGTTGTTCTAACGGTCGGGTGGCTTTAGTCAAATGACGAGAATGCCCATACTCTTCCGTTGCCGCGTATTCTTACAAGTGGCGTGATATTTAACGGGCATTGATCTTCCTTTTTTTTTTTAAATAAAAGAAAAAAAAAATTCAAGTGCTGCAATTATGTGTAGATGGTCTTTGTGGGATCAGTATTCGATGGGGACTTGATTATGTGCCTCATCGGGGTATGTTGTTCTGCTTCTGAGAAAAAGTACACTGCTCTAAGGTCACTTGCTTCAAAGTTAAATTGTCTAATATTAAATCATTAAGGGTCACAAACATTTCCTTTGTAATTTCTTTTCTGGTATGATTTGACAATACTAAGCTCTGCAATCTGTTTGTGGCAAAAAGATTATAGATTGGAAATCTTACCCTTGTTGGCAATTTGTTGGTAGTATGCTCTGGAATGTGGAGAAATGTATGATTAGGTGCTATTCATGCGATGGATATTCCTTCTAGTTGTTAGTCCGTAAGATTTTCTGGAAATCATTTTGTAATATTACTTCATTTCACATTTCTCTTTTTGGGGTCATACTGACTTGATGGTCTTCTTCTTCTCCTTCCCTTTTTTTCAGCTTAATTAGGGACTTTTGTGATATACATGCCTTGTATATATATTATTGTCCTACCCAACCTGGGCATTTTTTTTCAGCATGTCTTTTTTTAGCCTCATGCTTCTGAAGAAGAAAAGTTCCAAATCACATGATCATCCAATTCTTTTGAAAACAACCAAACTTGTTATTCCTGGATAAGCATATCCAGATACTTATTTATCCTCTCTGAAGCAATTGGGCATATCCAGAGACTTGTTATCTTATCTGAGATAATTGGGCCTGGAGAGAGAGAGAGAAAGAGATCATTTAGGTTTATTTTTGTCTCCCAAATCTGTACACCTAATGATATATAGGCAATGGGACTACTGGTTGTGAACAAGCATACTGGGATAAAATATTTCAATTTATATCAAGTACGCTTATAATGAAATTAAAAAGAACAGGGAAATTGTAATTACAATTTACTTAAAACAGTATTCCAGTGTGAATATTTTTGAAGTTCACGTGTTTTCATTTTTCAGGTTCAGAGACACAGAGAATACAGACAGAAGATAATATCACATTATCAGGTATGAGATATGAAGACACTTTGTCAATTTTCTTCTCCTAATATTTCTAACCCTTTTTTTTTTCTGGGGTGGAACGGAGTCTCCAAGTTGAAATAGTGTAATGTAAGAGCTGGCATCATAGAAGGGAAAATCAATTAGTATAGTTGCTTTAGCAATGCTCTTTGTGATATTTGAACAGCCTTTAAATAGAGATCTATACACAATGCATCCCACCACTTTCTTCAGTCCCTCCTTTATCAAGGCAGTGGCTGATAATACGGAGGAAAGCTTTAGGAGTATAATGTTTGAGCCCTCTCCTGGTGTCTTTACATTTGAAATGTTTCGGCCACGATTTTGTGAATTACTATTGGAAGAGGTAATGTCTGCTAAATTTAGTTGCAAATGTGGCATTTTAATCAAATCTTATTGTTTTCCTTTAAGCATGCATTGTTTTAATATTCTCTTAAATTTGATTGATTTTCTAGGTTGAAAATTTTGAAAAGTGGGTTGATCAATCAAAATTTCGCATCATGAGACCAAATACAATGAACGAGTATGGTGCTGTTCTTGATGATTTTGGTCTTGAAACTATGTTAGACAAACTAATGGAAGGTTACATTTGTCCTATTTCTAAAGGTAGTAAATGTTTGCTTATATTATATTGGTTGATTTCATAGGTTCCATTATCTGATATGGTAAATGCACAAACACATACATGTATGCATACCTATCTTTTTTGTCTGGTGCAGTTTTCTTTCCTGAAGTTGGGGGATCGAGTCTGGATTCTCATCATGGATTTGTTGTTGAGTATGGTTCAGAGAAGGATGTTGAATTAGGTAGGTGCTTTGCTTTATTTCTTTCTCTACCTAGTGATAATTTACGGAGATTTGGTTTTTTATTTTTTATTTTAGGCCTCTGCAGCTCCAGGTGCATAGCATCTAACCTAAGTGCATAATAATCATGATAGTAACATTGTGCTTGTTATTAGTTGCAGTGCCATTTAATGAGATATGCAACATTCTTGTTGATGTTTGGTATATTGTTGTTGGGTTGTGCATAAACACTAGACAAAATTGATAAAGTACCCAAAGCACATATGCATTTTTTTAGTCTTGTTCCTCATTCTTTCAAAGCCTTGAAATCTCAATGGTAATGGTCTTCTACTTGTAGGCTTTCATGTGGATGACTCAGAAGTGACCCTGAATGTTTGCTTGGGTAAGCAATTTTCTGGTGGAGAGTTGTTTTTCCGAGGCACACGATGTGATAAACATGTCAATACTGGAAGTCAGTCGGAGGTATGTTAGTTGTTAAGGTAGAGCATTTCAAGTAGATTGATATAAATCAGGGTTAGGACAGAGAAAAGGCTTTTCTTTTCACTATACCCATCATTAGATGGTTAATGGATTCTATTTCACTAACCATATCAGTATGACTCAGAAGATTCCCTTAACCAACTTTTAAATGTATCTTACTGAGGAACATATTGGTGTCAACTAAGAGCAGATGATTTTCTAACTGCAAAGCTTTGAGAAGAAAAAGTTGTGTCAAGAATCCGGGATTTATCATGAATGTCTATAGTCTCTTCTATGATAAGATTCTGGTTTCTGAATACAGAAAATATTTGCAGCATTTCGAATTTTTCAATTCCTTTGTCAATGATATTAGTTAAATTCTGTGATAAGTTGTCTAAGAATGTTCTAAATCCTGGTATTTATGTTTTTGGCTTTCTTGGTTCCATAGGTCCTTGTGTTAGGAAATATGATACCAAAAGGACCATATTATGTTACAGTGAGAGCATGTCTTTTTCCTTTTCTTCTATTGTCTTACAAGAGCCCTTCCCTTCTTTTCATACCCATTTTGTTTGGGTGCGGGGGAGGGGGTGCGAGGGATGATTGTTGTGCTGGATCCTGGATCCTAGAATAAAAAGAAATCTTCAAGTAGCTAAAAACTGTCTATACGGGTAAGGAGATGGCATTGAGACATTTCTCTCCATTTGAATGTTAAATTTTTATTGTGATGAGGCTATATGGTTTTATGATGTAGTTGTACCATTTGTTTTCATTGTGGTTTTTCTTTTGTTCATTAATTTAAACCTCCTTACTTTTATTGAGTACTTTTTGTGGGAACAGGAAATCTTTGATTACCATCATGTCCCTGGCCAAGCTGTCCTTCATCGTGGTCGTCACAGACATGGTGCTAGGGCTACAACTTCTGGTCGTAGGGTCAATTTACTCCTGTGGTGCAGGAGGTACTCTTCCTTTTCTGTTTGTCCAGTACTCCGAGCCATATCTGTCAAAAATGTTCATTTATCATTTGACTTAATGCGACAAGGTAGTCTTCATTCAATGTAAGACCTTTTTATTTAGTCATCGTGAAGTTTATTGCAAATTTTTCTTCTGGTATTTGTACTGGCAATAATACTGCTAAAAAGACTTTCATATTGACTGTAGTATTGAATTTATGTTGAGCTTTTCTGATATTGGTAATTTTTAGGTGCAATGGTTTCATTTTTTAATATGAATAATTCACTTATGTTCTTATTCTTTCTATATAGTTCGGTCTTCAGAGAGATGAAAAAATATCAAAAGGATTTCTCTAATTGGTGTGGAGAATGCTTGCGTGAGAAGAAAGACAGACAACGATTGTCAATTGTTGCTACCAAATCGGTAACATTTTGTGTTCTTTTTTTATTTGTTTTTCTTTGGGGGGAGGGGTTTGGGGATTAAATGAATTCTTTGAAGAAGACCTTTTTTTTAAGGGAGCCATCTGGTATATATTTCAGTAAGTAAAGGAGGTTTTGCTTTCTGTAGTGGTCCTCAATTTTAGTGATATCAAGTCGGCTGAATTTTTGTTTTCTCCTATCATGTGCTGTTTATGTGTGTTACATGCACAGTTTCAATTAAAACATAAAAATTGTTATGCAGTATTATTGCCAAGGAATTTATCAAAGCAGTTTACTACATAAATATTTGATTTTCTGTTTTAGTTCTTCTTTCTTAAGGAGGTTGACTGAAGAAAGAGAGAGAGCCTCCTAGGTTTGTTACTCAAGAGGAGTAACAGACATGTTAGGGATTTGGGCAAAAATTAGTGAATTTAATAATAATAAAAAAATTTTAATTTTAAATTTAATTAAAATTAATTATATATTTTTTATTATTATTTTATTTTATTATTAATTAAATTTAATGTTAAATATAAAAATTTTAAATTTTTATTAATTATAAATTTTTATAATTATAAATTATTAAGTTAATTTAATTTATTTTTTTAACTAAAATGAATAAAAAGATTTAATATTTTAATTTTTTTATTAAATATAATATACTTTTGAGTTTAGTATTTAAATAGCATTGACAGAGGACTAGGTCGGCTTTACATGCACTGAGAAATGCTTTGACTAATGTACAGAAATTGATAATTGTGCAACTTGTCTTCTGCAGGAGCTGCTTAGACAGGAAGGTGAACTTACAACATGAGCCATTTTGTAATTATATTCAGGTGACTGTACAATCGTCTAGCTCCCGACTTCAGTTTGACGACACGGTGCTGCTTGCTTGGGGGTAGACTTTTGTAGCTCGTTTTCATCCCCCTGTTAACATGACTTGCTTGCATGTACAAATTCTGTCGGAATGAATGACCTCATCTGCAGCAGCATGCCTGAGATTTTGTAAAAGATCTAGCACCAACTTCTTGTTGTTTTCAGAGGAAAATTCAGAATTGTGGGTATTTGAAACCACACTACCCTTGTCAATTGTCAGCCCTGACTTTGGCTACGGGATTTTTGTTTAAAATGGTTTCAATGATAGCTCAACGATTGCCCGGTGTATGCTTATATGAATAAAAGTGCTGCATTTCCAGTCATGTGTATTGGTATGGTTGTATCCTAAAAGATCGTACGTCTTGAATCTGAGTCGAAGTCCAAGTCAAAGAAAAGTTTGTTACTATGACCTAGTGATTGAACCATTGTATAAAAAATGAGATTTGTTTTTATCAATTTATTGCTTTTATAGAAATGTTTCCTTTTTTTTTCCCCTTTCTTTACGATCAATTTCTATTGGCCACATTATGTTCTCCCTTCGATATATGCTCAACCGTAAGTGTTGACATGAGTAAGATACTATTCCGTAGTTGAATTTTTTAAAAAATTTTGTTTAACTCAAATACATTTATTTAACTAATAGTTACATATTTTATATCATTAATTTTCGGGTTTTTTTTTTTCTTTGGCTTAAGAAATGTATACCCGTTTACATATGTTTCATTGATATAGCTACATGCATGATTTATTGTTAATTACACATTTTTACAAGTGCTTTAAATTGATTATTAGTATAATACGTGTTGCGCGTTAATAACAGTTAAACAATTAATTGAATGTATACTTGCAATCCCGTGTTGGAGAACATATGTCCATCTAACATCCACGGAAAGGATTAACCAGAGATTATACATTCATTGTGTTTGTCCTTGACAAGTTCGAAAGAAGAAGTGATTTGAAGAATAAACGATGATTTGTTATAATCTCTCTTCAAGGTGGGTTCCTTTGTTGGAAGATTGTTCCAGACTCCTTTCTCTCAAAACGGGCCTATGGTGGTGGATATATACTTTCATCTCTTTAATTCCTTTTCTGTACATCTCTCCTCCTTTTGATCACATTATTCATTTTGATGCTCGTTATATATATATATATATATATATTAAATTCATTATTTTTAATTACATATCTTTTTTTTATTTTAATTGAATATCATTTAAATTTTTTTATGTTTTCTTATATATAACATTAAATTAATTTAACGTATTGTTCACGTAAATCAAATTAAAAATCCCCATTCTTTTTCCTTCTTTTATATATCTTTCACTTCGGACAAAATTGAACCGCCTTTTGGATTGGAGCTTTTAGAATTGAGAAGCAATTTTAGATTCTTTCTCTTCCCTCTCTCGCTTTCTCTCAGACATGACGCTCTCCTGCGTTCTTCGTAGTTGGATTCCTGTGATTCTATTGGGAATCTTTCCCATTTGGTACTCCTTTTCTTTTCTTGTTTTGGACCATTTACGTTGTAGATTGTACATATCGAAAGCCGTGAATACATTGGTTGGCCACAACACCATAATTCTACAGGATTGACAGCGCATTTCGGACAGCATGATAGCTACCGTAAGTCTACGAGTCATACATGGTGTTCAACACCTTTCATACGAAGTCATACATTCCACTCGGTTGATTTTTCTAATCTAAAGTCTAAATACTAAACATATTCATGTGAGTGTTTTCGGTACGAAGAATCGTGCTTCGTGATTGACAGGAAAAATTAAACTATTTTTGTGGCTATTAAGTGTAGAATAAATGTACATTATATTTTTAAAAAATATAAAAATAATAAATTTATTTTTGTGACAAGTTAAAATAAATAGTTAAAATCAACAAGTAATTATAATTTTTGAATTTAAAATTTTTTTATCTTAATTTATATTAATAAACTTATTGAATCCCGGATTAAATTAGATAATTCTTTTATTTTTATAAATCTCACGTCTTCATTTTTAATACATTAGAATTGATATCTCAAAATAAACCTTAAAATCTCGAGGGTAAGAATTTAAGTTCTTATTTATTAAATATTTCAAAGGTGCTTAAGTTTGAAGTTTTCACTTTGCACTGAACAGACGAACTTAGAGACCTGGTGATAGTATCATGGCAGAACAGCTGGTTTGAGAAAAGAAACAACGCATTCTACATAAAATCAATAATATTCCTCAACAGCTTTTTGCTTGCTAGTGCAAAGTTGGCCGCTGCGGGTTCAACCCATTGGCCTTTCATAGCCTCCAGGGTATCAGAAGAGAAAAGGAATATATCTTGCCTCCAAGCAAAATGTTGGAAGATATTTTCCATTTCGATTCTTGATTCTTCAGATGGATTGAACAAGGCTTGTGACTGAGCACAAGTCACTCGATGGAAAGAGGAAGGGGGGGGAAAAAAAAGAGAGAAGATCATTTTGCAACAGCGAGAATAATGAATATTATGATGAGTTGAAGCAACATTGGTACAACATCATGATGTTCAAGGCTCCTACATGTTCCGAGGAAGAAATTCAGGTCCTCTATATTTTTCTCTCATCTTCTCTTCTCTCTTTCTTTCTTCGTATCAATAAAGTCTATTCGTTTGCGATTTAAATCTTGGAAATTCTTCCTGCCTTCATGGATATGATTTGCAAGGAACACCAATCGATTTAGTGGAAGGGTTTGCAACCAGAGAAAGAATAATGAGTGACTCAATTATAAAAAAATAAAAAATAAAATAAAATTATGCCCATCTCCATCTAGTTAGCTTACACAGATATGCCTCAATTTCGAATTTCGAACAGTTCAATATCCGAATGTGGATGGATAAACTCATAAAGCGTAGAATATATGCAAAGCTCTTTGTGGTTTCAGCCAATTGCGTAAGTTGTTAATTTAGTAGTATACAGTTCTCCAACATGGTGTTAGAGGCTTTTGTATGATACACTATCGCGTGGAACCCTTGTGTCAACAATTTTCCGTGGTACCTGAGTTGTATGAAGAATTAATTAAAAGACTCAAATTTAAATCTCAGTCAAAATTAATGAATAAATAATAATAATTAATTAATTAATAATTAAATAACATTAGATCATCATTGTTCTGCGCATTCGGAGGGATCATTCATGTCCTACCTTGGGGATGGTTAGTTGGGCTTATATACATACATACATATATATATATATATACACACATGTCCTTTGACCACCGTCACAGTGTATTTCCTTCGCTAAAGGCAAGAAGAAAATAAATGAGAGATGAGTCCTTCGGCGAAGGTACGCGGTAAGTGTAACAAACATCTTATTTTAGTGTTTTGTGTTCTATAAGTGAATTGCATCCCTTGTGGCTTTTTGGCTAGATGTATTGAGATGGATTGTGGTAGCTTAGACTCCTATAGCCCCAATTAGACGAGAGGATATTAAAATCTGACAACATTCTGATAATATGCTGCGAAAATTCAATTAATTCCTAAAAGCAATAGGCACTACCATGGGTAAAGAAAATGCAATTTCTGGAACCTTGCTCAGCGTAGTTAGGGATTTTCTGTGTTCTGCGAATAAAGCACAACCAGAGAATTGCATCCACAGATAAATGCTCTATTTGCAAAAGAAATTGAAGAAAAACCCTTAAATCTAACTTTGATGGGAAATACAAAATAACAAATCTAGAGTGAACATTTACTTAATTAATATGGGATCAGCTAAAAGACTAACGGAAAATAGAGAGAGATATATACCTGTGCAAAAAATGAAATATAAAATTTCAAGAAATCAGTCAATCGAAGTTGTTAGAAGAAAATTTAGGAATAAATTACATGGTAAAATTTTAACACAACCTCACACATAAGTCTATTAAGTTGAAAATGTGAACAAAGCACATAGCCGCCTTACCTGCACAAATTCATAATTAAAAGCAAAAAAAAAAAAAAAAAAAATGAGGATAACTAGATCTTCGGTAGATATTTTGCTTACCCCCATGACCTCCAAACACTTGTACTGCTTTCAGAATTCTAACTGCAAATTTCCAAACCCAAAAACAAAATCGTATACTTTTAAGGAAGACAATACCTCAATAAATGGCGGAGGAGGAGGAGGAGAAATAGGAGGAAAGAATGAAAAGGTCAAAGGTGATGACAGAAGCATAGAGAGCACAAAGGAGAGAGATGCAGAACCCAAAAATTGCACACCATCATCTGTGCTCTCTATCTTCTGTCAACAGCATCACCAGTGCCTCCTCCCTTTCCCCAAGTCTCTAATTTGCTATTCCCTGTATAGTGTTTTTACTAAAACACACAGGTTGCTAACGCAACCCACTGCTCCCACTTGAAATATGAATACACCTAAGAGAATTCAAACTTGAAATTGTGAACTTAATCCACATAATCCCAAGTTGGTTCTTTCCCTCAGGTTAACCACTTTCCATAGTTTTTTTAAGCGATGAAATTTGATAATGGAAGTATGACAGGGGACAAAAACATTTTCAAAAGGAAAGTTTCTGTAAAAGGAAAGGAAGCAGTTTTCGGAGACAACTGTAGAGACAGATAGGACTCTGGTTGGATGGCCCCTTAGGAGGCACCCAGCAGCCTCTATTTATAGGAAAAAGATAAATCGCCCACTGAAAGGAATGATAAGGGTCGTAAGGTACAGTGATAGACTGCCTGTTGGATGGTCTCGTGTGCTCTCTCTCTGTCTTCCAGCCAACCCTCACGAGATAAAAACTAAAGGCGCCGTTCGGTTTTTTTCACTGTTGATTGTTGTTAACTGCTAATTATTATTATTGTTATTATTATTAATTGTTGATTAATGTTGTTTATTGTTATTACCGATTATTAGAATAAAATTATATTATTCAGCTAAACTGATATTTACTCGTTGCTGTGGGAATAATAGAATAACCTTTTACTGCATTATGTTTATATTTTATTGCAATAAATATTTGAGGGTATTTTAGTTCGAAAATTATTCATCAGTTTCTAGCTGCTTTTGAGGGTCAACTTGTTTGGAGAGGATTTCAGTAATATGCCACTTAAAAAAAAAAAAATATTTACCAAACACAAGATCTCTCACTTTTTGTCAGCCAACAACAATAATATTCCTAGAAAGCTAAACCAAACACCTACGAAGTAATTTCACAGCACAACTGTAATAACTTGTAACCACCAGACAACCCTAGAAAGGTACCCTCCACAGACCTTTATGGTGCAGGCATATATGCCACCAATTTCTCTCTCTCTCTCTCTCTCTCTCTCGATCAAAGTCCCCATTTTGACCGCCAAAAGGGTTGCATTTTCATGATCATGGTTATGGTTATATGATGTGATATGTCCCATCCTTCAATTACTAGGACAGCAACTTGAGGAGTATTTTTTTTATTTTATCACTTTAAGAATATTTAATAATTAAAAATTTAAAATTAAATTTTTAAAATTTTAAATTTTAACTAAAAAAATATAAAATTTATAAAAATAAAAAATTACACTTTTAAAACTAATGAGCCTTTTGATGAAAAAAAAATTAATATGTTATTCATACGTGCTGACAAACAATCATTCTTTCATGCATCTACATAAGGTATCAGTTTGTTAATTTGGTGAGACAACTCAAATAAGACTTAATCACATTGAGAAAAATTCGCATCAGCACAAATGAAAATCGACTCCAACACACTTGGCGTTCTCCAAAATATCACAAAATTTGGTGGTGTGAATCAGGTTAATTTTGATTCAGTTATTACACCAAATTATTGAACAAGAAGAGAGTCTGCGCAATAAAAATTTCTCATTTTTATATGCACTATAAGCTAGTAATATTTTTCTATGTAAAATATTTGTGGGATATATGTAATAAACCCGATTTTCAGATTGGAATTGGCATCTATTGTTAGCAAGCAAATCTATGTAGCGGTTGCATGCTTATAATCTCATTTTCAAGTATCAGGGGTTGAATGATTCAGCAATAGATAATGTACCGTATGATATCTATCTGCTCACACTATTTCAAATCACCAATTTTGCAGCAGATTTTGCCATGTGAATAGGATTTCTGCAAATCTTTTGTAGCATCATTTCTCAAGTCAAGATACCCTCTTACTATGATAGTATATCATCATCATCTAGATCATTCAGGTAAGTTGTTGTGATTCACATCTCGTGATTTTATCAACAGAGTGGATGCCACCCCCACCTCATTGTCTAGCAGGAAAGGAAGATTTCAAGTAGTTGAAACAACAGACAACGAATATCCGTTATACGTGGACAAATTAGACCCTGGCAAGTAAGAACATTAATGATATGCTTGAAAAGGATTGCCGTAATTAACCAGAGCCATCCCTTTGAAATGAAACCCTGCCATTGGAAGGATTTATTTCTTTTATATATTGACATAAGTCAGAGGGTCCGCTTTGTGTTTGTGCTACTCTCAAATACATATACTTCTTTCAAAAGCTTCAAGACATTTTCCTTGTATTTGTTTTACAGTTATTTTGTGTGTACTTTTTATTTTACATGTAATTATTATTGATGCCATTTCACAATTTTTTTTTCTCAAGTATATAAACAGAAAATACAGGCGGCGATAGTATTTATGCGAAATTATACATCCGGAGTTTGCCTCATTAATGTTTCTGAAGCGAGGGCTCTTGGCCCTGGTGAGACTCTGGATCTTTGACTTAGGGAGCATGTCACATGTGTGGAGGTGACTCATTTCCTTCAAAGTAATTGCAACTTTCAAATGTTCCAATGGGATCTATTACCATATTCCAGCTCCAACTTTGATCTATTCGATTCTTGCATACACGACGCTACAGTTCTATGCAGATTTACCAAAAAGAAAAAGATGGGAACTTTGTGGATAAACACGCTGAGAAGGCATGTCAAAGATAGACTTTTACTCAAGAAAGCTACTTGCAAGGTATTTTGAAATGATAATGAATACACCCAGGTGAACATTAAATCATTTGTTTTGTATGTGAAGTCTAGTCTTTCTTTCTAAAATTAGTTGGACCCAAAAAAAAAAAAAAAAAGGTAATAACGATATGATTTCAGGTCGAAACAGCAAATCTGCCCAATTGCAAAATGGGTATCAAGTTCTACAAATAAATAAAAAAGAATGCACATGACTTTAAGAAGAAAAGGAATAAAAACCATAATGCCAAAAACCCTTTGGATTCTCCTAGCTGGCTAGAATAATCCCTTGCCACAAGTTGAGAGAGAGAGAGAGAGAGAGAGAGACTCTCATCCCATTTGGCAAGTTGCCAAGAAGCACGGAGGAGAAAAGCAAAGATTCAATCCAAGCCCCAAAACACATCCCTTATCCTAATCTTGTACAGTTTCGAGCCTTCTTGAAATCACCTATACGATCCACATTGCAATAACTCGCAACTCGAAAAGTAATTCAAACTTAAAATGGGGCGGTGGTTTGTTATCAGATGGAGAGATTCCACTCAGGACACGTGTTCAAACCCCAGGTTATCCTATTCCTTTTTAAGTGATCTGATCGATGCATGAATGGAAAACTCTTGGCACCCGGCGTGGCCGTTGCTGCGCCTTCTCCATTTTAAAAATTTTTGTTTCTTTTCATGCTTTCCATTCAGACGTCAATTGTATTAAAACTAAAAGAAGAGGAAGTGTGTGGATGGGATAGGATCTACTTTGTCGTTTTTGGGCAGCGGATATTTTGACAGGTTCATGCTTTCCAGGAGTGGGGATGGGTTTATAATTGTCATTATTATATTAGAACAGCTTAGAACATCCACATGCATATATATCAAAAACAAGGCATCGAAATCGTGTTCTGTATATTGACTTAAGATCTCATATTTTATTGTAATATTCTTATTAGTGTGACTAAACAGAAACAAACATAGATTACGTGGTAACATGAGTATGATAAGACCGTGCATATAAAAGATGTACTTTCTTTCACCGAATTTTATATTGGACGTTGTTATCCTTTTTTTTTTTTTTTGTCTGTTTACCGAATTTTTTAGACTACACAAGATGCAGCAGTTATTTTTCTTTGTGTAGTGGTTATTTAAAAAATAAAATAAAATAAAATAAAAATATTTTAAAATAATATAAAAATAATAAGTTATATTAATTAATTGCATCTTATTTAATTTTATAAATAAATTAAATTTGATATAAAAAAATTGTTATATTATTTTTTATTAAAAAATTGAGAATTTAAAATTAAAAGAAATTTGATTATGATTAAAGTAAATAGTAGATTTATAAATTTAATAATATACTTTAATTTAAAATTTTAAATTTATGATTATTTTTACTTATATATATTACTTATTTCTCTCTTTATTTTCAATATAAATTTTTCAATTATACAACTTAGAATAAAATTCTAATATTCTCTTATTATTTTTATGTTATTTTTTATATATTACTACATAGTAGTTTTTTTTTTTTTTTTTATCAATTAGAAGCTCTGACAGGAGTTGGTAGCCCTCCCAACTAATAAATCCTCCCAGTTTAGGGTGTAGGTAGAAATTGATTTCATATGTCTAAAAACATGACTAACAACCTTTTTGGATTAAAATTCCGATAAAATTTAACTCAATTGATTTAGAAATTAAATTCTAATTTCAACCACTTGTTTTTTTTTATAGATTATTGAATAAATGAATTGAATAAAATTCTTGTGTTTTTAACTGGTAGCTTAAATTGTACCCGGTTGTTACCAATTTTGGTGAGAATAATTCATTCTATCGCATTACTATATTTTTTAAAAAGTGAGGACAGAGTTGAATTCTTATATTTTAAAAACTGTAATATCAAACCAAAAAAAAAAAAAAATTGATAGAATTGAATTGGATTCGACAAAGTCTTATCATTCCAAACAAGTTACGAGAAACTTTACCAATTATGCAGGGTAGCATCTACAGTAAATCTCTTTTGTCAATGGATATGCATTGTGCTATTCAATGCTGATCAGATGCATAGTGTACCCACAAGATCACCACACAACACCTATCCGTTGGGCTTTGGATCTTTTATAAAGCTTGCATGTTATTTTCAGACTAAATTAGAACCTTTGAAACTGGGAGGACTGAATTGAAATTAAAGCCAAAGTTCATGGACTAAAGTTGGGTTTTGACCGTTTCTTTTTTCCATTCACTGTTATTGCAGAATTCCAGTATTCAGACTATGTCTAGAAATAATTCGAGAGAAAACAAATACAGATAGACTTCTATGTTATTGCCTTTTACAGCTCATAATAGTCTTGAGATGCTGATCATCGTTGACTTTTCACATACATTTTTTTAAAAGCACTCACAGATGGGTCATTTTAGCGCGTTAGTCTCCTAAAGGTATCCCAGGAGCTCGCCCTTGTTCCTGGGAAACTTTTAACGACCTTTTTCTTTTTCTTTTTCCAAATAATATCAGACATTTTCCGGCGGTCATTTGACGGAGGATATTAGTTATTATCAGACTCAATCTGTAAGATAATACCGTATCCTATATGCGTATGGTGTGTTGTGGCAACATTCAAAAGCGCATCCCGTATGCTTAAATTTGCATTCAGATCCCAATATTGACAATGGAACATTCATTCATACTCCTCTCTTTTTGTTCTGGCAACCAAATGGGAGGAGGAATAATTATTAGGTTTTGATCCCAAGCAAATTCAAAGTTCATCTGCGCAGTGGGTTTGACTTGGATGGGCTTTCAGATTTTCCAGTTCTGTTTTGTTTTGTTTTTTCTGTGTTTTTTTTTTTTTTTTCAGGCATGCAAAAGAGTTTTGTGCAGATCAGGTTTAGGGCCTCGGTTCATTGATGAGCGTTTCAATTTCCTGGGCTAGGCAGATTTAAAGCCCCTGTTACTGTGGTACATGCCAGCCCGTTTCCATTACGCATTCTTATACCACAGCAATTACATTTCATGAACTTGTACAAGTTTTTTAGCCAAAAACTTGTACTAATTATTTCACGTTACAAAAAAGCTGTTCATCAATTATACAATATTCTATCTGTTGAATTCTTAAAATTTTTTTCTTAAAAAAAAAAACATAATGCGCAAAGTGCAGATTATACTCTAGTATTACATAACATCGGGATGCTAATCTCTCCGTTTATTGCGAGAACATATGATTTGACATATAACATCGGTCGCCCAAAAGGCTTTAGAGAAGGTTCAAATATCTCACAAAAGTAATCTCGTATAACATCGTCACATTTCATTAATGCAGACTGACCATCAATAATCGGCTTATGTTAACTTTGCATGCTATTCCAAGCAAAACTGCAAACGATTTTTTTTTTTTTGTTTTTTTGACCCTTAGGACTCCTACAAGTAAAAAACTACCTATCAACTGGCTGTTTCTGGATGTACATTTTTTAATGAAAAAGTGTAGAAACAAAACCGTGCATATGTTGGAATATTAAAATTCCATCCATCAAGGTGGCTGAAATAATAATGTTTAATTATGGCTTAAGCTTTTCTCGAGCGAGTTATTTATATAAAGGTGTACATTTTTATGAATGTATAATTACATTCATGAAAAATGTATATATGTATACATTTTCAATCATTAAAAAGTGACCATTAGAAAAAATAAATTGTGTCGCTGTAGGCTAAATAAATGCATCCGAGTCAAAAAAAAAAAAAAAAAAAAAGAGTGTACAACCTTGCGAAATGGGCTAAATAAAATTTCATCCATCAAGGTGACTTTATGTTATGTAGACACTAAATTTAGCCCGTCAAGCAAGCAAAGAGCCTCTGCCAACTGCTAACATTGTCTGCACCATTTGACAGTCCAAATTCAGTAAATAAAGAGTTTTAAAATACCTAAAAATACCTTATTTAAAAACTTTTAGCAAAAAAACTCACTTAAAATTTTTTTGAAATATTATTTTAAAAACAACTTTAGATACTTAATATAAATTCACTTGTAAATTTCTTTTACGTTTTTTCTCTTACAATCCCAAGTCTTACTCTAATTCTCTCAAACTTTTCAAGATTTACTTAACTCATCTTTAGACGTCATATTAACTAAATGTGGGTTAGCACTTTAAAGTCTAACTCAGTACACTTACCGTACAAAGGTGCGAAATCTCTTGAGAACTAAATTAATTATATCAAATTGACCTTTCACATCTCCCTCCGTACAACAGCCAGAAATATGGAATTTCTACCTTGTCCTTGTTGAAAAACTTGCAATCAAAGCAGACCAAACCTAAAATCCTCTTTAAACCTGTGGTCTAGTCGGTAAAATGATTATGTTCTTTGCAGACTAGTCTTCAAATTTTGTCATTTCATAATGACTCTTTTTTTTTTAATGGGGTCTCTTAATTCTATTGTAAATAACCTTATTTTTGACAGAATCAAAGTGTGTAGACACTATATTTTTGTTGGCTATTTTAGCTCCTTTTTTTTTTCATGAAATTGATACCTCGTTTTATTTTACTAGCTGTTACTTGGGTTTGGAAAGAGAGAGAGAGAGAGGAGAAGAAGAAAATAAGGAGAGAAAGAAGAGAAAAGGGGACAAGAAAAAACGAAAAATAAATAGAGAAAAGAAAGAGAAAAAGGGAGAAAGTCTAAACGGCAGGTCCTTGAACCTGCCATTAGGCACATAAAAAGGGCAAGCAAAAAGAAAAAAAATAAAAAAACAAAGAAAAAAGAACCTGGCCTACAAATCGATTGCCGTTTTACATCGGGAAAAGTTAAAAAACTTAGCCCTACAGACATGTCGGTTTGGTACACAGACCAGCCGGTAAGTTGAGTTTGCCATTGTTGAGACACAGAAAACTGTAATGATTTGAGTGTCTACCTTCCGGTCAAGTGTCATTGGAGGCAAAAGCTCAGGTTCAAGAGAAAAAATCTATTTAGTCACTAACTAAGGTTTAAAACCCCCCAAAAAAAAGGTCCTATAGTTAAATTAGCAATTCAAATCTGCATCAGCAGTTAGAATTAGTCAAAACATATTGAGGGGGAGGGGGAGGGGGAGCAATTTATAAATACTAAAACATGCATAAATTGTCATTTAGTTTAGTGGTGAAGTAAATATTTTTTTTGTCCCTTTCAAGTCACGGGTTTGAAACCTAAGCATGCTTGTTCTGGATCCGCCACTGTTCGACAGCTATTAACTTGAATCATCAGCTGTGGCTTTTACCCTGAGAACTTGATTCTAGAATTTCTCTTCCATTCTCATATACCTTGGAGAGCAGTTTCAATATCTGCTGGTCTTCGCATGCAAGTAGAATTCAGTGTTGAACCAGAGGATTCAATGTCATCCATCTCTCTCAACATATCAAAAAAAGCACGCGGTGCCCAACCTAAATGTTCAAAATGGTTAAAAAAAAAAAAAACAACAACATATATGAAAAAGTTGTAGAGAAAATGTGCAAGCATATTTTTGACCAGAGCTGGTCCTGGTACTTGAATACTCACACAGCAAAAGTGGTAAAAAAAGAAATATATATATATATATATATATATATATATATATAGTAAGTTCGGGAGAATTTTATTCAATAAACGACACAAAAGGTCATACTACAATGCTCAGAAAGCATTTTGTCACATAATTTGCACCCCAACTTCTACAAGCCTGTTTCTGTCCTTACCAAGGCTGAATATCTTACAGCTTTATCTGGTTCAAATATATGGTCCATGATATCAAAATAATTCATAGAGGAGTTTCAGCTTGTGGTAAATCGGCATCCTTCACCAACGATACTTCAACAAGATGAGGGCACAGCTTAGAAAAGATAAGCACAAACTGACAGAGGCTGAGCAAGAATAATGATTTATGAGTGAAAATGTGTTCACCAATGCTAACTACAACCAGAGGTAATACACACAAATCTTACGTGCAGATGGATTCTAGGTTCGTTTATTCTTCAGGCATCCGAGTGCCTTGCTTTATTACTGTTAAATAGCATGGTTTATTGCGAAATGTACGCAGTTCACTTTCGGTTGCAGGCATACCTTCCTCATCATTTGGGAAAGGGAAAAACTGCAAGTAACAAAATGCAGCTATGATTGTTCCTGCATAGGAAAAAGAGATTGGTAACTTAGTAAGATATTCGTTTCATGAACTGGGCCTTTTCATCCTTTCACAGAAATTAACCTAACATATAGCAAGGAAAGATTCACTTTGAAAATTAAGTGCAGACCTATAAGAGACCCAGCAAAAACATCTGTCCAGTGATGCCAATAGTCATCAACACGAGAAATGCCAACAAGGGCAGCAAGAAGCACTGGAAGAAGGGCAACACAGAGTTTAGCAACATGCCCCCTGCGATCAAACACTCTAATTTTCCCTGACAGATACCATGCAAGGTAAGTGAGACCTGCAAAAGACCCTGCACATAAAAAAAGAAAAAAAAGAATATCTTAGCACATGTAACCTATGAAAATTTGAAACGAGCTCATGTTAAAGTATATATTGAAGGCAGGGGCATCGCTAATGAAGTCTACATCTCCGGTTCTGGGTAATATGTGTCTTAACATTTCATACAGTTAAAAAAAAAAAAAAACTTTCAGAGTTCAAAGCGCTTGAGACAGTGGCTTTTGGCTGCTCATGGAAACCATAAATACGGAAGTACCTGCTCTACTTACATGAAGTATGCCCACTGGGAAAACTTTTGTATCCTTCCTTAATAACTTTGGCATTTCCATGACAAAGAACTTCCCTTGTAACAGGATCAAACACCTGGGGATGGAAATGAAGTATACTAAGCAAAACAAGAACATTGTAACAAACAAATAAGCTTGATGGTAAAATATTGAGAATGTTATTTTTTAATATACGGAAATTTAGACATACCCCATTTCCATTTGGAAAACATCTCCAAAAGAAGTTGGGTCGCGGGCGACCAACGGCATCTTTGATGGCATCCGTTATAACTCCAGTAATAAGAACAGAAAATAAAAGGCCTGAACTTGCACAATACACATGTAATTCCAGTCAGACCTCAGGGGATGATAGCCTCACAAATGTAAAAAAGTGTTTGAAATGCAAGAGAAATACCCAGCATGGCATGATGTAAATCATAAATATCTCTCCTATAATAGTAGTAGACCAGAAATACAGCCAGTGGCAAGAATACAGCAACAATCTGTAACATGAAAAGAGAACCAAGCATCCACGGTTATAAGACACAAGCTCATTAACTGATCAGTATATATAATCGTTCAAGCCACATAAATTCCAGTACTTTTAAGTATGACACGCACCGGAACACCCCAAAAAGGTATAGTATCTTTCCTGAATGGGTACATCAAATCTGTCATCATGCCTTCCCCAACGTAACGATGAAATGGTTCTATGAGGTTTAAAACGCCATCTATCACCCCAAGAAGTGAAAGAATTAGCCAGTCATGCATATGCACCCTCAGAACCTTTACTCCATGGGATTGTAAAGTATGAGGTCCAAACTGCATCTCTGGCATTTTTTTTCCTACCACACAAGAAAGATCAGAAGTTTAGCCTTTCCTTTAGCTGATACTTGAGAAAAAAGCTTCTAGTAGTCGCAAAGTTATCATAAGAAGGATGTTCCACCAAAACTGAAGGATGAAGCTATTAAAATATTGGCACTATCATGACAGGAGATAGCCCTGCTGATGATTGGCATCTGATATTAATCCGTCTTGATTCTCAAATAAATTCTCAAATTAACTAACCAGGGTTTTTTTTTTTTTAATCAAAACCAGCACAAAGGATAAAACTTAAGATCGAATGAGAGTGCCAAACATATTCCAGCTTCTGATTTTTCATAGAAAGCAAACTTCCTTTCAATATGAACTGAAAATGCCTCCTGGGAATCCTAAATTCGAACCTCTATCTGTGCATCCCAAAATTTAACGCTAATCAGATTTATACAGCAATTGCCATTTGGGCCCTATGGTGTGCATGGAAATTCAGAGTAATTAACAACGACAAAAAAAGTCAAGGAAAAAGCTTCCAGTACTGCTGATTAATTAGTAAACAGAATGAACAAAACGGACAGACGTATTCGCAGTCTAGAGAAAACATTGGACAAACAATAACATATGAATTAAACTCTCGTAAAACACAATAGGAATCTTCCTGGTAACTGATTCAAACGACGGAATTTTTGTGGCTTGTGTTATAAAACTAGCTTTTATGACACAGACATAGAGAGGAAGCCGAACCTAACAATCTTTCACAATTAGAGACTCTCTGCAATGGCGATCTGATTCGAGAAACATAGATATAGATTGGTCGGGTCGGGTTAGAAGGGGGTTTTGAGAGATTTGCATGCATGAGCAATGGATTGTTTTATCTTCCTTTGCATTTGCACTGCCAGCGCATGATAGAGAAAAACACCTGCCTTCCTTCTAGCCGTCTCTTCTTCTTTCTCCGTAACTGCCTCTCCGTTGCACTAACTAACAATGTATCTCCATGCCATTTTTTGGTATTATTGCATTGCACTTTTGTTTGCTTCGAGGTATGTTGGTTTGGATTACCATTTGCTTTTTGTGAGGGATATTTTTGTGCTATCATGAGACCCCGCTCCGGGGACGGGTGGGGAGATGGGGTGCAGATGGGGCGGGGACGGGTGGGGATATGGGGTGCAGATGGAAGCGTGAGTCCCAAACATTTAAAAAAAAAAAAATATATATATATATATATATATATATATATAACATGTAAAGAAGCAAAATAAATTTACAAACAACATATGATGTGCAAACGAATAACATAAATATGCAAATAAATTTTTTTAATAATTATATGTACAATTTATTATCTTTCTTACATATATTACCTTATTTGTTTTTACATAATATTCTTATTCTTCCAAAACAAAAACAAAAAAACAAAAAAACAAAAAAAGCGCAAATCTCCTTCAACCCCGTCCCTCTATCTTTTTCCTTATTAATGTTACAAAGCTTGGTATTGATAGCCTTGCATTTGGTGAATAGAAAATTTTATGAGATTACGAATGATTATCATTCGAATATGAAAAAATAACAAATGCTTTCAATGAGAAATATAAAAAGTATAGATGAATCATATCTTTTTTATTAAAATAAATAAAAAAATTATTTTAATACCTTACTATAGTTACCTCGTGCTTTTATAAATATAACTATTTAATGGTATTTAAATAATAATTTGCTCTTATCTTTTATTTTTTGCAATGATTTTTTAATAATGTTTCCTATTTTTGGTTTACGTCACAAATCAGAACACAAATAGGCGACAAAACATATGGGATAAGAATAAAACAAGACAGCACAATTTGCCTTTTTAGTCTTGTCTTGGGTACAAAAATGCTTTTGGAGTCTTTTTCTCCTACAAACCAATCACCAAAGAGAAATTGGCACAGCCAAAAAGCTTTAAAAGACAGATGGGTAAAACAAAGGGAAAAGTGGGGGTCGGTCCAAGGCAGTATGTCACGCGGTGAATACCTTCTCCCCAAAAGTCAATCTGCTGGGCGTGCAATTCACCTATTTATAAGGCTACATTCTCCCTTTTTCTTAACAATATATAGGAGTGAGATTACTGCAATACATTACATTTTCTCACACCAAATACGTTTTTGGAGACACACCGAACCGATGAAATTAGAAATTCTCAGCATTTTATACCAAATCAAGATCCCACGATAAGAGAAGTAGTTTTTGATATTACTCTATCACGGAATTATTATCTTCTTCCCAAAAAATATTCTATTGAAATATTGAAATTTGCAGTATATTCACACCCAAATTATTCCTTATTTTTTTTTTTTGACGGTACAGAATGGGATGAACGCGACCCGTTGCAAGTAGCTCTCAAAGGTAAGCGTGAAGAGACCACCTTCTCTTGTCCAGTCTCTCACGTCTATCTTCTAATTTGTTTTTCACGAATTATATAATAAAAATCGTTATTATATTTTTCATACATATCGTGAGTTACACAGCAATGCCCCCAACAACATCTATGAACTTGGCTGTATTTATACAGTGAGGACAAGCACAAAAGACGTCCTAAGGACCCTTCCACAGAAGCCTAAGGACAAACAACTCTATGCTAAAATTATAAAGTGTGCTGTTCTTGGAACATGCCATATAGGGGCGTAGAAGTAAATTCGAAGTAAATAGACACACCACACCAGTGCACCACAGTGGCTAAGTTCATAGCTTCCTAGGATTATCATGTTACCATCGAAATTCTTCTCCCATAAAATATCAGGATGTGGTCCAACAATTCGAACTTCAAACCTCCAAAACACGCTTATGCTTCTCTGTTGCATATCGATTGTGATATCGATAGACTTTACTACTATATTAACACTACCTCTATTTTATTGTGATAGAAAGATTGTTTCACCTTTTAAACCCATAGTAACTAAATTATAATGGGATAATTTTTTCTGTTACAGTAAGCCTCGTGCCTGAATTTTACACCAGTGAGTCTGCAAAATTTATTGGCAAACTTCTTTTTAGGAACGGCAGCATCACGTGAGACTAATGAATTATAGTTTAATTGGTATTGAGATCGTCATTAATATTAAAAATTTTTGAATTTGGATTTTAATAAAAGTTAATTAAGAAAAAAAAATGTACGATCTTACGTGAGGCCTGTCTTTTCGGGTTCCAGCGTTCTCTTAAACAAACCGTCGTGGACAGAAAACAACAGCTGTGCCAGATCTTTGCCATGTGGATCATACTAGGAAGTCCTCCCACGCTCCACTCTTACCTTCAATGGCCACCGCCACCATCCCTCAACACAACCCGCCACCACCTTCACCTCCTTCACCGGCCTCCGTCCACCTCTTTTCTATCATTTTGGCATAACTCCTCTTCCTTCCCTCCTTCGTATGTCTTAAACTTCTTCACCAAATCCAGGCAAGTTTGTTTCTTTCTCTCAGTGAATGCACTCACACACACAATGACAGGTATGAGCATTTCTCCGTGATTAATGATTCAAAGGCTAATGTTTCAGGTCTCTAAAGATCCTTTCTTGCTTATCAATACGGCAATCAGGTGATCACCAACCAACCACTACAACTACTAGTCAAGTCCAGCAGGATTTCCGGGTGGTCTTTGCAGCTGGTGGAACAGGAGGCCGCATAGTTCCAGCGGTTGCAATAGCCGATGAGCTCAAAATTTCAAACCCAAATATTCAAATTCTCTTCATAGGAACCCCCAACAGCATGGAAAGCATTTCCATCCCTTCTGCCGGCTACCCTTTCACTTCCATTCCGCCAGTCCGGCTTTTCCGGCCGCTCTTTTCTCTTCGGAACATCTCCTTCCCCTTCTATTTGATCCAATCAACCTTCCACAGCTTTAAGCTCCTTCAAGACTTTGACCCTCACATTGTCATTGGAACTGGAGGGTGTGTCTCTCTCCCTACTTGCCTTGCAGCTTTTCTTAAAGGAATCAAGATTGTAATCCAAGAACAGAATTCTGTTCCGGGCATGGAAAATTGCATTATTTCTTTGTTTGCTGAGGTGGTTTTTGTGGCTTACAATTCCACGGTTCAGTGTTTTCCTGGGAAACACAAGTGTGTGGTGAGTGGGAACCCAGTGAGGTTGTCGTTGAGGCGGTTTGTGTCCAAGGATGTGGCAATTTCAGAGTTATTTCCAAGATATAGAGGTGGAAAGGAGGAGGCCATGGTGATTTTGGTGCTCGGAGGGTCTTTGGGGGCCAATGCTATTAATATTGCTTTGTTGCATTTGTATGGTCCGATGTTGATGGAGCATAAGAATTGGTTTATTATATGGCAAACTGGGGTTGAGGCGTTTAACGAGATGGAAAGCCTTGTCAAGAATAATGCCCATCTGGTTTTAACCCCGTAAGTGCTAGCTGTTCCTTTCTGAATGAATGGTTTCAATATGTTACTTTTTCGTACTGTTTATTTGATCTTGAATATAAGCATTTTCAAGTGGTGTACTTTGTAAATGGATATGCTTGTTGCTGTGGAATGTCCTTGTGCAAGTCAACGAGTTCTTTGTCCTGAGTCATGTGAATTGGTTACTATTTTGAGGCATTCTCTACTAATGTTTCAGTGAGTAGCTGTGAGAAAACGCATGCTAGAAATTAGCTTGAGACTTAAACTACGCCCAATTTCTTTTTTTCTTTTATTTTTTTGCAAGCTCAATGGATCGAAATTAGTCTGTGGACTTATAGCCGCAGTTCAGGGCCTATTTTAAGCAAAACAATCCTATTTCTGCATTTCAACTTTGGTTCAGTGAATAAAAGGAACTTCCAGTTAATGAAAAAGGAAACATTGGCTTAGCTGCTAAAATCAAAGTATTAACTTGCTCCAAGTTAGTGTTCTGTAAACCTTACACAAGAGCGCAATTCTCCAAAATTAGGTGCTTTGGTTTTGGCGATGGAGATAAATAAATCTTATTCTAATCCTGTTCTGTACCCCACTTCGGTAGCTCGCGCCTTATTGCCAACTTGCCAACTCATTTCCTTCTGCTTTCAGAAGGGTGAGAGCTTAGTACCTCTTTTGTTGGAATTGTTGTTCCAGATACCAATCATTCATTAATATTCTCCTTAATTCTAACTAGATCTTAAATTATGAAGGTTCTTGCATTCCATGGATTTGGCATATGCAGCTGCAGACCTCATTGTCTCTAGAGCAGGGGCAGTGACTTGTTCTGAGATCTTGGCTACTGGGAAACCTGCTATTCTGGTAAATTAGAAAAGATCCTTCTTCTTCTTCTTTTCTTTATTATTATGCTTTCGGTTATATATTGTTTCACGTATCATTAATATTGAGAATTATGCTATTTTCTCAATTTTTCAGTGTTTAGGTTAAGATTCAGATGAGAAACTCCAATAATGTGTATGTTAGGGGTATTTGTCTTTGATCATGACAAATATCAAGCGTAATTAGCTCATAAAACAAGATAGCAGGGAAACATGTACCAGCTGTGTAATTTGATAAAATTAACTGGACATTACAGAAACATCTCAGCATTTCATATTTGGTTGGAAGACCATCAGAGTAGTGCTATCAACAGCACATGTTTGATGCCAGAAGTCCCTATATATTCATACCTCCAAAACCATAAATCTCCATTGATATTGGTTCCCTGCAGGCTCTAGCTCCATGGGTCTTTCTTCAATCTTTTGACACTGTGTGATGCTTTTATGAGCTCCATTAATTCTCACAAAAGAAATAGAATGGCAGGTTCTAAACAATGGCTGCAATCCAGCTGTCTACTGCACTTTCTTATGTCATATTTACCATGGCTATAATGGTTGTATCTCTTGGAGATATAATGTTACTCCTACTTTGCAGATACCTTCACCCAATGTAGCAGAAGGAAATCAATTGAACAATGCCTCTTTAATGGCAGACGTAGCAGGTTCAAGGGTTATAACTGAAGACGAACTCGATTCAATTACCCTGGGAATGGCAATTGAAGAGATTCTAGGTATATCTAATTCATTTCTTATGTTGGACATGGATTCTGTGCCTAGAATTTGTAAATCTGTCATGCCATACCCATGGAGAAACGTTGTACTTTTTTTTTTTTTTTTTTTTAAGGAATACTAATTTTACTTGGATGAACTTTTAGTGCTATCTGACTTTTCTAAATTTTGATGCGTTGTCTTTTTCATCTTTAAGTCTATCGCATATCATTCTTGATTTTGTGTGATTAGTAGCATAATCCCATTTTCTGTATCTGGGAACTTGTGTACCTACTAGTTGAGTTGCTTAATGGGGAAAAAAATTGAAGATAAAATTCATTTTCAGTCTTGAAATGTGGATTGAGGTTTTTCATCATTTCATGTAGTACATATATTGGACTTTAACTTAGACCATCCACTTCCAATGAAATAGTCGCTATTCCAAGCATCTATTTACTTTCTTTTAAAATCTGGCAGTTTTTCACTGAGCCTAGCAGGTCATTTCTCAAGATTTCAATTGCAGGAACATTCAGATTCAACTGAGTCAGGTTGCTCATATTTGCTAATGGTTCAACAGGATCAACTAGTTTATTTGAGTCAGCATAATAGTATTTCCATAGGATTCTATTTTCTTTTGTTGGTCTTTGGTGCTCTGTTTGAGGGACAAGATTCTTGCCTCTGCCTTTATATCTAACTTATCAAGTTCTGTCAACTTCATTTTCTTTCTACTGTTTTTTTATGCTTTGTTGTGTATTTGCCATGGCAGGAAATGAAAGTCTGATGGTGGAGATGTCTGGTAGGGCTCTCCAAGCTGCAAAGCCAAATGCCTCTGCAAGTATTGCACAACGAATCCTTTCCTTACTTGAGTCATCAAATGCAAAGAAGTAACAGTGAAAAAGGTTGTCTAGCCTTAGAAGGCTTGTATCACAGAGCTCAGTCTTTTAATCAAAGCCACGTGTAAAAAATGCTGTCATTTGTTTAGCTTTACAATAGATGTTTCTGCAAGCAGCTGCGCTTGTCCCACTTGCAAAGCCAACCATTTTTCTCACAAGTTGTCAAAGATTGATTTAGCCAAGTACTGCAGTTTTGATGCTGAGGATGCACTGTTTGAAAAAATCAGACTTCTGGTCTCATTGCAAATTTGATTTATACATCTGAGTGATTCGGCGAGCCTGCCCATATGTATGGTGATTGAAACCCAACTTAATGACAGGCAAGCGGCCATGGAAAAATGGTAGCAGACCAGACAACCAACGTTGCATGCCGACTTGTTAGGTATGAGCTTTGCTTTGCATGTTAAGAAAAGAAAGCAAGGAGTGCGGGCTGATGCATTGCAGAAATTGTCTGAAATAGTTAAAATTTACTAGCCTGAGACAATGAGATTACAAGTGGAGGGGACGTTTCAGATTCAACGCCAATGCTAGAAGAAAGATAACTACTTTGATTATTAATTAGCGAGTATTGTATAATTTAGAAATCGTAGTGCTAGAAATGCCAACGTTTTCTCTCTGGATGCTGCACGGATGAGTAGCTTTTGTTATCTTATTGAGCACACTGCCTTTTTGCTGTTCTGCCATAACTTGATCTTCTACTTCATATCGTAAATCCTGTGTCAATTAAGACTTCTGTCTTAATGGCTGCCCAATGTTGTCAATTTTCTGCAGGCTGTAAATGAAGCGTGCATCTATGCACAATTACTTTCCTTCACTGTCATGATATTTGACTTGATTTCCCTCGGCACACTTCTCACTTTAACAACCATTCATCCATGGAGAACAAAAGTGGTCCAAAAGAAAAACCCTTGTCAGTTTCATAGAAAGAGTTCGACTACATGAATACGAGATGTTGATATATTACATATAAGATATTTTATATTATATATAAAAAAAAAATTAATATTATATAAAATATTTTATATACAAGATAAAAATTATCTGTATTAACTGGAGTTCACTAGTTTTATGTCAAACTAGATTTTTTCGCATCAACAATCAAGGTAGGGGGCTGCATACTGCTGTAGTTTATGGATCGCGGGGTGTTGTAATTGTACAGTGTGGGGTACATAACAGACACGACAACAGAAGGGATAAAACAGCAATGATGATTGCTGAATGTAGTTAGAAGCAAACAATGTGAAATGATGCCGAGTTTCCCTTTTTCGTATCCCTTTCGTCCTGCCTTGCATCTGATCTTCTTCGCCTTCTTACGATCTCTTTGTAGGCATTACACGTTGTCAATTTTTATCCTTCCTAATTTAAGCCCATATAAGAAAGTATTACGTCAAGCATTTTTTAGGGTCACTACTACTGGTAATGGGTTGTCGAAGGTATATAATCCATTAGTAGTGTTTGTCTGTCAGTTTTCAGAAGGTATGCCACCCAGGATGTATACTGAGAATATGTTCCTGCATCAAAATGCATCTAACAAGCTCAACATTTACCCGTGAAAGTATCACTCGAATCAGCGTTGATTCCATTCAAACTGTAACGACTTCTGCAAACTCCGTTTCCATGACTTGATCAGCATGACCACGTCAACTCATGCAAAAAGGGTCCAACATTTCAAGCCAAATTGGGGCTCAAGCTTCATGCCAAAGAATGAATTCTTAACATGCATTAATAATCAAATATATACAGCCAGGATGTATAAAGAACACCAACACTAGCCACGAGCTACCGGCTCAGTCTTACAGACCGGGCAAGTATTTTTCTGTGCAAGCCATTGCTTTATACACTGGGTGTGAAATCCATGCCCACAGTCCAGCTTCCCCAACTCATCATCGGTTTCATATTCCTCCTGTGTCCAGGCGTTCATGCAAGAATGAATGAATGATAACAAAAACAAGAACATCGGATGAAAGAATAGAAAAGAAATGAATTAGATGCATCAGAAGATCAACACTGAAAAGTGGGATCGCAAAATTTAAACCAGGTAGGTGTCGACTCACCTGACAAATGCCACACTTCTTATCCACAATTATGGACTTGTGCGATGACAACTCGTTGACAAATGAGAGCTTAATTTTCCTGATGCAGCTGCTTATTTCGTCTTCTTTTAGCCCGGTGCAAACATGACCAATTTTATCACCCAGCTCAAGCAGTTCCTATTTGCAACCCCACGACAAAATAAATCAAATGACTGGCAACAGATAGGGGATGCAAATATATCGAGAATGTCCAGCGCTGTGGGTAAAGTATCTTCCCCAACAGGGACATTAAACTAGCCACCAGTACACTGTTTCAGCCTTCAGCATGCATCTCAAAATTCGCAGGTCTACACTTGGTAGCTATGAGCTCTTCAACTCAACAAATCAGTGCAATAAAGATGAAATCGAAAAACATAAGTGCAGTAAAAATCATACCTCATATGACATGTGATCAATATCAAGTCTCCACTCTCTAAATTGATCCAATGTTTCTCCCATGATAACACTATTTTGAAACATCATAATCTGCAATTTTCCGGCGCTCATTAGATCTTCGTTAATGTCACAAAATGCTCTTACATCTAAAGAGCAGAGATCAATTAAATCCTTCATCATCCTTCAATAACATAAAATCATTCCATTTTTTGTCTGTTTTCCCAAACAAAGCACAAGTAAATTCTGCATCAGATACATTGATTAGCACACCAGTGCTGCAACTCAAATCCAAATATCTCAGCAGGCGATGGTATAATTGAGGCAACATAGATTGTGACAAGAGTTCAAACCTCAGTTCCTAGAGGGCAGTAAATATGTAATTCAATGATTTTTCAAATATCTGTAGAGTTTTTTTCAAAAGAAAACCACAAGATGCAGCCCAACATAGCCAGCAGACTTTCTCAACCTCAAGCAATTAACAATCAAATGCATGTACCAAAACAATGATCATAAATCAGCATGTATATTCACTATATAGAGAGATGAATTCTCTCATATCACAAAGAAAATGATACGTGCATATAAATTTTCAGCCTTAAAGTCAAGGAAGTTGCCTAAATTTTAATACATGAAGACATGCATTAAAAATTCTGGAAATATGTCTGAGATAAGCTAGGCACTGAAATTAAACATGACAAAAAGAGAATGTCCATTCATAGGAAGGTTGCAACGGCAAGGAAAATACAGAAGATACATGGTATTGTTAAGCTATCCTGCTTTTCACGAAATGGCTTACCGACACACTTCAACACGTTATAGTCATATCCATACTGCACAACTCCTCGGTAAAAATTCAGCATGTAAATTTTCATTGGGTTGCATTGACTACCCAAGGAAATGTCCTGTAAACGCCAGGAAAGTGGGGTTTTACACAGGGAACCTACTTTTGCCGTGATAAGTCCAACCTGTTGATCTATATAGAGACGAAGAAAGCAGGGAAGAAGAAACATCTCATAATTTTTTACCCGGTCATGACCTACGAAAATCCCAGCAAGGATACTAAAATCAGTCTCATCCTACACTTGAAAAGCAAGATGATCCCTCGTTGAAAAATAGAGCAACAGTTAATGAACTGATGCATTTGACTTTGTTAAATAAAACTGGAAATAACGCCTGGAAGTCTCTGCTCAAAGATACTAAAAGTATGTTTCAAATGACAAAGTGAAGGACGAGGAGAAGCATCCAGCCATAGTGAGAAGCAATCCTCATTTCCACCACTGATATCAAACCCACAAATAACTCGAAATATATGATCTCCTAATCACCTCTTGAGCATGCAGACTAAACAACTAATATCACACGAGAGCAACAGCAATAAACAAAAATGATAGTAACATGAAAATTGAAATCTTCGGAATTGAACACACCTCAGCGAATCCATCAGGAGAAGGATGTCGAAAATGACGACAATACCTAGTCCCAAACAGTTCCGGTTCAGGCCAAGATGATGCAAAAGCAGGGTCAGTATCCAAAAAGGAAAGACTTTCAGGGTTCACTGCTGCTCTCCTCGGCAAACAAGAAGAACGCTGCCAAAAAATTGATGTGAGAATATAAGCCCCCCGTAGAAACACCTCAAACAAAAATCAAAAAGTTCACTGTGCATATCTGAATAAGTGAACATGAACAACAGAACAAAGGAAGTACATGTAATCCAAAATAACGAGGGAAACAAGAAACTTATATTCGCTTGCACTTTGCCAAAGTAAAATCTTCGTCCTTCTCCAACACAAAAACTAGCGAGTACCTGTCATCAGAAGCTCCGTATGGTTCACTCCTAAATTAAGGTGGGGTCCACCTAATAGGCTATTCGTCAGAAGCGTAGCAGTTTAGCGTCAGAGTCAATGTAAAATTATACGTGCACGCACAGAGGGACCTCTTAATTAATGTATTTTAACATAATGCCAAAACAAAAACAGTAAAAATTATCTTTTCCTTAATTTTTGTTGAAGTTACACTGAAGTTATGATAATGACGAGTAATTTATGGTAATTTTATTATTTATTACTCAGTTATTACTTTGTTATTATCTATCTACATTATCAGCCTCACAAAATTAGGAAACAAAAGTTAGATTATTCATCATTATTCATAAAATATATATATATTTTTTTTTAAATCATTGTAAAACACCCGCACACTTAAACACACAAAGACATGTTCTAACTGTAGCCCACGTACATCTATTAGTTTTAAGTCCTTTTAAGTAAACAACGAGGAATAGTTGGTTTGCCTCCAATCACTTTTTATAGAGAGAGAGAGAGAGAGCAGGGACTGGGTGCTCGTTTAGTTCTCGGAGAGTAAGAATTTATAACCAATATTGATAATAATTGTTAGACAGGAGCCCTAGTTTTGTGAACAGTTCTGATGCAGATGAGGTAAATAACAAAATTGGGAAACACATTAAAATAACAATGAATGCCAAAAAGGCCATAACTAGACCAAAAATGCGAATAGAAAGTATTATTACTCATCCAGAAAGTCTGAAACAGTTCCTTGGCAATCGAGAGGGAACTCAAAACGATTTTAACCCAACCAGAACAAAAAAAAAAATAAAAAAAACAGGGCTAATGCAACTGGAGAACATTCAGAAATTTGGAAACCAACAACTAAAAGAGACCAATAAGAAAAGGCATAAAGAGTTGAATGAAATCAAGGACGAAAACCCACCAACAGAACAGAAATCAGGAGGAGAAACGGGTCTAATCCAACGGTGTACTAAGATTTAAGACTAGCAAAGAGCAGCAATGTCCAAAACCAAGATCAAGCCCACAAAAAAGCCTCCCAACAAAATCAATTAAAAAGAGAAAATCTATAACTCCTCCAATATTTATACCGTGAGACAAAATTTAGCATGCATAAGATAGGTAGATAGAAGAATACCTCCCTTCCTCTCTCCCTCTCCCTCTCCCTCTCCCTCTCCCTTTGAATGATTTTCTCCCCGTTATCAATCTTGCCTTTCCCAGCCACACTCCTTCTGGCTACAGCACAGTCTACAGAAGCAACCACGCCATCTGCAGACAAACCAATTCCAGGACCACACCACACATCCCGAATCACCATACTCCCATTACTGTCATCATTACTCTGGCTATTACTGCTGATACTGTTACTGTTACTGTTGCTTCCCTCAGCCAGACCTTGATGGCTGGCCTTATTGTTCTCATCCTTCTTCCTTGTATGCTGCCGTTGATTCTTTTCCTTCTTCTTCATCCTCTTCCCCTCCCACTCCGCCGATGACCGTATCACCGCAGGCACCGACACCTGCTGGGCCGCCCCTGCACTGCATCCAAGTCCTCTAATAAAGGTGGAGCCTTTCTTCTTATTACCGATGGTGGGGTTGGTGCCAGCGGCGGCATTTGTGAAGAAAGGCAAGAGAAAAAGAGAAGAGATTGAAGACTTGGAGGTGGGCCGAGCAATATGTGGATTTGGATCCGTTTCTGTTGAAATGAGTGGTTCTTGATTGAACCGGTTTCTGGGTTTTCTTAGCTTGACTTGCTCTGTTACTGCTGATGATATGCTCTCTGTAAAAACAGGCATGATATTCTTCTATGCACAGACAGAGGTGAGTGATGAGAATGGTGGAATGTTACAATGGAATATTAAGTTCTAGAGAGAGAGAAAGAGAGAGAGAGAGAATGAGTTTCTGACTTGAAGAGAGAGGAACACAGAGAGTTTTATCTGGTTTGAGTAAACTAGAAAAGAGCAAAAGTTTTAGCAGTTTTGATGAATTGCCTTTCTGTTTTCTTTTCCCTTGTGCTAGTGATTTGCATAGAGTTTTTTATTTTTTTTTTAATAATTTTTTTCTCCCTATTTTCTTGAGGAATTTTGGCTTGTTTATACTCCATAGTTCTCAATAGCTTTCTGGGTGGGGCATGGCTTGTCTTCTGCTTAGAAGTGTGCGGGTTAGAAGTGTGGGGGTATAAATGCTTCTAGACTAGCAGACTGAGACTTTGCAATCCGTTAATGGCTTTTGCTTCTTTTACTATTATTATTATTATTTTTTTATTTTTTATTTGCTTGATTTTAATCCAAGATGGAGGCTAACTCGAGAAAGAAAAAAGCGCAAAACAAAAGCGTTTAAAAAATAAAAATAAAAAAAACCCAAGGTTGGCATTAATTTACTTAACCTCTCTCTCCTGCTTTTATTTTTATTTTTGGAAAAACACATTAGAAATTCTTTAAACTTCTTGTTTTCATTCTCAGTGTGTCGGTGGAAATAAGCCTAAAATCAGTGTTAAATCTATGTAATTTTTTTTTTTTAAATGTAATTGTTGTTGTTGTTGCCGCGGAGATAATGGCCGGTATGGTCGTCTGCAGCTCAAATTAACTATTAGGCATAAGGTACAATTATTTCTTTAATTTGTGCTGAGTGGTTTTCAAGGAGAACAATAAACAAAGATGCAATTTCAACGTCAAAGGCAACGTCGTGCTGAAAACAACCTGAGAATTTATGGAAATTTGTGTGATTGGCAAGAAAAGAAGTGAAGCTGATTGGAAGTGCTTTTCTTGCCTACTGGGGTGCAGTGCAGGGCCCTTTACGTGCCTTTTTGACTTTACTCTATTTGCTTTGCTTATACTCATCTCCTTCTCAGATTCCTCCCATTTCTTTCTTTCCTTTCCTTTCCTTTCCTTTCCTTTCTTTTTTATTTTACCGGTGATCCATACCATTACTGGAGATTTGTGCTATTTATTAACGGCACATAATTGGCACAAAGTCTAGTTTTTTCTTTTCTTTTTAGCTTCTCTCTTTAATAATGAGCATTTGGTATTTATTATTATTAATACGGTGAAGAACGTTTACATCTAGAAATCTCACTAGCAATATGAAAAAGAAATGTCCTCGATCCATACAACGAAATCATTAACGTGCATAATAAATCGCTTGGCAAGTCCACGAGCTGTCATCTTGTCCTTCCTCTTGGCGTGCATCGGCTCGATACTCTTAGAATGATAAATTTGGCAAACAGTGTCTCACACGCTATTTCAGCTGAAGTATGCTGGTGTTATCCTCCACTTCAGAACAGCTCTTGCATTTTTTTTTTAAATTTTTTATTATATATTTATTTACTTTTTGGCTTTTGTATTTTCTTTGAGCAATGGCATGTCTCCCTGGCAATTCTTTCTTGGTTTACATATTGAATTCGGAGATTTAAAATAAAAAAAAATAAAATAAAATAAAATATAAAGGATGCATGCAATGGAAAGAACGAGTCGAGTGATGGGACAATTTTGGTCCCTCAAATCGAAGCATGCAAAATTTATATATTTGTATTTATTGGAGCCCATTAATTTATTTTTTTTTATCCGTCTAAATTTTCTAAGATATTTTGTTTCGTTTGTTTCTCTTATACCTTTGGTAGGGTCGAGAGAAGAAAGAAACTCTTATGAGAGTCATTTTTCTCGATTTCCTTGGGGGGGGGGGGACTATTGTCCAAAAAAGCAAATGACACATAATAATGAGGATAAGAAACACAGTGATGTCCTTTAGAACCATTGATATGATTGAAATCCTTCAAAAAAAAAAAAAACTTAAAAAATTTTTATCCATATATAGAAAGTAATAAAGTCACTTAGAATTTTATAGACGCCAGGGATGCGTTCCATTATATTCAGTTATTTGTTTGTCATGGTTATTCGGTATCAGTGTGGTTCTCGGCCAAAGGTCCAGTCACAGCTGGGATTTGAAATGGGAGTTTACATGATAAACAAAGACTAGGGTCAAGGGTATTTTTTTGTTTAATTAACATTTCAATGTTCAAGTCAATATGTGAGCAATTTAAAAAAAAAAAAAAAAGAGATATTCTTATATATACTCTTGAGCATTAAAATAAAATGAGAATGATTCATTTGATTTAAAGATTCCGTAAAACCTTTATACATATCACAGCTAATGAATTTTTAATGTTGATGCGACAGTCAATGTGACATATTAGAGCCTATCCATTTCGAGCCGCCAGCTTGAGCGGGAACTCGAACCGAGCCGAAAGCTTGGTCACGAGTCCGAACGCAGAAAGGGAGCGAACTAGTGGACCTTTGGACCAGGGCTTAAACCTGTTGTTAGTCTAAATTCGAATATTTACTAGCTGTAAATGACTTGTCTTTATCGTAGGAATTGATTCAAAGGTCACCAAAATGCAAAACAAAACAAAGAAAAGAAGAAGAAGAAGAAGAAAAGAAAAAAACGTTTTCCTCTTAGGAAAAATGTTGAGATTTTTAATTCCAGACGTGGGCAGAATCTGTTTCTTTCAATGCCAAAAAGTGTAACATCGAAGGCAAGAAAGTAAAAGACCAGAGTGGAATGAATAATTATTAAGACAATAGACATCATGATCATATGCTAAATGGCTACCAACTTGCACGAAATAAATACAGAAAACGAATTTAATTTCGATGGACCCTAAAACTGCTCTGGGTGTTTACTTTCAAAAATTACTTTTCCGTTTTTTTTTTTCTCTCTCTCTCTCTCTCTGTTTTCATTTTCATTTCTCCATTGAAGTGTGAAAAACATATATGTTTACTTTAAAAAGAGGTGTTTTCTATTTTTCTGATTCAAAGAAAAAAAAAATGCCAGAAAATAGTAGAAGGTAGTTTTCTGAATCATCTACAAGGTCAGAAAACTCGAAAACTAGATTTTCTACTAATTTTTCTTTTTTAATAAACATGTCTGAAACCCTTTTATATTGTCTATATTTATAAATTATATCAAATTTATAAAAAAAATAAAAAAAAACCGAAAAGTTTTTCTCCAAGCAAGCAAGCACTCTCCCGTGTACGCCAACGCGACAAAAGGTTGGCTGCCGCAGTCTGGATGGCCCAATTTGGTAGGCCAAGAATATTAACTTGGACGTGATTATTTTACATGATGTGAGCCTGATTTCTTTTCTTTTTAGCAATTTTCAAAAGGGGCCCGGAAAGGGAAAAAAAAAAATCAAATTCTTGTCAACAGTTGACAAAAAAATTAAGTTATTAACGAATTCCTTACTTTACAAAATTACTAATATTCAAATTGTAAAAGATTTTTCGTTGGACGAGGATGGTTAGTTAGGTGGGTTGTTTAAATAATCATATAATTCTAGATCGAGTGGTTGAAGCAAGAGATGATTTTGAGATATCTTTAGCCTCAACTAGAGGGAGACACATAGATTTTTTTTTTTTCTTTTATGTAGTTAATTGAATTTGTCCAGGACTCACGATTCTAATAGAGAGACATAGTGTAGATTCATGTGCAAGTCAACTTAGCACTTGATTATGGAAATTAAAAAGACAAAAAAAAAAAAAAAAACTCAAGCAGTTATTAGATAAGCAAGACATACACATCCTCGGATCTCACAATTTCAAAACAATAAATTGTCGCGCTGAGGTTGGTACCAGGGTAGCGGGACCATTTTTGTGCCAGAAGAAGGTGCATACTCCATCACTGACTCGTGAAGTAAATGTCTAACAGAGTCGATTAATATTGACTAACACTCACATTACAGGGCCCATTTAACATGACGTTAATGGTGTGCTCTGCCTTGCTCATGGAAAAAAGACAACAAAAAAAAAAAAAAGTACTACATCGTGTTTCAAATTTCAATGTATATATATATATATACATATAGATGAACAAGACGCCTTCAGCCTCAGTTCTGTAAGAGACGGCTTTAATTGCCCAGGCCCAATAAAGGCAAAAAATGAGAAACTCGGGTAGCCAGCCATGGGCCATAACCAGTCTCTTCTTGCTTGGCCCATGGTGAACCCACTAGATCAAATTGTGGAAGGACACATGATAGATATTCAGGTTGTGTTTCAAGTGATCAAAGGTGCTGTGAAATCAACCTGTAGCCTCGAAACAAAGTATCAAGTTCCATGAAGTTCGCCAAGAAGCTTTGCTATGAGCAAGAGGTTGGATTTCCGCGTGGCTGGCTTTAATCAATGTGCTAAAGTTTCTTCTTTGATGAAGCATAACCACGGACGATTAATATAAAGGTACTGCATTTTTGCCTTCAATCAATTAATGGATGGCATTGGCTCTTCCCATGAGCCCCTCCTCAGGCCTCGGCATGAACTCCGCAAATCAAATGGTTGGTCGAGAAAGACAAGTAAATGTTTTGAACCTGTCACACCGTGTTGCACAGGTCTCATGCTGAAATGAGCAATTTGATGATCAAAATTTCTCCAGAGTCATCACTGAAGCTTACTGATTGCTTGAGCTGTACACGAGCAAATGCAAGACATGCAATGGCCTCGCTGAGGATCTCTCCATCGGTTCATAATCCCATTTTATCAAAGCCGCAAAAAATGGTGCACAATTAAACTTCCTTCAAGGATATGATGGAATTTTTGGTTCTCTATGCAAAGACTATAACCTTCAACCAAGTTAGTGTATTGCGTCTGCATAAATGGAAACGGAATATCAGAGAGAAACATAATTGCTAATCATCACTTTCATCTCTCCATTTCAGATATCTATTGTGCAGCATCACCTAAATATTTTCCGCGAGTTCTGCGGAACCTTCTTGATCTTTCCATCGATTCAACCTTTTGAATCCTAATCTGCTCCCTGAACTTGGCTATGAACTCTGCAGCCTTTTTATCAACTTCATTAGTGTCATCTCCGGCATGACAACTAATGCCAATCACAGCATCTTCATCTGAGCTATCAGCTTCACTCTCTGAAACCACAGCAACATTTTCAGAAGCCTCTTTCCTTTCTTTATTGTACTTTTCAAATGATGGCTTCCAAAGATGAGGTATGTTATCGAGGCTTTTCTTGTTGCTGCCAATTGGCATTTTATCAGGTCTCCTTGTTTGACCTTTTCCAGCCTTTGCTTCTTTTGATTCGTCAAGATTTTCTCCAGTCGAGACTTCAGCATGATTTTGGGTAGCATCTCGTGCCTTTTTGGCCTCTGAAGTGTATCCCCTGGCCCGAATTGTCCTAACAGATTTTCCCATTGATGAACCTTTGACTGGCACTGAAGGTTTCTTGTCCAATTTCAAAGAAGCTTGCCCCTTTTCAGTGCCACTCGATGAATCATCTCTTAAATTCCCACCCAAATTCTTGAACTCACTTTCCAAGTTTTTCTGCAAACCCTTCCGGCTCCTCAAGTGAAAAGCATTCGGTTGAGAACCCCTATTCATTGTTGTCTGTGGGGACTGCGAAGCAGGAGGATAAGACGCTCTATAACTTTTGTTTTTTCCTAATTCTTCTGTTTCAGAGTTTGGTAATTCAGAAACAGTGTACTGGGAGGGAGAGAGCCTTGTTGGCAAATCTGTTGCCAACCCAGACAGGGTTGAGAATGATGTTGTTGATCTCAAGGAATGAGATTTGAGAGAATCAAATTGGGTTTCATCAGCTGAGAGAGGCCTCAAATGTGAAGAGCCATTAGCAACAGAGCCTACTTTCTCTCTCATTTCCATCCTTGCAGATGTTGAACGCCATGGAACAGTGTCGTTAAACCTATCCTCCAGGTTTATAGGACCCATCTCGCCAAACCTAGCATCCTTTGTGCTTTCCTCAGAACTATTAGACTCGGACAAAGCCTCCAAGCTCGAATTAGATCCAGTTTCATTACTCGACTGAGGACTACCCGCATTCCTTACCCTCGAATTCAATCTCCTAACAGGCAATCCCAATGACTTGTGACCAATTACACGTCCATTTTCACCATATTCATCAATCACAAAATTTGGTCGAGACACCAGAGCAGTGGATTCAACCCGAAAATACTGAGAATTCCAAGCTTCAAATGAAGCTTGCGAACCATTTTCAGAATACAACGACTCACTTTTCCTCTGTTCATTGACAACAGAGCCATCATAGGCAACATTGACCATAGAAAGATCTGCTCTATGGTACCGAGAATTCCAAGATTGGTAGGCATTTTTGTCATCAGACACATAAGAATTATCAAAACCATCTTCAAAAATGGAAGACACATGAAAAACTCTGGACACATAAGAAGAGCGTGAGTCGTCAAGAACAGTGGAGTGGGTTTCATGGTCCCCATCAAAATTGGTTCTTTTGCGACTAAACAAGCCATAGCAGACGACAACTCCAATAAACAGCAAGTGAACAGGCTCCCAGAGTTTGCCGAACCTGGTTTGGTTAATAAAGTTTGGAGCTTGTGATGGGAACAATGGAATAGCAACCAGAAAGATCAAGAATGAAAAAGACTTACAGAGAACACGCAAGCAGGACCTGTTTTTGCATGTGGGGTTCGAGTGAGTGGTGGAGTGGAGCTCTTGGGTTGAGATTGAATCTGCCATTGATGAAAGAGATGGTGGTTTCTGTGACTGTGAAGTTTAAACTATATATATATATATATATATATATATATAATTGGGTGAGGGGTTTGGTTGGTTGAGGTAGAGGAAGGAAGACTTTGAAGGCAAGATTAAGAAATTTGGGAGAGGAAAGTAAGAGTGAGGAAGGAACAGAAATTCAAAAAGTGTCATTATTAGGACCGTTGCCCTAAACGACGAGACTGTCCCCCACTTTTTGTCCGGTTTTGGCAGGTTTCATTTTTCGTGTTTTCTTCTGGAGTAAGGCAATAAACAGGGAGTAGGCCCGTGACTCTCGCAGTACATTTACCATCTTTCTCTACCGAAACGTTACACATGGGACCGCACGGTATTACCCCGTTGATTGTTTCTTATAATCCTCAAAATGCACAGTTGCCTCGATTTCTCATTCGGTTATATATTTTTTTCTTTGATAAAAATCACACAATATACCTAAAATCTAACAAATTATGCACTGGCGAAACGTTTAATACTGCAAATTATCACTTTTTTTTTTTTGGTTCTTTTCACTCGTCCTCCTAACTATTTTGTTTTACTTCGCGTATATTTTGTTAGTTTTATTGTGCGATTTTTGCTTAAAAAAATTTAATTTAAAGATTTTATACGTGGGCTATCAATTTTCTAATTATAATTAAAAATCAAGATTAAAAAAATATAATTAATAATTATAATAATATAATATCACACCCTTGAGACATATTTTGTAAAAATAAAATAATAATAATAATAATAAATTAGTAGTAAAATCATATTTTGTCGTTTACGCATAGTTGCTTTTTAATAGGATTATTTAATATCAACCAAGATTTTTAAGAAATTGAATTTAATGACGCACCTGAATCATTCGATTTGTATCACATACAAACACAAAAAAAAAAAAAAAAAGCAAAATAAGTCACTTGAAGTTAAAAATTTAGATTCCTATTATTAAAATTTTAAATAATAAGAGATATAAAATTTATTAAAAAGAATTTTAATAGCTCAAGATCAATGGCCTCCAAAAAGAGCAGCAGGGTGATGAATTCCTTCTCAAACGGGGCCTGACCTTGGGCCTTGCTTGCTCAGATATCACATTGGCCCGTGACACGATCTTATAAACCTCAAACGTTTTCTCTTTCCCGAAGACCTCGCGAAAATGGAGGCAGCCGTGAAAAGAGCTCTCGCCGGAACCTTCTCTCTCCTTTCTGTTCCCAAATGCAACCCGGAACGGGCACCACCACTGGCTGCACTCACCGTGTCGGCTCGTTCTGTACTCAGGTCCTATTGTTCGTCGGAGTCAAATGGGTCGCCCGGTGAACCGAATACCGCCCAGTCACCGACTGAGAACCCAGATGTCACCATCGATGATAATGATGATTCCGTCGGCAACGAAGGTTAGAGTCCGAGTAACGTTTCCTATTTTTCCCCTGGGTTTCTGTTTGGCTTCCGGGAAAGCGATGGAAAAACATTAGCTTTAGCTCTGTGTAGATTTTCATTTTTTTTAAAGAAAAAAAGGTGGGTTTTTTGGGATTTTAGATGTGCAATGGATTCTTTACTTCATTTGGGGCTCAGTTTTTTGAAATTAATATGTAAAAAAGACTGAAGCAAGTGGAAAAAAAAGAGAGTTGCATAGAGCTTTGTTTCCCCGAAAAAATTGTGGCCTATATGCTCTGTCCCTTGTGAATCCCCCACCCTCACCTCCAAATAAAAGAATAAATTAATAAAAGCTAAAAATCAATGTGTCTGGTTCATGCATATTCAACGGTTGATATTTGGTAAACTGTGTGTCAATTTTAGCAGTTCAATCGCCTTGGATGAACGGGTGCTGATTGTGCTTCTGTATGTATGATTGTGATGTATTCTTCTAGTTCTCGTGGGAATTCTCTGGCAGTTCTGTCTGAGCTTTCTAGGAAACTGTATTTAACTATGGCTTCATGTCTCCATTGTTTTACTCAATTGAAGTGTTGGATTAATGGTTTCAGGACTAAAACAGAAGATAGAGAAATTCTATGAGGGTGATGGAGAGGCACTGCCATCAATCTTTGAGGCCATATTGAAGAGGAAGCTAGCAGGGATCAGTGATGATGAGTTGATGGAAGGGCTAAATTCGCCTGCCAATGACATCAAAGATTCAGAGTCTGATTCTGAATTGGATGAGCTGCTTGATTCTGATGAGGAGATTGATGATTTTGATGAGTTGCATGAGACAGATAAGTTGAATGCCAAGGAATGATTTTTGTGCTTCCATGTGATATTGTTAGCTAATAAGACTTAGGAAAATAGCTGAAGATCAAATGTTGTGGCAGTATGTGTGCTCTTTATTTTTGTTATAGTCGATGAAAGAAATTTACATAGCATTAGCACCTTTTGTTCATCTGCTGCTTGTTGCCAGCAGGTGTCCTATGAAGTTCCAGGAACATGGAGAAGTTCCCCATCCCTCCATAGCTACTGATTTTCTTTTTAAACATAATCTATTAAATAATAATAATAATATTATTATTATTACTTAACTGCATGAAAAATAAAGTTGCTGATTTGATATGTTTTGAAAATCAATTTAGAACGAGGGGTTTAGAATATAAATCTAAAGATTTAAAAATCATTAAGATCCATTTCCTACAGGTTGTCAAGTGATAGTTTCAGTGTAAAAGAGGGCTGATATATATATATATATATATATATAATAAATTTATACTGTATCTCTCATTATACTGTAAAGCAGTAGTAGAGGTCCTAGTCCAGTACTGAAATTAAGTTAAAAATCAAAAGAATATTCCAGGTTAAGGAACCAAGTTGATAACAGAGGTGTGGCATAGACTGCAGACAGAAAGAACGATCTGAAGAAGTCATTGGTAAGACAAAACCTCCAATTCCAACACTTCTGAACATTTTAACCTTCGGAATCTTATCTTCTAAAGAGCTAGCTTGTCTTAAGGTTTTATTTATTTATTTTTTTTTTTGTAAATTTTGTTGGACAGGCAAGATAATTTGGAAGCAGATTGAAAAATACAATGGGGGCAAGGAGGGCTTCTGCTTCTTGTTCTTGCCAGTCTTTCCCGGGCCAAGATTTCAAGAACTGGTGCTATAAAGCTGCTGAGTGTGGCTGCAGTTCTTGCTTGCTCTGTATCTCTTGTCCTCTTTGTATAACTTGGTGCTGGATCAAGCTGCCTTGCAAGATTGGATTGAAAGCTGCCAAGCATGCTATGCAGTGGGATAGTCATGGATCAGAGAAGTTTATGCTTCATACTCATCATTTTCTGACATGGAGTCTGATGCCTTGCCAAGCAAAGTAAATGAATGCGATTACTCTTCTGGGTCTTCAAGATATTGGATGAGACATAGCACTAATGAAAGTAAAAGGTCTGCTGCAAGCTGAAAATGGTAAATGAGAAAAAATTTTTGTACCCCCTTTATTAGTTAGATTTTGTCTCGATTCTTACCGGGATTCTTCTCCAGTAGCTTCGTGGTATGTTCTGTGATGATACTATTTAACATCATGGGGCTTGTTCGTGCATCCCATTTCAGTGGCATAGCTCTTGAACGATGTTTCGAACCTTATTACATAATTTGAGAATCAGTCCATTTTTCAGTCTCCCAAGACAATATCTTGACGGGCTTCATGCTATGTTCTCTTTGGTTTTTGGCTCAATCACCAACAAATAACAGTTTGAACGTAGCATTTATAGTTTTTTTTTTTATCCTTCATCTGGTTGGAACTGTGGAGGAATAAAAATATTCAAGCAGAGCCAGATTATGAGTGATATATGAGATCGTGTAAATGGGCCATACTCATAAAATAGAACAATAATAAAATAAAAGGGAAACTTATGGTTAGCTCAATTGATAAGTGAGTCGGTGTATTCGACTTGTCCACTCAGGCCTCGGCACACAGAGAGGGTCAGCTTCTTCTTGTGGGTCTTGGTAGGCAGGGCCTGGTCGGCCTAGGCCATTTGGGCTGCCCTCTTAAGTCAAAAACCAACCTTTGTACTAGGGTCTGGGCCGTTTAATTTAACTTCCCAAATACTTAATCTTGCTGCTTTGCGATAAGGGATTATTTTGTTCTTTAAGTATTCAACGTGGGACTTTTGAGAACTCCAATTCCTACTATTAAACTTGTTATTGGGCATTGCAGATGAATGGACTTGCACAAAAATTTTTATGGTACACCTAACCGGCCATAGGCCTAACAGTACTTGGGCACAGCTTGTGTTTTACATTTCCTTTAGGCTGTCTTGGTTAACTTAATCCCCCCCCACCCCAACTGTATCCATTAACATGTTTTAAAGGGAATCACTAGACGGACAAATATCCACCTTAATTGTGTACTTTGAGGCAAATCCACCCGGAGTTTCGTTGTATAATCGAATGAATACGCAAACATATTCTTAATTTACCATTTGATTGTATGATAACAAGTTTCTTCTATACAAATGGACTCTGCAGTTTGTCACATCCATAGATTTGTGCACAAGAAAAGTAAATTCATCTGATTTTTTTCTCTTTCACTGGCCCTCTTGGTATTTTGTTAAGAACCTTGGAATCAAATTTTCTATATGTCTTCTTCGCCTCTCGGTTCAGTACACCAAAATAGTAGTCCACCTCTTCCTCATATCGGTCATATAAAAATGGCAATGTTTGCAAACAAAGGTAACCTTCATGTCCAAGCAACAGCAGAGAGGATCAATATAAAGAAAAGCTCAAAAAATCTCTGAGAAAAGGATGAGGCAACTGAAATTCCTTACCCAGATAGAGAAAATTTAAGGAGGTGAAGTAGTTTGCAATCACAGATAGTACATAGAGGCCAAGAAGTGTCTGATAGCCAAAACCATGGAGAAAGTAAGCATGCAAGTTAACGGAAATTTGAGTTCCCTTTGTATGGAGGGCATGAAATTAAGGTTAGCGATAATACCAAAGAGAAAAGTGCCGGTTCTCTTCCACATGCAATGTGAAGGAGCTTCCCCAAGGTCCAGTCGAACCTAGCGCGGAACGTTGAAGCGAGTTGCTGGAATGTTCTTTCATCTACAATGCGTTCAGGTATCCTCGGAGGAGTCCTGAAAATAGCTTGATCAGAAATCAGACTCTGTAGTTATTATGATTATTGATGGAAACGGAAAATAGAACTCAAAATTCCAATAGTTGTGTACATCTAAGTAAGATGGTTAGCTTTTTTGGCAGGGGGATGCAGGCAGTACCAATTGAAAAATTTTGCTCCATTGCACCATATAAAGACAATAAGCATCAGGGTGATGGAGAGCTGACAGAAGAGGGTCACAAAGTTGTATTCCACAACCTCAAAGAGGAGCCATATCAATGTCATTCCGGTTAAAAGAGCTGCTGATATCTCTCTGTTCCTCCATAAGAGCACATCTGCAACTGCAAACAAATTGCAAGACCGAATCGGTCATTTGTGTCAATCTTCTGGAGTGTTCAATCTCAATGTCGTATAATAAACTCAGCAAAGGCGAATTTTCAGCCCATGATTTTGAAAGCAACATTAAGTACAAAAGAAGTGGCAAACCAGCTTAAATTAATTAACTACAACCGCATTTCCCAAGGGAAACAGATAATGTCATAGTTGTACCTTTATTACTACACGGCTTGGGCTGCATTAAAACCCGAAAAGAGAGAAAAAAAAAAAAAAAAAGGGAAAGAAAGAATGAAACTCTTAAGTACCTTTTCCTCCTCCCAGAACAGCGTGAATTGGTCTCTGCAGGCCGAACAGCTTTGCCAGCGGCGTCGTTTCGTTGTCGGAACCAGAAGAATAAGCTGGCATGGTGAAAGGACTGAAAAATAAGTAATATTTCCTTTTGCCCTCTAATCAGGAAAGTTCAACATCTGCTTATGCAATCTGCACCAACTCACTTTGCGCGTATATATCTATATAAAGAGCAGATGGGGATTCCAAGCTTTGTGATAAAGTAAACAAGAACAGAAGAAAGGAATGGCTTGGGGCTCAGCCTTGAACGTTACTTTGCATGGCTGCTTCTACAAAAGTCACATCGAAGCTATAGAATCCACAAGCCATTGTAGATCGGTAAAGTTACACCAAAATTGTGGAATGCCTCTCTAACAAGTACATTTTTTTTTTTTTTTGTCATTTTTGTGTTACCACAATGCAATGCAGCTTCACAATTCACTTTTGGCTTATAGAGAGATTATTTTTTATTATTTTATAATTAATATTATAATTTTAATTATTTTAATTTTATAATTTATTTACTTAATTAATATATTTAAATATAATTAAAAATCTTAATAGAATAAATTTAAATTTAAAAATTTTATTATTAACATTTATTTATTTTTTATCAACGGGTGTCTTCTTAAATTAAAAATTAGTATATATTTTTTATATTAATATAAAAAAGTTATTTAAGTAAGTTATCAATTGTCAATTTTATTATATAAATGATATACAAATTTATTATTTTTTAATTATTTATGTCTTTAGTAAATTACAGCATTGACCTTTTATTATTCTTTGTCCATGCTTTCGTCCCACGTCAATTTCCATGTATAGACGCCTTGATCAAGGTAAGGAATTGCCTCTTTATGATGTAACATTAACTAAGAAATTGTCAATAAGGCGAAACTTATATCTATTTGTTAACGTGAATAACTTTGAGGTTGCGGCATTACATCTATCTCCCACGAGCAAAGAAATTAAGAAATCCCATTAAGTTCAAGGTCAGTGGTCGTGCATTTCTAAGAGAGGTAAGTGAAAATTAGTGCTGGCTAATGTTGTCAGAAACAATTTTTATTCTGAAACATTTGAAATTCGATACTACTCATATCTGAAATGCCTGAAAAGATGTCTGCGAAGCTGAGAATGCATTTTTGAGGTCTCAGTCGGCTATATTCCAGACCTATCGATATAGCAATTCTCATGCACGTATGCACCTAATCATTAGAATAAAAAACAAGAGCCCAAATTACAAACAAATGGAGTTGTGGCTTAGTGGGCACCCGGCAATCTTTATAGAAGTAGCAGCGTTATGCTATTTACATATCAATATTATTTAAGACAAAAGGTCTCGGGAAAGAATCAAAAATAGAACAGAATAGACTCAATAAACTTGGATATTGAACCACGCCAATTACCAGATTATGCATTACTTCTACGTAAATTCTTAACAAAGCCTCGGCGATTTTTTTTACCGGGAAGGAAGTTCAGTGGATCGGGAGTGGGGAGACTGGGACGTGGCAGGGTGAGGGTCCGCCTATTTTTGCATTTTATTTTTAAAACGTAATGTGCTTATAATCAAGTAAAACATATAAATAATTAATAAAAATGTGCATGCAATTAATAAAATTATTTTTTATTTACATATTATTATTATTTACATGCATATTATATGTACAATTACTTTTTTTTTTTTTGCGCATATTATATATAATTTTAATAAATATAAGTAGGACCCGCATGAGTGCACCCGTTTCTTCCTTCTCTCACCATTTGCAGCCCGTTTGCCTCCCTCCGGCGGGTCCTGGATTACTTGATCCAGCTCAACGCTCATGGTCCCAAGCGCCAAAACCACAGAAATAATAAAACAACCTGAGAGACACGGCCTAGTCACTCACCTAGCCACCAGGGAAAAAGACAAAGGAAAGCAAACGAATTTATTTTTAAAATATTGAACATCTTCAATTTATTAAAAAAGAAAGAAAGAAAAAAGGTTACGTTTTGTAACCTTCCCTAGATCAAACACTTGCAACAACATCAATCAATCGGCAATGGCAGCTCCTGGCACCTCTCTCTCAAAAACCAATCAGAATCTCCGAGAAGAACCGTCAAATCTATTTCCCGAAGAAGACCCAAAATTCCGAGTCAGGAGATGGCTTCCATTGTGTCTTCCCAACTTTCCCTCCTCCAAACCACCCTAAAACCCCTTGAACCTCAAAGAGACTCGAAATTTCCAAAACCCATTTGCAGGCTGTGTCCAACCAAAGCATTAGCCGCTGAAACACCCTCAAAAGGAGAGAACTTGGGGTTTAACAATTTGTTGGAAACTTTGACAGTAAATGTGCGGAGAGCGGAGAGTAGGCCGATGAACGTGCCATTGATAGCCCCTTTTACGATAGCCTCATCTAGGCTGGACAATGTAGAGAATGTGGCAATCAGGATTGAATTGGCCAATGGGTGTGTGGGATGGGGTGAGACTCCGATACTGCCATCTGTTACTGCAGAAGATCAGCCCACAGCCTTGATGAAGGCTAGGGAGGCTTGTGAGTTTCTGAAGAGCGTTCAGCCCATGACTTTGGGCTTGATTTTGGAAAAGATTTGTGGGGTTCTTCCTGGGCATGAGTTTGCTTCTGTGAGTGTAATTGTCCCTTTTTTCTCACCTGTTTTTGGTCTTTGGGATTTGATCTGTTTGTCGCTTTCTATTGTTAGTTAATTGGTTGTGTTAGCTTGTCCTTTACTTTTTTCTTTCTTTTTTTTTGTCTCTAGATGTTTGAATTGCGAAGTGGAACATAGGGAGGATTATATGAATGGATCAAGCTAGTTATTTTTGATTATCTTTTGTTTGATAAAATATTAGTGAAGGTATTGATTGTATTTGAGAAATCATGAACTTCTGCACCGAAGACTGAAAAATCAAATTCATTTAAATGTTTCTGCTTCCTGTTCAGTTTCCTGATTAAATTTTGAGAACAAATGAGTTAAAGTCATTTAAATGTTGACACAAAATCAGACTGCAGTTTTTAATGGTGAGATCAGATTGGCTTCATCAAGGATTCATTTTGTGCAATTCATCTACCTAATCCTGTTATTTAGAAGCCTTTGGTGACAAGTTTCATGTGTACAACACAGGCACACATTACAGCAAGTACAATCATCTTTCACTAGATCTGGTTGTCCCTGTGTCTGCTGAAACCTTGTAGCTTCACCCGTGTTGCTGGTGAACAAATTTGGCGTCTAAGTGCAAATAACTGTATATTTTTAATATAATTGATTAAACATCTGACGGATATGTGAAGCATGCAATCAAATGACATCTGTTATATTCAAAATTCATGCATCCTTTTTGTTATGCAGTTCAACTCATACATATTATAATGTTAAGCAAATGTCTAGTGCTAATTAAACTGTTTTTGTAATCTAAGGTTAGGGCAGGAGTTGAGATGGCGCTGATTGATGCAATGGCTAATAGCATTGGTGTACCCCTGTGGAGACTATTCGGTGGAGTTTCTGATACTGTAACTACCGATATAACAGTTCAGTGCTTCCGTAGTTAAAAGAACTTGCATTTTGCTAGTTGATACTAAAAACACATGCAATTAATGGCCTCAGTGTTTTTCTGCTACTATGTGTTTTTTAGACCTTAATGGGAGGAAATGGAATGGATTTAAAAAAATTATCTTTTAAAGAAATTTCACTAACTTCAGCCATATCATGTATGCAGATTCCAATTGTGTCACCAGTTGAAGCTGCTGAATTGGCTGCCAAGTATCGAAAAAGAGGATTCAAGACTTTGAAGCTCAAGGTGGGAATGAACCTGAGGACAGACATTGAAGTTCTTCAAGCTATACGTGCAGCACATCCTGATTGTTTATTTATCTTGGATGCTAACGAGGGCTACAGAGCCAAGGAAGCTATTGAAGTTCTTGAAAAGTTAGATAGTAAGAGATGCATGAAAACATACCAAAACTATATTATGTGTACAAGCTTTTCAAAAAAATTGAACAGGGTAAAGCCCTTGGATTGTGCATAATTTGACCTTTCCTGATCCCAAGGGAAAAGGAAAAAATAAAAATTGTCTTTTCATTTTCGTGCATACACATATTAGCGTCTGAAATATGTCCTCATGTTTAGATTTCATCCATTGCAATACAAGTTTAGATTTTCTGACTAATAAAGCCAAACTGAATGCAATGATTTTTGCAGAAATGGGATTGAGTCCTATCCTCTTTGAACAGCCTGTTCATAGAGATGATTGGGAAGGCCTTGGTCATGTTTCACATATTGTGAAAGGCAAATATGGGATATCTATTGCAGCCGATGAGAGCTGTCGTAGTTTATTTGATGTGAAAAAAATAGTTAAAGGGAAGCTTGCTGATGTCATTAATGTTAAGCTTGCCAAAGTTGGTGTCATTGGGGCACTAAAAATCATCAAGGAAGCAAGAGCATCAGGACTGGATCTGATGATTGGTGGTATGGTAGAGACCAAATTAGCCATGGGCTTTGCTGGCCACCTTGCTGCTGGCCTTGGGTGTTTCAGGCAAGCACTACAATTTCAGTCCTTTGCTGCAAAATTAACAGTAATGCAGACTTCATTTCCTGGTTGAGTGCCCTGTTTACTGTTTGCTCCTCGATAATGCAATACCCCCTTTCACTTTTCAGTTACAAAATGTTTTGTACAGATTTGTAGACCTAGATACACCACTATTGCTGGCAGAAGATCCTGTTCTTGGAGGTTATGAAGGTATTAAGCTTTACTGTTCCATTGGCTGATGTGCCATATTTGGATTTCTGTCTCTGAAGCATTTTGGTATTCCCATACCTTATATTTGGTTTGGCATTGCGACAATGTGTAATTTTTCTGCTGTTACTAGTGTCAGGTGCTGTCTACAAATTCACAAATGCCCGAGGCCATGGAGGTTTCCTGCACTGGGACAACATTGTGTGGTAATAGTTTCGATTCTCTTGTATTATACCAATGCGGGAAAGTATCATTGAGAATTGGTTTGTGACATTGCAATGTCAGTTACTCCAAACCCCGAGTGAAGAAGCATGAGCATTTTGATAAACTTCCAGTAAAAAGTTGAACACGTCAGAAGCAAGTTGTAATTTTATGCCTACATTAAGCCGGTGGGTGGATCAAGAGTTGATGAGTACATTAACTAACTGGTTTCAAAGTAGCATAGCATTTAGAAATTTACCTGAATCCAATCTCATATCTTGATCTCCTTGCCAGTTAAGCCCTCTCTCTAGTTACTTGTTTATATCAAGTTCCCCTAAAACAGCCAGGAAAGGCCTTGCCAGGAATAAAGTATAGTCTCAAACCTGTGTACGAGAACTTGTATTAATGTGTTCTACTATCGACGCTCTTGTACCAATGTATTTTTGCAGAAATTAATACCCCAATTGCTGCCACAACAAACAAATTCAAACTTTGGTTGCTGCCGTGAGCTCTTCTGAACTCGTAGGTGTGACAAATGTTTGCCATTTGTAAAACCTGGAACCCCGCAAATTTTGGAGCTTGCTAAGAAACCGGCAGAAGAGTCTCAGCAAGCACAAGTTTGGGTGAAATTTGCTTTCAGAGTCTTTGCTGTAGCATTTCTGGTATGGCTTAGCAGGTTTGGGCTTTAGCTATGTACTCCTTTTGTCAGATACGCATCCCCCTTTATATGAACTATTTCTGTTATTTATTCCTGGCTCATTAAGCCTTTCGGTGGACACATTTTTTTTTTATTGGGAGGGGGTGCGGATATGTTCATGGTTGAAATCTAGATCCAAAGGGACTAGAGATGCATGCGTGCAATAGTTACATCATAAACATCAAGAACCATCCCAAACAAAATTGTCTGTACGGTTATGTGGAGTGAGACTAATTGCAGATAACACATGTTCTCGTGGAATGCATGCATGCATGCATAGGAGGATCAATTTTTATTAAAGTGGGATAAAGAAACTGTTGCCTTAACTTTAAGACAATGGTCTTTCGAGGCTGAGGGGACGAGAGGAATTGTAATTACAATTCATTTGATTAAAATTTTGCTAGTTGTTCAATTCGTAAAGACTATGATTCCTCAGAAAAGGGCATGTTAACTACATTTTTCTGTATTTTAGGATTATTAGTTATTCGTTGGATTTATTCGGGACAGAACTTTGGATTTATTCCCAAAAAATAAGAACTTTGGTTTCAGTCCCAGCGGGATAGAAATAAACAAAAATAAAAATAATAGTAATAATAAATTTTGGTTATTTTGTAGATCTTTAGACTAAATACATCAATTGGCAGCATAAATTATCTTGCAGTTATTTCTTCAAAAAAAAAAAAAAAATCTTATGGTTATAATAAATTAATAAACAATTTGTACAAGAGGAAACTCTGAAGATAACCACTCCCAAGCATGCGTTAATGAGTCCACTTCCGAAGTGAACCTGTCCACTTTATGAGTCGTGGCCGGTGGGCATGGACAACGAGAAATTATTATTTTCCATTCCGTGGTTTATAGTATGTTTTTAGAATTCGGTACTTTAACAGACGCAATATTTTTATGAGACTGTGGAATATTGTTTTATTTTTTCATCTCAATAACAATTTAAAAAAAAGAAAAAAGAAAAAGAGAGAAATTATCACTAGGGCCTAACAAAACATATGAAAGGCAGAACCTCGCCAGCACGATGGAGATGGGCCTACAATATGATTTTAAGCACTCTTTTTTGACAATGATAACCAGCGATTGTCCCAGCAAGACACAGAGCGATGTACTAGTGCCCACATCTTTTTCTTCTTAAAAACAGCACACGGCCCAATGCTTACTTCCCAAGACATCTCAATCTGAATCTTCATCTCCAATTTTTTTCTTTTTTTCTTTTTTTTTTTTTGTATTGCTGTCAAGTCGTATCTTGTGTATAAAACAAACTTCCACGAACTTTTTATTTACTGATGGGGATATGAATCTTCATCTCCAATTTTGTGTATCGCCGTCACGTGGTATCTTGTGTGTGAAACCACCGTGAACTTCTTAAAAAAATTTGATCCCAGTTGCTAAATCTTAAAGCTGAAGATTGTTTAACCAGGTGGGTGTGTCCCATTTGACAAACGGGCCAACCCTTAGAAGTGATAGCTAGTTTCCCATTCCATTGTCGGATTTCGATTACAGCCTGGCGTGCTCGGCCTAATGATTGTGCTGTCATAATAGAGTCCTTGTGACGACTCCATCAAACTTTTCTTACCTTTTCATCTCCCTTTATTAAAATTTTCTCCGAAGCATTCCTTGATTTTGCATCGAATCCATTTGTCTGATTTTTCTCAATAAAACGAACTTGCACAACGGGAATTGTTATTCAGTTTTTGCCCATGAGATATAAATAGAAGTTCTGCCCTTCCCAGGCGTAGTCAAGGGTGACATTCAGATCAGGCAAAAACTAGGAAATAGAACTGGCGATACAGTTCTAGTTAGAACTGAAATCGTCAGAGAAAAACGCTCCGTCTCTGCCTTCAAAAACCGAACCATAGATGTACCATTGCCACAAAATCGAACTTGAATTGCCGACTAGAACTGGCACTTCCATAAAAAAGGAAAAGAAAACTCCCGAGTAGCCATTTACCCCCCCTTTTTTTTTTCCAAGCAAAATTAAAAACAAAAAAAGAAGGGTTCGAACCATTTTAGAAATAGTCCAAACTTGGAACCGAAACAGAATCACAACGAAAGCTAGGATGACCTAAAACCGGAACCAAAGCCGCCCCTGAATTGTTTGGACGTTATTCATTGTTGATTCCTCCTAACCATGGGACCTGAATCGGCGGTTTCAGAACCAAATCAAACTGTGGTCACCCCTAGGCATAAGTTGAATTTGGTCCTAATACGCCAAACCTGACAAGAATTGCATTATGAATTTATTTATTTTTCTTTTTTTTTTTTTCCTTATCAGAAGTTTCATTGTGTTATGAATTACAAAATTCGCAACCCTCTCCCCCCCACGATTCTAAAACTGACCAACTAAGGTTTGCAATGATATTTATTTATAAATAAATAAATAAAGAAGGGGAAACGGGCGATTGTAGGAAAAAACCTTCCGCGAGGTTTTGAGTCATAGCGTGACTACCACGGTGGAACTGTCGGGACGTAATGCACCCACACATTAATTGAAGCTGTCAATATTTCAACATTTCCTTCCGAAGCAAACCGATAACCTGGCAATGAAAGCCAACTTGGCTTTATACTCCAAAAAGCACCTAGAGTTCCGCAACACAATTCACTTTAAATCACTTTAACCAACACGACGAGCGCCCCCCCAACCCTTTTTTTTAACCTTTTCTTTTGCTTTATTAGACAAGATTTTCAGCTCCATACCCCCAGCCCTCGGAACCTTGGCCTGAGAAATTGGTCCCTTTTTTTTTTTTTTTTGTTTTTTTAACTCAAAAATATTCGAGGATTTGATTTTCCAATCTCGTCAGGTTCCGTAGACTTGGTGGCCAATTGGACAAGGCGAGTATTTCCAAGAGATTGGTTTCAACCCAAATCAACACGCTACACGGAGGGTTGGTTAAAAAGTGTTGAGTACTGGTCCTCGACACTCGGAAACTGGTAACGATAATTGTGAACTTTCGGAGTCGAAGCAAGGAGTGCTTTATGAAAGTAGGTAGACAAAATGTGATGAAATCCCACTCCACTCCACTCCACTCCACTCTACTCCATCATTAATTTCCCATGTTGTTTGGATAGGACCAACTCCAGCGAGCAAGCTTAGCTTTCGGCTACCCTACTTCTTCGTGCAAACAACTATACGTTGCACAAATGGGCATGGCAACGAATAATTAATCCATTACAACTTTTTGCTGCAAGCAGAAGCATATTTGGTAATATGATGTCCATGCTCTCATTATAGGCATATGCCTGACCCAATATTCTATCACATAAGAATTTGAAACTATTCAATTCATAAACTATGCCAATTACCTTTGTAAAAAAATGATGGAAGAAGGGGTAGTGGTAATTGGTTACATTCTTTTGCATTGGATATTTGTACAACAATTGCCAGTCTGAGTTTACCAAGTATGCTGATATAGTGCAACAACTGATTAGGAATATTCAACGGATATAAAACTAAAGCAACACCATAATCTTTAAAAAGTTGTGCATCTACAAAGAAATTTATGGCTTTTTTTAATGGGACCATATTATACGCTTTTTTTAAATAAATAAATAAATATATATATATATATTACGAGACTGATCGATTAGATCGCAAACAAAGAGATGACTCTTCCTTTCCTCACAGATTTCACACTCAGCGTTGCAAGTTTCAAAATACTTGAAGTAAAATTACACTTATATTAGGTAACTTGAAATCACCATCTCGGGGTAAAAAATTTTGAGAACCTGCCCAATTACAGATGAGAATGCATGTGGTGGCGTGGATGAGGTAGAACAATGTATAATGGGGAAAAGTAGGCACGTTGGCATCAACATCACTGAAAGCCGAACGGCACAATGGTCAAAAGTAGGCAACACGATTCATTGCTCCATGTGGAATTACAATTTTCATCTTTTCTTGATTGATGGCGAATAGGTATGTATATATATATATATATATATTAACTGCTCCATACTTCGGATGGAGATGTACTGCTGGGTCCATATGTCACGCTCATAACATTTATTTATTCATTTATGAGTATAGAAAATAAAAGGAAAAATAAAAAATAGCGTGAGTTGAGGAGGGAAAAAAAAGCTTTACCAAGTAATGGGAAAAGTATCATGGATGAGATTGATACCAAATCATAAGCCAATGCGTCCCAGCTCCTTTTGCTAAAACCTTTATAATTTCACATATTATGTGTGAATAACTTTGTATGGAATAATAGTGGAAGGACAAGGGAACCAACGAGAGAAAATTACGAATATATATATATATATATATAATCTCATAATACACAGATATATATGTCTTAATATAAAAGATGTAAGTTAGAAAAATATATGAATTATAGTTTATGATTTGGTTTAATTTGAAATGGTTCAAACACCAAATCTAAACTTTTTGTCATTATTTTTAAAAATTTCGGGCCAAACTATTTTTTTAGCCATCAAAGTAAAAAACATTTTAAATGCAATTTGATTTAATTTACCGTTTAAATCATATAATGCATACATTTAAATCGAAAATCTTTTTTTTGTTTTGTTTTTTTGGATAGGTTAGCCAACTTTTACTTTTCTACGTGTTTATATCCGACTTTTGTTTTTTATTTTTTATTAATCATTTTAAATATTTTTTAGTTGATCATCAATTACTTTCCCCTTTTTCCCTTCCAAGTGAGCGGGACCCAATTTGCCTTGTTTTTGCTTTGTTTTTCTTTGTAAGAAAGCCATCCCTAGGGAATTCATAATTGGAACGGCAACTTCCCTTATTCGGGCCGTGAACTCAGCAGAAAACTCTTCCATAAATTTTAGGGGCACCAGAACAATGTTGAGTTTCTTTATTTTTATTTTATTTTTCCTTTTTTATTTCCAGCCTTTCTCCCTCTATAAATGGAGAGTCACCAAAGCGTAATGTACCATACACCCACCTTCCCCTCTCTCTCTCTCTCTGAGATACACACACACACACACACACACACACACACACACACACAATCAGAATCTTGTGAAAATGAAGACCTCACATGTGGGGCTCTGTGCACTCCTAGTGCTACTCATGGCAGAGACACAGGTCACAATGGCAATGACATGCAGCCCAATCCAGCTGAGCCCTTGTGTGAATGCAATCACATCTAATTCTCAACCATCCAAGTTGTGCTGCAGCAGGATCATTGGACAGAAGCCATGCCTCTGCCAGTACCTCAAGGACCCAAGATTTGCCAAGTTCGTTAACTCGCCTAATGCCAGGAACGTTGCTAAAACCTGTGGAACTCCCTACCCCAAATGCTAGATTTCGTATCCTTACTAATTATAAATTGCTTCTCTCGACTTAATTATCTATGCCACTATGTGTATGCGTCATGCATCTTGGTGCATGACACAAGAAAGATTAGTGAATGTCTTTTGGAATTGGGTGTGTTTTTATATCATATATATGCTCTGGCAGTCGAACAATATTTAGTTGAAATAATATGTTGGTCATGTTCAGATGCCCGTTGCACCAATCTCTCTCTCTCTCTCTCTCTCTCTCTCTCTCTCTCTAGTTAAAAGATAATTAGTCAAAGAAACTCAAGCACTCGCGATTCTGTTACATGCATAATCCAGCAGAGTAATTTTTAACCAACCCCACCCCTCAATTTAGGTAATATGAAAAGGGAATTATAATTTACGCTCCTACCCGCCGTCTTATCTCTTATAATCGGTATCTTTGCGCGTATCCAATCATTTACAAAGAGAGTATTTCGGTTACATGAAGATAGCCTCGCATTGTTTTTCTTACAAAGAGAATGTTTTAAATTAATCCTATCATACATAGTCATTATAAACTGGACATTATTCTAGACATAAGCCCAAGTCATTAATTAGATCAATACTGGTAAGGAGAAGGAGGAATTTTTTTAACATTCCAGGGAGATTTCGATCCTATCCAATGTCCTAAGTTGCACATCATATGCATACTAGGACAATTGCTTGATTGAAAATTGAACCACGTAAATAATCCCCCGACTGGTACAAGAAAAACAAGTTCTTTGGCAGAATCATATCCCAACTTCACAGAACAAATCTCAAATCCTTCGGCAGGTACAAGCAAAAACCATATATTCTTCGGCAGAACACAATACCTACTTTGCATGACACGAATCTAAAACCCTTCGGCCTTTTGCAAGGATGATCCACACAAATGTCGAAACCCATGGAAAGGAAAAGGAAAACAAAGAGATTAAAGAGAGGACAGGTAAAGAACATGAAACGGAGGTGTCGGCGTGGATGCGTGAAGTGAAGTGAAGGCCAAAGGCCGTTCGTGAGACCGCTTGAGATGCCACCGCCCTATAGAATTTACCCGTGTCTGGCCCAAAATGATCTCGCACAGCGGTTCCCCGGTTCAACGAGTCACCCCTCGCCCCGAGTCGGGTTTCATAGCAATGTTATCAAGGAAAATGAAAACGGCAATGTTTAAGGTCTTCAACGCCGCGTGTAACTTAGACCTAGTACGAAAAGAGAAGGCGGTCAGCTGCCTGGCCATCCCATCTGAGTTGCTTCCTTGTGAATTTGCCCCGAGTAGCTCAAATCCAATGGGAATCAGGAAGGCACCTCCCCGGAAAACAGAGGCATTGACTCTAGGCACAGCTGTGTGTGGAGATAGCTTGTCAATTGCCGAACACATACAAACATAAATAGATAGGATACTCATTAAGGGAGCTCGGGGAAAAAATATATATATATAATATAAAAATTTTCCTTTTCCAATTAGAAAGGTCATATTCCTCCTTTAAGATTATTATTCTCCACCGAGGAACAAAAGATGAATATATACATACTTTATCTTCTTAGAAATCGCTAGCAGATTTTTTTTTTTTAAAAATAACTTTTCAAATAAGATAAAATTAAAAAAATAGGCAAATACTTATTGTTCTCATGTAGCTTTTAAAATTTTCTTAAAATTCAAAATTAACTAGATACCGTGCCAAGTTTAGTTTTCTTGCGCCAAAGCATGGACACGGTCCCAATTAGGGGATGCTCAAATTTTGCTTCCTTGTAAACTTACGCATCAAAACTCAGAGAAGCCTGTCATAATTTACCACCTTTCTACTCTGGTTATAAGTTATTTATATGTCATAGGAGACAAACAAAATGGATATTAGGCATTGGTGAAATCCTCATGCTTTTTTTTTTCTTTTTTTTTTTTCACTCCCATCCCATGGTACTATCCGCGTTTCTTCTTGCTAGTCTTCAGGATTTCGGCTTTCCCCAATGCCATTTACTTGATTATTCTTCCGCAGCTCTCTCTTCTTTATCTTCACTTTTGTTGTAGATGAACCCTTTGAGGCAGCGCTTGACATATTATTTCAGTTCGGTAACATGGCACTCCGGGATTTACTTTTCATCGGAACAAAATTGGATGGAGTTTGGCTCTTTGCATCCTTTGGTTTTATCTATTGCGCATGCTATGTGAAGCAAAGAACTGGAAATCTGGATGGCTGACCTGAAGTAATCTAAGCCAGTTGTATGCAGCCCGCGTAAGGGAATTCGACAGCTGTATTTCGCTCACCCCATTTTGTGTCCACATCGATCCCCGAAACTTGTAAGTCATGCCAAAGATGGGCAAGGAGATCTTAGGAACACCATCCAACTCAGTAGGATAGCTCATTACTGGACCTGGGTTGTTTCTGCTAACTGAAACAGGAAGTACATTAATGAACAATTATCTACCATCCAGACCATATCATCCGGTATATCGATCTCTCTGAAAGCATAGATTTAACTTATGGATAAGTGAAACTGTGGGTAATTGGAATAAGAATCTACCAATTAAAAAACAAAGACATCCCAGCAAAGAGGCTATGAAGTACACAGGGCTCCCACATTGTAAAGTTTTGGGAAGGGCTAGATCCATGCAATCTTACCTCTGTTTTTACAAAGAGGCTATTTCTGCAAACTCAATCTTGAAGGCCACAATGGAGTAACCTTCTACTACTACACAAAAACTCACCCATCTTTCCTACTTTCAACTACTATTTTCAAATACATGAATCATATCCTTTCCAAAACAGACAGCGGCAACTAGAAAAATGTCCCCAAAAGGAAGCCAGAGAATGAAATAATGTCTACAAGTCTACAAGCAAGAAAGAGCCATACTTACTGCTTGCACGAGTATAAAGTGAATGGTAGGTCAGGAAACAGGCATCCAAATCCTTTAATGTGGGCCCTGTGGGTATACGATATATAGGATACCTACAAAAGTATAACAAGAGTAAATGAATCCTCATTCAATGAATGGAAATGTGTAATGGTCCCTGCACAACAAATGTGAGGTCTTGTCTTGGCCCATGGAGCCTCATGGTTTTCTTCATACAAACAGTGTCTCACATAATTAAGGGCATGATGGCGCTTCTAAGCCCAAAATCACCTTAGCAAACATCTGTAGGGTATCCCCCTGATTTCCCGATGTCCTCATCAGGGGACTGACACTCTAAGCCACACAATAGTACATTCAAGGTCACCTTGATACTAGATGTAATGATCATGCCCAACACATATAAGGTATTCCCTACTGTGGCCTGCATGCCCTCATGGTTTATTCCTACAAAAGTCATCTCACATGTTTGAAACCTTGATGGTACTTATTAGACAAAAATCTCATCAGTCTGATGTAGGATCAGACACATTTTTGAAACCTTGAAATCTCACCATGCTACAGATAGCCAGCTGATTGGCAGTAGATCACAACTTCTTAGAGTCTGCAATGCAGGGAACTGACGAGATAGATCCAAAATCTGTTATTTTTAATGAAAAAAATTCAGGAAGTCAACACAGAGAAGCAAGTATAAGATCACTGAAGCAGAATGACATAAGATTGACTAGCCTTGTCAGCTAAAGGTTCACGGCTATAAGGAGTATCCTGTTCAAGAAACTCAAAGAGCAGGTGACCTCGAAAATTCCCAGTTTCACCATCATCACTAGAAAAGCCTTCTTGTACAGTACTGTGTATATCTCTTAGAGAAACACTGCCTAGCCTAAAAGGTAGTTTGCTTGCAAGTTGATGATGACTACTTGTGTGCAACTCCCTAGGAAATTTCATGCCTTTTTCAAACTCATAATCACTACTTCCATTGCTACTACAATCCCTGTAATAGTCGCCATCACTGTCCTCACCAACCTGCCTGAATGTATCAAAAAACTGAATCAGGTTCAGCAAATAGATAATGCCATATTCTAAAATTTGCAACTACAAGAATCACACAACTAGAGTCCAACTTGATGATAAGTTGATACATAAAAAATTCATACACAGAAAGCCAAACATTAGTTAAGCCACAAGGCATCTCAGATGATGGAACATTCAAGCCTCACAGTTTAGACTATCTCAGAGCCTAAACATTTCCATCCATGCAACAACCAAAAAAAAAAAAAAAACCTATAACTAAACTAAACTAATCGCAGTGACGAATGATTATCCTGCCTAGCTGATATTTATACAGAATGAAGGCCAAAAAAGGGAACTAGGAAATGTTGATAGTTGATTAGTCCATGCGTGACATGTATAAGAGCTTTCCACCTACAAATTATTCTTCTCCAGTCCTACAGAACAATAAACTAAATCATTAACCACATACTGTGTCGACTGTTCTCATTTTTATGATGGATATTTCAAGCACTTCAATAATTCCATCTGCAGATAAATAACAAAGAGATAAGAATCTTCCATCACTGTATCTTGTCTTTTATGCAAATAAGTGCTCCTGTTCTCTCCCTCATTTGACAAATAGGTATGAAAAATATTGTGGAATGGGAAAGGAAACCATGAAAGCTATGCTAATATAATTCTGCAAACATCATTAAGGACTTCCTTCTAAGTTCCAAAGAACTTTCTGAAACAAAAGGATGCCCCAAAGACCAAATGGCTTCCAAATGGACTAGAACCAAAATGTAAAATTTTAGAGGAAAAATAGAAGCATAAGCCTGAGTGTCTTATATTCTTTTTTGGTCCATTGGTACCAGGTTTTGAACCTTGGTTGCTGGAACTAAGAGCCCACATGCTCTACCACCAGACCATGAGACTGGAGGCTGAGTGTCTTATATTCTACATAGGGAGAAAGAAAGATACTCTCCACAGTTCAGACACTGAATAAACTTTTTGATACTAAAAACAATGAGAAGAAAGCTTGCATTTAGAATTTTGGTTATGTTACAAAAATGCTAAGACGACCTAGGAGGAAAAAAGTCGCCAAGAACACCAATTCCTTCAATGTAAAGCAATTTAGCATTGTTAGGTTGTAGCTCTTGATGCAACTTAGCACACCAACATCATGAAAAAAAAAAAAAAACCAAAATGAACTCGATTGCTTGAAACCATTTTCCCAAATGATGCCACATAAAAGATTGCAGTGAAAAAACTACAGGGTCAAAACCTAACAGAAAGACAAGTTGTGCATTGCCTCAATAACAAATTCAAAGGTCACAATATTTGACATGTATTAATTCACCAAATTGGTACCTTGACTTTGGACTTGGCCTTGTGGTAGATTCACTATATAATTGAATGCCCGACAAATATGGAACATAATATTGGACAACACAGTCGCTTCCATCAAGTACCAGTGGCACTCCTGCCCCATATGCGCTCCATTCTCTAAATGCCTCCCACAGATCACCAAGTGTGAAGTAAGGTTGAGACTCCACATCACGCATTCTCTACACCAAACAGAACAAGATAGTTACACTACAGACCTAGAAAATTGTAGCAGTAAATGTTCAGAGACCTATCTGATATTGTGCTTCTGCATTTGAGTTCATTCATTCATAAAACCAATTTCCTCTCGTGTGCTTAGTTGAAGACTCAAAGCAGGAGTTTCCTAATTTCTTTATTTTTTACTTCCTGAAGAGTCAAGTTTTAAGCATCTGAGAGATCCAATTTAGAAAATTTCCTCCAGACAGTCTTGGCTTCTTTCCAACAACCAAAAAGAAGTACATTCTAAGAGAAAAATCAAAGCAATCAATCAAAACCATCCTTCAGAAACCAAAATTCTTTCTTATGATTCACACCTCATGCAAAATCCATCTCGACAAAGCCAAACCATTGTAAGCTTTCAGCCTGCTCAGTTGAGCTATTCATCTCTGTAATCCTGGAGGCCGAAGTATAACCAACAAACCTCAATAATACTACTACATCTTGCTCACCAACATTTTCTCAACAATCAATGCCTATAAGCTTAGGGGGGGAGAAACTGAGTTAAAAAAATGGGCATGGCAGATACTTGTGACTGACCGTGCCCCTTCAGCGTATTCCAAATAGATAACTAGAAAAAGGGTGGAAAAACGGTAACAAGATAGATCTATTAGGCATGCAAAGCTGAAGGTCACCTAATGCACTGCAAAAATATGTCAAATCACTGGAATTTTATTTAAGATCTCATGACTTAATACATTGAGTCAGATATCAGAACAACATCTAAAACCTATTTCAAGACAATATTAACATTTCTTGCATCACCCTACATTCTGTTACCAGGAATCACAACCTATAAGCTTTAACTAAAAGCATCCAACGACGAGGAACCTGCAACAACGTCCACAAATGTACAAAAACATGATTCCTTCTTGTCTGTTTAATTAAGCGGAGAAATATAAAATCCTAAAAATCCAAAAAGACAAGTACAGCATTCCCCAACTCAGAAGCATAAAACAAAAACCAAAGTTATCCAAATAAATAAAAATTAAAAAAAAGTTAGAATAAACATTAAAATGATCATTCGTCCAAAACATGTTTACCAATAGGAACAGCAGTATTCAACCTTAGAGATATACTGTGCGGGGACAGAAGGAGTGGTGGATTCTAGGAACCTCTCAAGGTTGCAACCCGCGGAGGAGGCCGTCGAACGGCCGGTGACCGGAACCGACGGTTGCTTGTAGCCGTTTTTATCATTAGAAGCAGTATGAGCAGCTTTGCTTTTCGTACTTGAGCCATCCTTCTTATCTTCACTCCTGCTGCTGTCGATTATGTTTTCTCTACGTCCTTGCTGCCGCTGCCGTTGATTGTGCTTCTGGCTTTGACTCTTTCCCTCTTTCACCGCAACATAGAACCGATCCTCAGCGCGAACGCTCCCAAACTGCAATCCAGCCCCCAACATTCTTATAGCCTCGCACCTCTACGCACGTAATCCCCCGTTTGGCAACCGAGAAAACGGAGGAAAATTGAAGGAAAACTACAGGAAAATTCTCGCAACTGTTCACTTTATTCTTTTTTTTCTTTTCTTTTCTTTTCTTTTATTTCCTTTCTTTCAAATAACTCTCTTCCACTCTCACGCAGTCGCTCCAAGAAAACGCAAAAAGTAACGGAAAGGGAAAAAAAGCAAAAGAAAAAAATACAGAACAATGACAGTTAGTAAAGTGAAAGAACAAAAATCCTATTGAGTTACGAAAATACGTTTCCTCGCACTTTCTTGGCAGCCAAACAGGGCAGGGAGAGAGAGCGAAATTTTCAGTCCAATTTAGCTGCCAGACCCAGAGAAAGCGAGGGAAAGGGAAAATGAGATTCGTGTGAATGAGGCACGGAACGGAAGGCGAAGACAACAGAGGTGAATGAAGCAGGCTGTTGCTATTACAAACAATTTACGTATTTATTGAGGGTTTAGTGGTTAATTAAATTAAATTATTAATTAATTAATCAAGTTGTTAGAAAAGATAAGAGCAAACAATAAGCTGAACGGAGGAAATTAAGTGAAATAACCATTGTTATGGTAAATAATTAATTGGGCATTGAGATTTTAGTAGATGTTGTCATTTGCGAATGCTTTTATATATATATATATGTCTTGATTATTTAATAATAAATATTTTTATAAAAAATTAAATAAAAATATTAATAAATAATTAAGTTCAAGAATTTAATGATTAAGATATTTAAAAATGTGCTGTTTTTTGGTTGTCAAAAAAGCAAAAATGGTATGTTAATCTCACCTAAGGATATTTTGGGTAAATAGATTCGATATTTGAGCTACCATTACCAATTGTGTATAATTACATTCCAAGTTTACCAATGTTACCAAATAATTAGGGGATGGCCCCTCTTGTCCAAAATGGGAAGGAAAAAAAAAAAAAAAAAAAAAGAGGCCCCTCCCCCACTCTGTGACCTTTGGATGGTTTGGTTTTGTTTTCGGACAGTGAATGGTTAGTTTTCTTGTCTTGTGTTTTTGGTTTTAAGTTTCAACTAATTTTCCTATGTGTTTAAAAAAATAATAATAATAATAATAAAAGAAAAAAAAGGTCGTTGGGCGATTCACACGCGCGGCATAGGAATAAGTGCCACGCGTCCTATTGACACCTAAACTGCTTTCTTCGAGGTTGGATGCCAGAGACAGGGACTCCAGACCCTGTCTAACGTGAGCATCTTATTATATTACTACAGAAAAATTTTAAAAAATAATACTTTGTATTTATTTGTAATAATAAGAATATATAATTAATTCATATTTTTTCATATATTTTGATAAATAGTGGCCAACTAGCTTTTCTAGTCTAAAGATTTTAGATCAACAAAAGCACAATCGGCAGCGAGGACGCGAGGAAAGCTAACCGAAAGAGAAAACTAACGGGAACATATCAGAATGCTAAGGTATTTTAGTTGGTGTTGTATCGGGGCGTTTAACTTTTGACCAGAGACTGCATTCGAATGCTTGCTGTTGGTCGAGTTTGACTTGGCATGTTTCGATACCGCGATAATTCGAAATCAGAAAATTATGCATATGACACAACGCACCGTACGATGATTTTGAATGACAGAGCATATCTTAGACGGCGGTTGGATTGAAGCAATTCATACGCCACGCGACGCCGGCAGCCTGAATAGAAAACAACGAACCATTGTGTCGGGGTTTGGTAAATTTTAGTTTGGATGGAAGAGATAGGTAGGTTAAGTGTTCAATAAAACCACGTCAGCCCATGAAAAAGTTGAGATTTGTATTGATTTTTGACATGTTTATAATCAACTCGAGCTCAGTCAAGTATGCATGTTCTACACACACACGCACACACGCACACACACACTTTTGTTTTTTCTTTTCTCTGTACTAATAAATTTTGACATTTATTTTCTACGCCAGCATGCTAACTTTTCGTGTTTTATTCGGAGATTTTGAGTAATATATGCATCAATCCTCAATAAGAAAAAAGTTATCACAATTACAGGTTAATCCTCCGTTATATTGCTGAGATCTACTTGGCTTCCATTGAAAAAGAGAGAAAAACGAAAAAAAAAAAAAAAAGGAAACGAAAAGCATTGCAACCATGCGAATTGCGATCCGAGTCTGAGGATGGACCCCATTGTTCATCTGTTCATCTGCGTGGGGATGGAGATGAGTTAAGTGGGCCGCTAGAATTGGACTCGTGGCCCAATTTCTGTTAGCCAGTTTCGGTTAGTTTTTTTGTAATGTGGAAAGGTACACGGGAGGGTCCACGCCCATTTTGGTATGGCTGCAATTGAATACTTATCCATATTATTCATGGGACATGGGAGATCCAAATGGCATATTCCCAAGGCCCGACTCTCCGAGATCGCGCATATCAGCCACAAAATGATGGACTCACAGTCAATTCCCTTTCTGTCTTAATTGTCAAAACACGTCAAGCTCAAAACCTAAAGGCAGGCGGATGACCCACCAAACAAGAATCGTAGAATTCTGACAAAGCCGAAGAGAAAGGCATGAAGAAGAGGTCAGGTGACTCCTGGACCGGTTGGGCGAAGCACCCACTTTTGATGAAAAGATTGGGCTATGTAAGTGACAACTCTAACTCGCTTGTCTGGACTCGATCACAAGTTAAGCCTGAAAATACTTTTGATTATTTATTTTATAAAACTTTAAAAATGATTTGGTTGTTAGTTGCTAGTGAGACAGAAAAAATTTATAGATCTGAACATACCGTGGAGAGGTGTATCGACTTAAATCTCACTAAATACGAGAATTTTTAAAAACGCGAAAATTTTTGATTTTTGATTTTTACTACTTCTAAATTATTAAATAGTTAATATATTTTGATTAATTAAATGGATTTTTAAAAGAAAGTTCGTGGAAATAGAGATGCAATTCTGTCTTTTCTTCTCTCTCTCTTTTTCTTTAATCACCGTCGTTTCTTCTTTCAGAAAGAAGACTTTTATTAAATATTATTATTATTATTATTATTATTATTATGATAATAGCTGTCGTACCAAAACTTGATCGCGACGTAGCTAATTGAAAAAACAATAATAAACAAAAGTCCTACAGCAATTTCACGCAGCCAAAGTTGAAACCGAGGCACTTAGAGTCCATTATTGCAAGGCTCGAAGTTGCCTTTTCAATTTACTGAATTCAATTGGTACATTATTTCTAGATTTTCACAAACATACAAGACTCTCACCAACCAGTCACCTTCTTGGATGTGAAATGGAATATAATATCTGGGAAACCAAAAGGAAGGTGGGCGCACGTGGTCAGAATAGTTCAAAAAAAAAGAAAGAGGTAGCAAGCCACGAGCCTGTGCTAAAATAATTTCGCAAGCCAGAGAGGTAGCCAAAAATAGTTAGCATCTTCGTGTTCTTTTGCTTAGTTATTTTTTGTAGCAAATAATTAGCCACGTATGTCGTTTCCTGATTGTCCCCCAGTGCACGACTTAAGATTGTACTGCAACTTTTCAATGGACGCATGTGGTCAAATTTCAGAAGAAAACTCTTCTCGTACTCAATTTTCATAGATTCGTTTGTACTCGGAAGTAAAAAATTCTAAAAATCAATCTAACTTTTTTTTTTTAAACAGTAAAGTACGATTAATGGTAAAATAGTTATTGAATTTATTTATAAAAATTACTTGATATCTTTCATAACATCCCACGAATCAATACTATTACATGTCCAGGGTATAATAGGCAACAAAGATGAGGTCTATATACATATAAACGTACGTAAGTCGTTTTTCAGAGAACGACAAAGAATTTCACGAGCTAATTGACGTCTCCTGTTCATAGATCATATACTCAATATTATTAATTTCTCGCATAATGAATACGAGCTAGCTGCATGCCCTCGAAAGGAGGACTTTAAAGAACCATGTGCCACACCCACAGGAATTGAATATTATATGTGATATATGGGGAGCTTTGCAATTTTGAACGTATGACTTTTTCTTTTTTCTTTTTTTAGTTTGTAACCTATAGATGACTTTCATTGTTATATATAAATACATATTTAGCAACCAAACTCAAGTTTTCAATCAATCATTCCAAACATGTCAATAACTCCTCCCTATTTCATCTTTCTTCTTCTCGTCTTCCTCATCAACGCCGGCGACTCCACTTCGAATTCAGCGTTGTGTGACACACCATACAACTGCAGTAACAGTGTTGTGATCAAATACCCTTTTTGGCATCTCAATAGCGCCACCTCAAATCGATATTGCGGCTACCCAATTTTTGGTATTTCATGCTCTAATGGCAAACCATTGCTTAACTTGTCTGGTGAAACTTATCAGGTCAGAAACATAAACTACGCCGAGCATACCATTACCTTAGTCGATGCGGATGCCGCAAACCAAACATGTCCTAGGGTGCGCCACAACGTTACTTTGGGCAGCCTCCCTCTATCTTACTCAAATTTGAACTTGAACCTCAGTTTCTACTTCAATTGCACTTCCAACCCATTTTCGTACGCTGCATCTCCTATAGGTTGCTTTAGATCAGATACAAGACGGTCCTACGTGATCGATGTGGAGTATGTTACCGATGAGGTTGATTGGTCAGGCAATTGCGAGGATCATGTCGTTGCGACGGTTATGAGGGCAATGATCACAATGAACAGTAATCATAGTAGCGGATATGGCCGGGCCTTGAACGAGGGGTTCGTGCTCGATTGGGGGAAGACTAGGAACTGTAGTGTCTGCGAGGCTTCGGATGGATCTTGTGGCTATGATTACGAAACGGCGGCGTTTCTGTGCTTTTGTAAGGATGGCAAAGTACACGGTGGCTCCTGTAAAGGTATGTACAGCTCTCTATATTTTTTTTAATGAAAATGTTTAATTTAACTCATATATATATATATATATATATATATAATAAATCAAAATAACTTAATTTTAAATCTGAATGAAAAAAAAAGTTTACGTGGTGTTTAATTAAAATTTAAAAAATAATTAAATAAATTTATATAATATAAAATTATACGTGTATTATATTTATCAAAATATAAATAAAAATAACAAATACTCTTATTTATTATTTATGAATGATTGTTATACCCTCTATATATTTTATTTTTTATACTTAATTTGATTAATAATTGTGTTCGATTATGTTGGATTCCAAATTTGTTTGTTTAAGTTGCTTCTTGAACTGCTTGAAATTTGATGCTTTTTGTGTTTTGCTGATGGGATTTTATCCATAAAACAACTACGATGGTCATGAGTGGCGGAGCGAGGAATTTGCTTGAGAGGGGCGAGAATTTCAAGTCCCGAAGGAAAATGTATTTTCTCATAATAAATACTGAATTTTTTTATGGATTAAATATATAAGTAAAAAACTCTGGGTCCCAAACCTTAGGTTTTAATAAGGTTTTTAATTTTAAATAAGAGTGAAACAAATTTAAATGGAGTATAGTCAAAATATAAAAAAAATAATTAAGTACATTTATATATAATATAAATTTATATTTATAATATATTTATTTAAAAATGAATAAAATTATTAAATACTTAATTTTAATTACTAAAATAAAATTTTATTCACGTGGACGGAATTTTTTGGTCGTGAAATATGTGTTTTTCAAATATTTATATCATAATATAATGATTTAAAAGAGAAAAAATAGGACAAAATGAATAATTATTAAAGCTAGGAAAGTGTAAATTCAAATAAAATTTTCACATTTGATTGTTCACAATGAAATATTTTTTTCATAATGAATATTGTTCACTTGAAATTCGTGAATCTTATATTAGAAAACAAAATAAGAATATTAATTTGATGTATCACAATCGACGAACGTGGCAGGACGTCTTAAACATATTCATCCTCACGAGTTAGGTGCAATGTGCTGTCAATTATGTCGCCAAGGCATTGGCTATTCACAACTTTCATTATTCCAAATAGCATTCGATCGAAGAAAATGAAAGTACGAAGTCTACTGCATTAGGAAATATCTTTTCCATATTTGACAAAGTCTCGAATTGAGAATTCAAACTGTTGACTCGATAAATATATTTTTCTAAAGTAAAAATTTTTAGAGTAACGCATCGTGAAGGGAGGACTTGCTAAGTTAATGAATATAGGTGTAATGAAAATCTCGTAAATATTTTAGAGTGAGATTATTATTATTATTATTTGTTTATCTTTTAGTCCATTAAAAAGTTTATTAAACCAAAAACTATATAATATATTATAAAATAGTTATCACAATTACCATAAATTTAATATATTTTTCTTGAAATTAAATTTTTAACCATAAAAATATCTACTACGACGTATTTCCTATTTTGCATACGAGAAAAGACTTGTTAGAATTATCCTCCAAGCCCATCTTTTGGCTTGTACGAGTATATTTGGGCACTTTTGAACTGGCCCTGGTCCAGTGGCCAACGTGAGTTTCTCCTTACATCTTAGCCTTTTCGAATTCACAGCTGCACGTACGTAATGTAGATGTTGCTTGTAATTAGTTTTATTATTATTATTATTATTATTATTATTGGCCGCACTGAAAATAAAACAGGACAATCCCCAATAAGAATCCCATGAGGATGACATATGGGGCCCTAGATTTAGAAGCATTAGCACCGGATAGGAGACTTTTATGAATAATTAGCTTCTTAACGCAAATTCCCTAACGCAAGGGAATCGCTTCTGGTAAATCCATTTGTTCTGTTGCTCGTAACAGTGCAAAGGCCATCTTCATAGAGAACAAAGGAATTCATTGGTCTCTAATTAAATCTCTAAGTTAAATTTAGCTGTATTTCATATTGTTAGTCCACCTTCTTCCTATATTTTTTTAGACCATTCATCGATTTTCTAAGTCAACTTTCATTATTAGAGTATATTTACCTTATAGATCGAGGCAAAGATAGATTATCCTGGTCAATAAAAGGAAAAATTTTACAGATGCAGTAATCCTAAAAAAAAAAAAAACAAAAAAAAAAATTCTTATGATGGCTCTAACACTTCTAGGTTGATGGTTTATATAAGGATTCCCACCTATGAGACAATAATTTTTTAACCTTTCATAACAGTTCTCTTTAAGAATTCGTATCACTCTTTCATTAAAAAAAATTAAAAAAAAAAATCTATTCAGACTCATTTTTTTAAATAAATCAAAATAATTCAACATAAAAGGTTAACAAGAGGAAAAAATCCACTGGACATTTTTCTCCTTCTGAATGAGTCCAAAACAAAAGCATGGTCGCTATGGCTAACCCCGAGGGTACGGTTAAGCCATCTTGCTTGGGTATCCCGGCCGCCATTTCCTTTTCACTGTATTTTTCTATCGCCACGGTGGAAGTCAGTCAACCCTCCAATCCTCTTCTTGGTAAAGAAATTTCTAATGTCAGGACGTATCCTGTCAAAAATGAAATTTATATTCGTTCCATTCATACATACTGACTAATTAGCAGCCTTCCTTCTGCCTTTCCGTCTCTTTCATTTTTCCTAGAAGAATCAACTCGTCCCTATGCAATATATTCCTCAATCAAACGCCATCTCTTACCAATTCCTCTGTCCCCCTCCCCTCTGCGCTCCCTAAAAAAGAATGTCTGTCCATCTCTTCTTTATCTTAATCTTTCTCCCAGCATATTACTGTGAAAATGATCCAGATTACAAAGAATGCAAAAAGCCTTTCAACTGTGGTCCCTTGGTCAACCTTTCCTATCCTTTCTGGGGGGATGACAGGCCTGAGTTCTGTGGCCACGAAGCGTTCAGGCTCAAAAACTGCCGAGAACCAGAAGGTCCTATTATAACCAGCCTTGAACAAGATTTCCGGGTGATTCGCGTGGACCGAATCCCGTACACGATGACCATAGCCAGAAAGGACTTGTACGATGATGCCTGTCCGGCAATCCTCAAAAACATAACTTTCGACGAAACCCTCTTCAAACTAGCTCCGGGATTTACGAACCTGAGCTTGGCTTACAGTTGTACACCATCCCCGTCCACAACAACAGTGACAATCGATCAATCGCGCCCCATACTTGGTAAAGAGGGCGGCCGTGTATTCTATGGAATTGACGAGGTCTGGAAGCGTATTGGCCTGAACATCGGGCAGTGTGACAGAGTCGAAGTGCCTGTTCTGTCAGATACAAAGGTTCTTGCGCAAATGTTTTTGAATCCAAGTGGATTGGAGAAAGTAAGAGAGCTTTTGAGAAATGGGTTCAACGTGTCCTATGGCGATGACGAGGTTTCCATCTGCAAGGATTGTGAGGATTCGGGTGGGACTTGTGGCACCAACTTGAGTACCTCCCGTTTCAATTGCTTTTGCACTGGCGGTTTCTCTACTGAACGCCGGTGCCCAAAATCTGGAGGTGGGTATCCATTTTCCATGCTTTAAATTGATCAATTGCTTGCCCTCTATTGATGAATGCGTTTGCTTGATTGACGTGTGTATCTTGTCCTTCACCTTGTCGTTAATCATGATTTCACGGTTAATGGAATAGCAATGTCTAGTGGAACCAGGCTATTTTCCCATAAAATGTAGAGTCCTTGCGCGGTGTTAGGAATAGGACCTTCAAGCCAAGTTATTCACCTTGTCCATAGAAACAAAAACTATATAGGTTACAGACCTTTTTTTCCTCTTGTCTATATTTAAAAAATTGATTCCAACCGTCAATTATGTAAATATAAATTTAATTAACAGAAATGAGACTTTGATTTTATAGAAAAGAAGAAAAATTTAAAAATCATACCCAAAAAATCCCACAAAAAGAAAATCCCTCTCCTTTCCCTAACGATCAAAAAGTGTAGGGTCCGTCCAGCAAAACTAGACACTACCATAGATTTGGTATGTTTTGGAGAATTGTTCCCTTGTACCGGCGACCCCATTGATTGATTAGAATGAAATCACGTGTTGAAATAGTAGTTCACAGGGTAGTCAAAATTTACTCACCTCGTCCCTCCTTCCCCTTTTCTGCGAGAATGAGTCCATTGAAACTTCGTAGCCCACGCTCTTAGACTTCAAGTTCAATTAAGGACCCACCCACTCCCGGCCTTGATGATCGGTTCACGTTAAATAAAAGATGTCATAGTATGAAATTATAGAATATAATGTTTCGTGCTCTCTTATTTGGTTATAATGTTATTCTCGCGATGGAACACAGAGCAATCTTTGACAATTTATCGGTAGATTCATATGAGGGTGACCCTAACTATACATTCCCTTATAATTCCCATGTTTACTTTCAACCCATCAATTATCAATGGTCTAAGAGAGAAGGAGCTTAGAAATACACCTCTGTTTTAATACAATTATGAGCATTTCTTTCTCTTGTATCTTCTTCATACTTGTAGGCAAGAAAGATATCCTTTTTATGATCTCATCTGCTCTTTTTGTGGTATCGCTTCTATATCCTGCTTTCGTGGGGTTTTTTTTTTTTTTTTTGTAAATTTGGTTTGGGAGCCCAAACTTTACTTACTTTAGTGGGTATTTCTAATTTGGGCTGCTATTTCCGTGTTGGGATCATTCGATTTGGACTATTTGGATTACATTAGATAATTATCTCCCACACATTCTCTACCTCAACTTGGTTTTTGTCCAATAGAGACCAGGTTCAGCCCAAGTCGAGAAGGTTTTCCCATTTTTTCTTCTTTCTTTTCCTTGTGTGTGGGTTGCTAATTAAGCTTTTTGGGTTTAAAATTCTAGAGGCCGATGGCCATTGATAGTGGAACCAGAGACCTAAATTAAAGCCCATATCAACTAGTAATGTGCCCGACACAAACACGCCTCTAAGGTTTTGTCACTTTCCTTCAAGCCCAAAACTTCCACAAACACAAACCTCTCTTTCTGACTACGTAAAAACAAAAAATGCAAAAAGCCCTGTGACGTTAGGCAGTTGGCCGAGCACGTTTATCTTTCACTGTTGAAAATACATGGTCATGTCACCTCCTTCCATTGATTCCAGTCCACTCTCTCTGTTTCAGACTTGCTGTCAGCCTGTCATTAGTTCCTTAGCTAAAACTAGTTTAAATGTAAAAAACCCAAGAAACACGTCTTTGATCTCTAAACCTTGGACCAAACTGGTTTTGTCCTTTTCTCCCTACTTTTAAAACTCCGATCAAAAGCGGAAGTTGTAATCTTCGGTGAACCAATTATTATATGGATTTCAAAGTGCCACCAAACTCCGAAGACTTTTTCCTCCCCCAAATGCCATCCATACTCCCGTATCCCCCATCTTTCGTCCCCTCTCTCCTTTCTCCTCTCTTTCCAACTCTTGCACTCCAAATGGATCCCCAAAGCTTCTTCACCCTCAAAGCCCACCTTCAAAATTGCATCCTTCTCATCGTTTTCGCCTCCTTAGCCTACCAATCCCTGTCCCTGAACCCAAAGTTCCAGGCTTGTGAACCAAAATCCTGTGGCAATGGCCCCAAAATCAGCTACCCTTTTCGCCTGCCCGATCAACCAACCTATTGTGGCTACCCGAGTTTCGATGTTACTTGCCAGGATAACAACACCGCACTCACTATCTCCGATGGCCAATACATCATTAAAGACATATTTACAGGAAACCATTCTTTTCGGGTGGTTAATGCAGTAGCCTACAACAACTCATGTCCAGCTCCTTTGAACAACGTTAGCCTTGATCGGACCCCATTTAACATTGCCCCCGGCTACCGTAATCTCTCCTTCTTCTATGGCTGTAACTCAAATCCTCCAAATTACACGCTCCCAGTAACTTGTGGTGGGCACACCAATGATACTTCCTTTTCTTTTGCCACTTTAGGCATCGAATGGTTGGAATTTGTCTATTCCTTGAATTCATGCCCCCACCTCGTTGATGCTCCTTTCCATAACACTGAGGACCCGTATCGTGCAAATTACACTGAGATTTTGCAGATGGGGTTCTTATTGAATTGGACTGCACCAAATTGCAGCACCTGTGATAGCAGTGGTGGACGATGTGGGTTTGAGAACAACGAATTCGTTTGTCTCTGCCGCAAGGGCCAAACTAGCAAGTCCTGTGGTAACGGTAACTATTCTTGAAATTCGATTTTATGCGGCGTTTTCTTTCCTTTTCTTTTACCTTATCGGAGTAGAATCGTTGGGATGATGAACCCAAAATTTGGTTTCCGAGATTTAGAATAGCTGTTTGACACTTCGCTAGTTAGATTGGGTTCGAATGTGGGTCGTTTTGGTCTTTTCTCTCTGTTCTATATTTCTGGTTAGAATGGTCGGGAAATGTATTGCTGCCTTTTCCATCTTTCTGGCCGACATAGTCAACAGAAACGTTGCGCGCGGTAAATTAGACGAATCACAATTGGTTCATATCTAGTTTTTCAATGCATACTTCTAGTTTTTCGATGTGAACAGCGTCTAAAACGCATTGTGAAGTTGCTCCCGTCGGTGTCATATGAATGCTTCAACCAGTGAACGGGCATTTGATTTTGTTGGGTGCCAGTAGGCAGTAGTTTTCTGGGTTTCGTAAGAGATGAGCTGATTTGAACGGATGGTATGCGGTTGGCCATTCCTCCTTCTTCTGCCACGTGGTGAGGTTACAGAGTAGTTGAAGTTCAGTCCGCTTGCTGATATCATCAGAATGGTCAATGGAGTGGGTGTCGAATAACAAAATCTCCACCAAACCCCCAACCCCCTTTTTTTTGGTTTTTTTATTCTCTTAACTGAGTGTCCTTTTCTTTCTTGCTTTGTTAAATCCTAGGGGCTCAGCACGGTTAAGTTGGGATTAATGGTTTGAAATTTAAATACAAAAAAATATTATATATATATATATATATATATATTTGATATAATTTAGTTAGTTATATTTTTTTAATATTATAAATCAAAATTGAACCAAAATTTTGGTTTTCCGTCAACAAAAAATTTGGTTTAGTCTTCTCCGTGAACCGAAATTTTAGGATTTTTATTTTTTAACACCCCTAGCTCTAAGATGTACTATTTTTTCTCTTTTTTCACTTCAACATTTCAAGAATTGAATCCATGCGATGACTTCTGGGTATTTGTTGCTCAAAAATATCCAATACTGGAGCATTATGTGTCAGCATTTTGTGCACCTTTCTGTTCGGTCCTGCTATTTTCTATTTGGTCCTGTTTGTGTCTTAGAACTCGGCCCGGATAGAGGAGGGTTGCAGTAGGTTGACAACTAGCGGAAAAACTAGCCGAACCCTTATTACATGAACCTTTTTTTACTTTGTAAACAATGGACTCCTTGTGTGTCTGGGTCTCGTCTGGAAAATGCAAGGCTGCTTGAACAATTGAACAGAAGTCTGGGTGCTCAAGCTGCATTCTAATAGTCCTTGATCAGATAGCATTAGCGTTCATCCTATTTTGATTGTGCTAAATTTCCATCTTCTCATAACAACTAGAACTACCAAAACTGTGCAGGGATGCTCAAATCATCCAAATTGAATTATCCAGCAGAAAATAAAATGTAGATTTTGGCTGACGTCTTTGTGTTTAAAACTGTCCTGACACATGCATGAAATGAGCATTCTAACAATCTCATTTCCTGGTTGTGTTCTGCTACAGGCACTGGCAGAAGGTTGGGAGTTAAGATTGGCTTAGGTAATATGCTTTGTATCAATCCTCTTCTATGTTTCATCTTTCTATGCAGTATTCTGTTTCTGTTGGCTTTTCTTACGGTAACTCCAAAGTCATCAAGAATGATTATCATCCTGTATCTTCTTCACCCAGGTCTTGGAGGAGCTATTGCAGGTGTTCTGCTAATGTGTGTAATATTCTACATCTGTCAATATCGCAACAAGAGGAAATACGCTCCCTCTTCTTTTGTCTCTCAGAGCATCGTATCAGATCTCTCTTCAAAGTCATATTTTGAGAAGGGAGGGAGTCACCTTGGAGTCCCTATCTTCACCTATGCTGAACTTGAAGAGGCTACTAACAATTTTGATTCGTTGAGAGAGCTCGGTGATGGAGGCTTTGGCACAGTATATTATGGTAAGAGCAGAGAATCATTATTATTGGCCTTATCCTTTAGATGAGCAATTTATTGAAGGCTTTTTGTGCTACATAATTTTTTCTTCATTAGGCAAACTACGAGATGGACGTGCTGTTGCCGTCAAGAGACTATATGAGAATAATTACAAGAGAGTTGAGCAGTTCATGAATGAGGTTAAAATCCTAACACGCTTGCACCATCAACATCTTGTCTTACTTTATGGTTGTACTTCTCGCCATAGCCGTGAACTTTTGCTAGTGTATGAATACGTTCCCAATGGGACAGTTGCTGATCATCTCCACGGGGAAAGAGCAAAGCCAGGTGCACTTCCTTGGCCCACTCGAATGAATATTGCTGTGGACACTGCCAGTGCATTAGCATATCTCCATGCCTCTGATATCGTCCACCGTGACGTGAAAACCAACAATATTCTCCTTGACAGCCACTTCTGTGTGAAAGTAGCAGATTTTGGTCTTTCTCGTCTCTTTCCAACAGATGTTACCCATGTTTCAACTGCTCCGCAAGGAACTCCTGGTTATGTTGATCCAGAGTATCATCAGTGTTACCAGCTGACTGATAAGAGTGATGTCTATAGCTTTGGGGTGGTTTTAATTGAGCTGATATCTTCAATGCCTGCTGTTGATATCACTCGGCACCGGCATGAGATCAATTTGTCTAACATGGCAATCAATAAGATCCAAAGCCACGCATTACATGAACTTGTAGACCCGAACCTTGGGTTTGAATCAGACTATACAACGAGGAAAACTATGGCTGCAGTAGCAGAATTGGCATTTCGGTGTCTGCAATGTGAAAAAGAATTAAGACCAAGTATGGACGAGGTGTTGCAGATTCTAGAGGAAATACAAAGACGTGACTACAGTTCAGAAAAGGCACAGAAGATGGATAACCCGTCAGATGATATCGGCTTGTTGAAGAATGGCCTTCCGCCACCTTCTCCAGATTCTGTCACTATGAAATGGATTAGCCTTTCTTCAACGCCTAATACCAGCAGCTGAATCTCATCGTTTTGCTGGTTTCCCGAGTAGATAGCAAAGAGAATGCTAACGAGTGTATGCAAAGAAGTTGATGGTTATTTTTACATTCCTTCTTGAGTGTTTTTGATGGGATGTACATAAAATGTTGTCTGCGTACGAGATGGGTGTTTTGGGCTAGAATTTTTTTGATTTATTTACGCCTTTCTGACAACTATTGCATAACCTAGTTTAATAATTGATATTTCATTCGTTATGTTGAGGAAATACACAAACACAAATGCTCAAATCAAGGTCATATGAGTAAAAAACATTTCTACTTATCACCAAACTCTAACGTCAAGCGGCAACCACGTTACTTCTTTCCCTTGTAAATCATAAACCACATCTAGCATTGTTATAATGCACAACGAAGGCGATTGGCAAACTGATGTTGAAAATAATACACCATTATGTCACCACTAGTGTAAGAACTGGATGCTGAAACTGCGATGTGATTCTTATATTCTAACTGAGATTATGGAATTCGATTATTCAAGTTGCTACATTGGCGTTTGTAGTCCAACGGTTAGGATAATTGCCTTCCAAGCAATAGACCCGGGTTCGACTCCCGGCAAACGCAATGAACTTAGATTTCGTAAATTTGGACTTTTTTTTTTTTATTTTTTTTTATAGATAAGAAATACATTAGATAACTATTTATTTTTTTCCTTTTTTTGGGAAAAGAAAATTGACTGATTTTTCCTTTTCTAATTGTTTGCGGTTGTCTTTTGAATGTCGGTAGAAGTAGGATACATGTTTATTTCTCTTCGGCTTCCAATTTGTTAAAGAAAAAGGCCACTGTCTATCAAATTAAAGCAGGATTACCAATGCATGATCAGAGGGTGACGCATAAAAGTCACTAACAAAAACACTAACAAAAAGTCACTAAATAATACCACGCCGATATTAGTATAACAAATAGTATCATATAAAACTCAAACCAAATATCGACTGTATAATAAGAATGAAAAAGAACATTTTAATGTATAAAACTCTTACATTTTTTAAACTAAAAAATATATATATATATAATTATTTATTTATTTATTTTGTGACGTATTTTTTCTATATATGCCACAAAATTTACATCATCGTATTCAATAGATGTCAGTAACACTTCAGCATATTGCATGCAAGAAAAAACACGCACACAGAGACACGGGCACACACACAAATCTTATTGTAACATCTGGAGGTTCAATCCATCAATTCATATATCTGCATCAACTATAAATTGGTGCTTTTAATCCTTCCAATATGCTTAAGCTGGTGGAGGAAGTAGCTACACATCAGAAGAAGAAATGCTGCGATTTACCCTGATTAAAATATTTAAAGGCTACAAATTCTTGCCTGAAATTTGATGAGTTGTTGAACACCTGTTGGATAAATAGCAGCATTTTCCCGTCACAAACGTGATTTTCCTAGAAATAGCCCATTTTCGGCATGGGTCATCAGTAGCTAACCAAGGAATCAAGCCATTTTAAAGGATAAACATAGAGAAGGAGAATTACTATTAGCAACTTCAAGCGTTGAAATGCAACAATGTTGGTGCAAGCTTCAATAGTGGTTGTAAAGTATTAGGGAGGAACTTCCTGGCAAACAGAAAGCACATAGAGTTAGTATTTCCAATGTAACTGCAGTTTGCGGCAAATCTTACTTGATCCAGAAACTTACTAGAAATAGCTTGCTTCCCAAACTTTCATGCGTGTGGACTGCTCTTCGAACAATCATCCCAAGTGATGCTCCTGTTCAAATTCTGCTCCGGGTGACGGATATTATCATGTTCATTGCGTTCATAAATAGGTATGAACAGGTCTAATATTATCCATTAAATGTTGGATATAATCGTTGACCTTGTGCCTTCCATACTGGACCTATAGAATGTAAAAGACAGACCTTGCTTGGTGTTCTTCTTCCATGGAAAACACAACTCTGAGGGCACCGAATTGTATAAAGCCCATCATGCCCTTCAAAAAGCTTTTCCCACAAAAGGCCCAAAGGCATGGGTCCCTTGGTCAAGAACTTGAAAGCAACTTGAGGGACTCGATCTGGAGGCCCTTGAATCCTCGAAACCATAGCTGCTCGCCGGAACAGCTCCTCATTATCCACGTCGTGCAGGTGGCGGAGTAGGAACCATAGCTGTCCTAATTGTTGATCCGACAAGTCCAACATTAATGAATGGAGGACGAGGTGGCGGAGGCAACGGAGTTGGTGGTGGTGGCGACGGCTGTGGTGTGTTTACTATTGGTGGGGATGGTGGTCGTATTGGTGGCGTTAGTTTTATCAACATAGATGGTGGCGAGTGTGAAGGAGAGAAGATGACAGCTTGTAAGCTGAAGAAGAAGCGCTTCACATATAAACCGGCCGTGATTCCAGGGGAGAAGCCAACAAGAAAGAACAGAACATGGAAGGCTTGACTTAATTGTAAATGGGAAATGATAAGCTTAGCAATTGATTTTGATTGCTGTTGTTCATTTCCCGTTTTCCCTTCACACACTGAAATCAGATTGAGAGAAATTTTCGTTTGAAAGGGGAACATGATACAGGAGTTGAATACTACCCCACTAGGATCTCGGAAGACTTGAAGAGAAGTTTAAGATGTCATATGTGCAGCGTTCTGTCTTTTCCGAATTCTTATTCTCTATTCAAAATAACATGGCATTGGGAACAGGAAAAACAGAAAAAAAAAATTGGACCAAGAAGAAGCCATGCATTGTGAATGTGAGATTTTGCCGTTGGCTCTGATATTCACGAGGCCTGCCTTTCTCTACAAGCTTATTAAGGAAATTTCGATCCAGGTAATTCGTAAGAGTCACTTTCCAGCAAGCAGACGTAAATTTAAGTTTGGCAATTTTGCACTAGGCTTTCCAGGTGTGTTTGCCCGACAATTTTGGCAAATCAGGACTGGGAACTAAAAGCGGTTGACCCTTAAAAGCCACTCTATCCTTGACTTTCAGAGTCACATCTTAGCCTTATTTTGGACCCATAAACGATTACCTTTGATGGAAGAACGCTTCACTGAATCAATCATACTTCGTTTGAGGGCATTATTTTATTTGATTTTATGGAACTACTTGCACGCCTTCTTGTGAAGCAGAAGCCGGCCTGTTGTTGTATCGTAAGACCAGAAGATTGGTGGCTTCAGGCTAGGGTCATTTCGTTTTGAAGTCTCCCGGTAGTCCTTTTTTATGAATTGAAAATGACAGATTAAGAGCAAACGATTGCTAAATTAGTCTTCCATAAGAATTGATCAAAGCCAATTGTATTTACGACACCCAGCAAGTCGCAATGATCAGTACACCTTAAGGAACTAAACAACTCTTTCTTTATGTTCTCAAGCAGACAAACCTCAACTTTTGAAGTTTACAATGTTTAAATGGCATCCGCAGCGTGGGACAAGCAAATACTTGAAAGCACAAACTTTGACAAAACAAAAATGAACATATGAGATGGGACCCAAAAAAGCTAACCTTTGCAGTCAAGGTAGTGTAATACAAGTGGATGTAATCAGTCTTCTTCTCCGGATCCATTATATTTAATGCTATAAAAGGAAATCAGGAACGGGCACTTGTTCATCCACATTTAAGGATGCATCAGTTTTTTGCCGAGCTTTGTGCCTACTATGGCGGTGTCTACTTTTTTGCTTATCTTTATCCTCCTTGCCTTCTCTTTCATCGGCATTTTTGTTCCCTGGGCTTTTCTTTCTTCTCTCTTTACTGTGGCTCCGGTGTTTGCTTCTTCTTGAACTTGGGTTTCCTTGGTTAGACTTTCCTCCATCATCTAAGTTTTCTTTTGACACGGCAACATCAACATTTAGTTTCTCCTTCCCTTTCCTCTTACTAGATCGCTTATCAATTGTATTACTTGGTGATGAAGCATTTGCTGCTTCATTTCCTAAAAGAACATCACGAACAGCATCAGAAAGCGAGTCATCCCTTGTACCTAATTTCTTTGCGGAGGTGGGCCCTACATCCCCTTCGTCTAACTTTACTACCACAGGCCTGGGCTTTGCATTGTTTATCTTTCTCTTTGGGACTAATGACTGCCCCGTAAGTTTAACTAGGTCTTCAGCATCATCACTGGCAGTAATGCTGGATGTAGGGTCATTGGCGGGTGGATAATCATTTGTCTGAATTTCACCTGTCTCTGAAGGAAGATAATATAACCCATGCCGCTTTCGGTGTTCTGCAAGAAGAGAGGTGGCCTCATTTGGTGTTTCTGTGTCTTCTTTGATTTGGAGATCAGCCAAAGGATGGCCAACAGTCTCCCCATAACATGGACTCGCCAAAGAAAATGAACTTGGTGCAGACAACAGGATGCTTCCACAGATTTCATCCAACTCGGCAAGATTCTCCTTTAAAATTAATCCATCTGGTACACGAACTCTCTCCTGAGCACTTATTGAGACTGGCCCAAGCTCCTCACAGAAGGCATCATGTACCAATTCAACAAATTTGAAGGCCTTTGCTTCTTCCTTCCTCAAGTTTGCTTCATTCGGAAGCGAACAGCTAACTATTTCTTGCTTTATCAACTCAACAAAGCTGACCACATTACGGGCTCTTTCTTGTATCTCTACATCGCAGCTTCCCAAAATTGGGCCCAAGGTCAACTCAATCAAATTCAATGAGTTTACAATAGATTCCTGAGTAAAATGTTTTTCTTCAAGAAAAGCAGATATAGATGTCTGACCCTTCTGATCATCTAAAATAGAAAGATCTTCATATGATCGATTGGAATCCCTTGGATTGAACCATTCAACCTGCTCATGATGGGTATGACCTTTGCATGCCACTAAATGAGAACTTTTGGGGCAGTCCCTTCGGGAGGACGAAGCTGAACCTTCCAAGGGCATATCATCAGCAATATTTTCCCTTTGTAAGAGATAGGAATGAAGACAAAAGATTAAGACTTTAAAAACAGACTGTATGTAAACAGCTCTGACTGCTGGAGGCAAGAGATTAGTACGAGGCTGTAATAGCGCTTCCATCAGCTCAAGTGGATTTTTTGAAAACTCCACATATTCTGCACAAATCCAAGCAGCAGCAGATAATATCCTATGCAAGAAAGGATTTCCAAGCAATGCAGGATCAATCAGCAGATCACGACCAACGCGAACAAGCTCTGGTCTGGCATCCTTTACCCTCATACCTATATCAATAAGCTGATTCTCAATTTCTAGTCCCTTGTGACAATGTGGAATTCTTGCCATTTCGCCAAGAAGTGAGACATACCATTCAAAGTTCACTATAATCTCATACAAATTCTTACAACACGTCAGTAAAATCGAACCAAGAATCTCATTGCAGAACTCAGGGTCAGATTTGAGTGCATAATTAACTAAGACCCTGCAAATATCTGCAACATTATTCTCAGAGACCATTGTCATAACTAAGCTCAAAGAGGCGAGTTTTATATTGGGATCTGCATCATTCAGTGACTTGATCACTATCTCCTTATTTTCCAATACAGCCCACAAATGCTTTGGTGCCACAACAGATAGTGCCTGCAACCCTAGATACTTAAGATTCGGATCATCTTCCACCAAAAACTCGTGAATTTTTGTAACCGCAAGCTTCACAGCAGATTCAAACTCAGTCAAGCTACTAACCACAGTCATGATGCACTCAAACATCAAAGATTTCGCTCCAGACCTCCTCATATGGTCACAAATTGGCTCGACAATCCTTTTAGCCAACCTAGGCTCCAAAGGAGCAAGCTTGGCAAAAATCTTCAAAACTTTAATCAACACCCAATTGTTTCTCGAATCAACCAAAATCCTAAAAAACTCGGGCGCCAAAGGAAGGTACAATCTGGGGTCTCTGGAAGCAAGTTCACCAAACACCCCAACAGCAGCAGATAAAATCTGAGGATCACTACCATCCAAACTCTCCACCAACCTCTTAAAACACACCCTGACGGCATCTGGGAATTTCTCAAAAACCCTCAAGACTACACCAATAGCCTTCTTTCTAACAAAAACCTTAGAACTGGACATCAAAGTGAAGACTTCAGGGGTCAGATCTCTACACAAATCAACACTCCCAATTCTGGACAAACATTCAAGGGCCAAACTCACCTCGAACTCATTATTGCTCTTGAGATCTTTGCGCAATTGGTTAGTGATCAGCAGAATCACGGGAGTGGAATCGTGGAAGGACTGGGAGATGGCAAGGTAGCCAATCTTCTTGTGGGTGAAATTAGGGGAGGAAATGCATTCGATCGCGTGGAAAGCCGCCCACGACATGTCGATGAAGAAGATTGAATTGAGGTAGGCGAGCTTCTGGAGGGCAATGGATTTGGTGGGCAAGTCGGTGGCTTTGATCTCGCGGCGGATTTCCTCGACGGCCTTAGAAATAAAGGCGGACTCGCCGGTTTGCTGGTGCCGGAGGCCCTTGATTATGTCGTCCAGGGTGCGCTGGAAAAGGGTATCCATCAGCGACGTGGACGCCATTGGATTGGAGGAGAGAGAGAAAGCAAGAGAGATAGAGAGAGAGAGAGAGAGAGAGGTGGTTTAGTTGGCTTGTGGGAGGAGCTATAGAGAGCCGGCTGTTTGGTGGTGATGCGGATTGCATTGAAACATGATTGAGAGGGAGGGGGTGGCTCACAAGGCTTTTGTGGAAGGCAAATGTATGTCTTTTCTCGAAGGAAGCTTTGCCTAGGTCTAAGGTTGAAACTCCCACCGTCTCAATCCTCCGTCGAAGGACGCTTTTGCTTTAAGGGCGAGTGCCCGTCAGTTTCTAGGGAGAAAAAACACAGGCGGAAGAAGGAGAAGCCACGAGTGGGCCCCGGGGGAATAAATAAAATAGATACCATCATTTTCGACTTGGTTTCTCACGAATTTACGCATGTAACATTTAATCCAGACCTCCGGGTACCTTTGAGATGCTACAGAAAATAGTCGGGCCCGACCCAACTCCGCAACTGGCCCGTCGCTATACGAGAGTTCTTCTGCCGAAGGATTTGAGCTCAGTCCAATTTTTCCCGGCCCGCCTGTACAGCGTGCATATACATGCACGCGTTGGCACTCAAATTTTTCAACAATTTATTGTGCTCCAGTGTCAAGGGTCACGGGTCATTACTCTGTTATTTTAAAAAGGTAATTTTTAGGATATGCAGCACTTAAGATTCTCTTCTTTTACATGTTTCAGTTCCTCTTATCCTTTTTTTTTTTATATGTCTCAGAATCCCTTCTTCATATCTGATGTGGGATAAGAATCTCGTACATCCGTCCGTATACACAAGGACAAGTTCTAAACGGGGCGTCTTCACTCTTGATTTTAGCACGCACCATCTTCCTCACCAAATTCCTAGTAGTTCAGGTGGGAGTCTGGTAATGATCCAACGAGCCCCCCTCGCCGATATAAAATGAAGTTTATATTGCAGTGCACAGTATTGAGCTCTGGATTTGTTAACCCAATTTCATTTTGGAAATACCTCCCGACGTCTCTCTTCCCTCGAGCTTTTTCCGTCCAAAGATTCACCGGTCCGGTATAGCCGCAAAAGGGATACTGTTTGTGGGTCTCGGCATTTTGAGCGGGCAACGCATGGCTAGAGCAAATTTTATTGTGACCAACCAAGGGCAGATGGGCGAGGCCCCTCTTCCTTTTTGGTTCTCTTTTCGCCTTCAGTAATTTTGGTTCTCTCAACCTTATCACAGACCAGTAAATATAACTATATAAAATTTTTATAAGTTTATGTATCACATTTGTTTTAAGAACACAAAATCTATCTATTAAAATCAGATAAACTTTTAAAAAGGGGCTCAGTAACGGTAGAGGGATGTCACCAAGGGTGAAATTATAATTGACCAATTCACCGTTCAATTTGATTAAAATCAAATTAAAATTAACAAAACAATTAAAAATAAAATGGATGTGATTTGGGATTTAAATCAACTGCATTAGACAGTTTGATTACAATGTTGAAAGTCCAAAACTTATCAAAACCTAATAAATTATCTTACGATACTAAAATTTAAAATCATATTTTATAAAGGTACGGACTACACATAAAATGAGTCGTTCCCACAACCCCCGCATTACGGCCTAGTTAAAACATGTCGACGGATATCATTTATGAGTCATTCAAGATGTTATTTTAGTCTTTCTGGTAATTTGGTAATTTGTTGGGGTTTTTATTTTATCCCATGCTGTAAAATTGCCGATGGTTCATAGTTTGAGATGAAACCCACAAAATTAGGCAACTGGAATTTAAGGGCCTAATTTCCGTACAGAATTTTTATATTAAATATAAAATAATTCGATTGGAATTCATCTCGCTGTACATTCGATTCACTATCTTATCAACACCCTGAACAATACACGATGATAGTGAATTTTATACGAGAAATCACCCATTATCTACAACTTAAATACCTTAAGATGAAGACTCGATTGGTACGCTTGATATTACTAAACGGGAGGGCCGCCACCGAAGAAATTAAGGATAAATATGAAAGCATATGTGCTTTGTGAAACATAAGATTGCTTGGTCGAATATTACGTCACGTCGTGCTTGTGGACTCTGCCACGGCAAATGTGCAGACCGCTTTACAGGCAGTTGCCATCCCCTGAGGATTTCCCTGCGTTCGACAGGGACACGGAAAAAGGATGCGATCGGCCGAGTGACAAACGATAATGCATAATTGGATGGTGAATCTGCAAACCACTGCCGGACTGTATTGTATGGGGCAAAAAAAAAAGTTGCTTAGGATTGTTTGCCACAATATATAATCAACCTGTCAACAGTGATTGTGTTTCTAATGCCGGTTGCCCCTCAGCCCCCCCCCCAACCCACCATAGTAATGTTACTTTGTTTTTGTGATTGGCATTAACAAAATCAAATGTTGCTCGACAGCTATTAATGATTTTTATTAAGTTATGATTAGTTTTTATTAACAATTCAAATTATTAATTGTTTATTGGCTACAATGAGTCATTATTCACTAACTTTTTGTCATTAGTTGTGAACAAATCGACTGTTGTCTTTGACATTAATTGCTTCCCTGCTGTACTAACATTTGGCAACGATATTGTCAGTGGTTACAATGTTCAACAAGACGTTACGGTCTAGATCGGACCGACTAATCGGATTAATAAAACGAAGAACCAAATTTTCGTTTAAAGCTAATTTATCCTAAGAACGGTTGTTTTTAAAAATTATTTATCAAATTAGCGAATCCATTATTAGATGGTAAATAATTTGATTATTTTTAAAAATTAATAAAAAATTAAAAAGATCATAAATTTTGAATTCAAGTTATAAGGTATAAATAATATGAATAATATATATTTCTATTTTTTTGTTATTGAGCTAAAATATTCATATATTTTTTTATATTTTAATTTTTTTAAACAATAAGAATCGCGTTACTTCTTAACTCTTTTTTTTTTCTTCTTTTTTCATTTTAAAATCATGCATTATAAAAATTAGAGAAAAGATTTTTATGGTATATTTATTTATATTTTAATACAAATACATAAAATTATATATAGCCAATTATGATTATAGCCAATCACCATAAAATTAGAACTCTACAAACCCTTTTTTTTTTTTTTTTACGTTTTAAATATTGTATTCCTGATTCCAATTCTATGCAAAGATTGTAAGGCCTCCATATACATATAAATAGCATGAAAACAGCGCGCATCCAAAAGCGAGATTATAGTTTGGTATCTTGGGAAAAAATATAACATAAATTATCTTCGTCGTGACAGTATCAACCTGCATGTGGACTCTTGTGAGTTGAAATTGTGCATGGCCGGCTGTTACGACTTTTTTTTTTTTTTTCCTTTTCCGACTCCGAATTGTTCTCTAACTATTTGTTGCATCCTACGCAGAAGTGGCACACACGAGCGAGCCTGTATTCGTTTTTGTAATGCACAGATATCCCACTCAGACATGGGGAAAATGACATAACTGAAATGGTCAGGTAACTTTAAAAAGTTCCTCAGGATTAGATGCGTGTATCTCGAGCAAATACATAGTGGAATCTCCAACAATAGTGGAGATTTTCGCCCGAAAAAGCTTTGCAGAGCATGCAAGCGCATTCCGAATCCATTTTTTATAGCTCGACCGAGCCAATAATACTTAGAGAATGTGTGCCACACATAAGCTTATCACGTGCACCAGATAAGCCATAAAGTTGAAACTCAAGTGCTGGTCAAGTAATGGTGTTGCCTGCAATTTATGCGCCCAACAGATAAAAAATAATAATTTAATTTCCTTTTTGTTCGAATAAATCATCAGGAAAGAACCAAAAAAAAAGAAAAGAAAGAGAGAGTGTACAAATGTTGCCGACTATATTCAACAATATGATAAATTTCAATTTCAGATGGTTTAATTTAATCCTGGAGTTTTTATAATCTCGAGGCTTATTTTGTATTTTACCATCCTTTTGTTTCTGACCAGAGATGAAATTTTAAAAGGAGCATATGCAAAGGGAGAGAAGACCAGAAACTCGTATCATGTCTCGACACATTCAAATTGGAGACGAGGCTAAGCCGGGCATAGGTTGAAAAAGTAGTTTTCTTGAAGTCAATTAGTCCCACGCCCGGTCTAATTTATTGCTAATACGAAGAGCGACGAATCTTCGATTCGATTTTTAGGAATTCCAAGTAGATAGAACCCTCGATTGGCCTTCTTGATTGAAAGCAGTCGAATAATATTTGATAATATGAACTTGTTCGTCTCGTAAATGCCTTACTCCTTACTCTAATCAACCATACAAAAAGGGTTTCTTTTTTTTTTTTTTTTGTTTTGGGCCAATTTCAGAGTTTAACTCTAAACGACATAGTATGAATCATAGCCGTAGAGTTGTCGAAGTATATTAATTATCATTGTGTACTAAATAAATGGACCCCGCGAAGACACGTGCCGTCCAAAAGAGTAATAATCCGGCGAAGGCTTGCCAGGGCGTGGGCAGGTCAAGTGGCAGCCCATCGGTGGCACGCCCCACGCACGAGCCTTGGGTGCTTTGCTTCCTAAACGCCACCGGCACACCTCAATCTCACACGAAGTTAAAAAGAATAACAATATTTATTACTACTTGAATGTTTTAATATTTATTAATTATATTAAATAAAAAATTAAAAATTCGTGTACTCAATCTGTAGAATCTATAATTATTTAAAAATTAATTTAACTTTTCCTTTCCCGTCAACTTCTTCAACCGGCTTCTTTGTTCATTTCTGTACACAGAATTAATACGATTCTTCAAGTCTCTCAGTCCCATCACCCTTCCTAAATCTCATCGGGATTTCGTGAAATATTTAAGGAGTAAATATGAATTCTCTCATATTTATAATCGTGAACGTTGCAACAGATATTAATTGTCATTATTCCACGGATTTACCTAAATTTTCTAGCGAATATGTACTCTTTTTATTTATTTTGATAACGATTTTTTTTAATCTGACTGTATTTAAGTCTTCTAAAATGGTTTTTTATGATCATTTCTTTTTCAATCAAATTTTATAATCATTTTGAATCTTTCTTTTTATTTTTTTAATATAAAGCATACTAATTATTGGGTCAAAAGGACTCGAGAGAGTACCTTTTAGAACTCTCGCGGGCAGAAAAAGTTGTGTACAGAACTCCTCGCACGGTTGCGTACATCATTATCCAACGTGTCAACCGCAATGACACGTGGCACCACCAGCAATCCAGAATACGAGATCAGATGCCCCACGTAGGTGTGCCCGCCCCCACCCCATAAAAGACTAATAATAAAAAAAAAAAAAAAGAAAATAAAGAAACAAGAAGCTGCCTTCTTCGCACTGCCCGTCGAAACAATTAAAAACGGAACAGAGAGAGCGAGAGAGAGAGAGAGAGAGAGCGAGAGAGAGAGACCGTTTAACTGAAACAGAAACGCTGAACGTAACGCGAGCGAGCGACCGAGAGAAAGAGGATTGTACGTAGAAATGGCGGCGCCGTTACCGGAATTGCAAAGAAGGGAGGGAGCGATTCTATCGGAGAGGCTGAGGAAGGAGGTGAATTCCGAGGAAGTGTGTTTAGAGAGATCGCCGATTCTAATATTTATCTACTTCCACAAAGCGATTCGAAATGAGCTCGACGCGCTTCACCGATTGGCCTTAGCCTTCGCCACCGGCCAGCCCGTCCACATCGCTCCGCTCTTTGACCGCTACCGTTTCCTCCGCTTAGTCTACAAGCACCACTCCAATGCCGAAGACGACGTACCGCCGTTTGCCTTTTACCTTTTCAATTTTCGTTTCTCTGCAGTTTCATTTTCTTCTTCTTCTCCTTCTCTCTCTCTCTCTCTCTCTCTCTCCTTTTCTTTTTCTTCTCGGTAAGGAAAATTTAGCAATAGCTGACCTTTTTTGAACATTCGTACAGAAAATTTTGAAGAAAAACAAAAAGTTAAAAAAGAGTTTAGTTATTTTTCTTAGCTTTATTTTTCGCAAAGCTATGGATATTTCGGCTATTGCTGTTTCTGAAATTTAAGTTTACTCAACGTTTCCTTTTGAGTGGAAAAAGAAGAAGTGCTGAGAGATCCTGCTCTTTAATGCTTCTACATTGTTCAGCAGCTTCGAAATTGATGATTTACGGGAACTTTTACTAGATATGTTAACCGCGAGGTGTGTGGAGTTAGAATTTGGCTTTTACTTGTATGGCAGTCTACTTATGGTTTTCTGCCGAAAGAGATCTCACCTGTTGTTGGAAAAACTCGTAAACGACATATAGGTAATTACATATAATAGGACATTTTACCAATTTCACATCACGGTGTATACCGCGTGTGCTTTGGTTCGATCATCTGAACGCATGTAAATCTCGGGGAGGGGGAATTCCACTGGTCAGAACTATTGATGCATTTAATATGACAAAACATATTTTCGTTTCAATAAATGCACAAATCATAGGTACGCCCCGACAAATGTTAATTAAATGTTGCTGGCTTATTATGCTTATTATCTATTATATTTTGCTTTGGTGCTTTTACTTATAATTGGCACTGTCTTGGGATTTGGATAATGCCTGTAATATTTTGTAGACTTGGAGTGATTTTTTTTTCTTATATCTGATTTGTGGCAGTCCATCTGCGAATGCTGATCTTATTTCTGACAAGAAGATGCCTCACTTTGGATGCTAAGGGCTTGGAAATTCTCTGCTTCCATTTGTTTTGCATTGTTTTGTCAGTGATTGATGTGCTCATTTCTTTTTCTCCACTTTTGCTTTCAAACCATTTTACAGGATCATTAATTTGGATATAAATTGATTTGTGAATTGACATAAACAAAAAAAATGAGCACAAAATAAGTATAAAATAACCACCCTTTGTAGCTGATATCAACATGACATGAGATTTGATTGTACTTCTCTGGTGAATGTGTATTGCTGGAGAAGTGTATGGAGCTATGTTTAAATTTACTTTCCAAAAAGAAAAAAAGAAAATATGTATTTGTTCATCCTCTGTTTCCTTAAGGGCCAACTGCTCTTCACTTGTTATGTACAACTATGTATTTGTATTTTGTGAATGCAGGTTATCTTTGCAGCTCTTGATAGACGTGTCAAGAATGTAGCAAAAACATATTCTCTTGAGCACTCGGGTGAAAGCAATCTTTTTGATCATTTATTTGAACTCCTAAATTCATATACAAAAAATGATGAAAGCTTCCCAAGGGAGTTGGCTTCTTCTACAGGAGCCCTTCAGACATCACTTTGTCAGCACATGGCAAAGGAAGAGAAGCAGGTGAGGTTTTATGCGGTGGTATTTATATATTTAGCTTGGGATATTTCATCTGGTAGTCTCATTTTTCTGGATGGTAAATGTTCGATAGCAAATAGATATGGATATATGAAGAATGTAAATGGCCAGAAGATTAAGCATGTATTTTAAGTTGCCTAGACACTCAAACATTTGCATCTTGGAAATTAGATTGTACAAACCCGTTACTTATTCTGTTCCTATGAAATAGGACCTATCTCTGAAAATTGACTGCAGTTGTGCTGCTTCAGCTTAGTTTCTTGAGCATTAATTTTCAGTATACTTGCTTCTTCTTCAGCTTGTTTGATTTACGAATATGCAGGTGCCATCACTGGTAGTTGTATTTGCTGAATACAAAAGCTTTAGAATATGCTGCATATTGTTAAATGTAAAATGACTTAGCATTTTAAAGAAGATTAAAATTTTGTATTGAAAAGAAGTAAGGATTTCCAAGAAATATTGGATGATTTTGTATTTCTAAAAGAGTGAGGATATCCTTGCTCGACCATATATTTTAATTAGCTTTTTTTTTTTTTTTTATGCCAGGTTTTTCCCTTGCTTATAGAGAAATTTTCAATAGAGGAGCAGGCATCTCTGATATGGCAGTTTATATGTAGCATTCCTGTCAATGTGATGGCAGAGTTTCTTCCGTGGCTTGTATCCTCTAGTTCGCCTATCGAATATCAGGATATGCGCAAGTACTTAAGCAAGATAATTCCAGAAGAAAAGCTTCTTCAGCAGGTAATGGTCCATTTTTCCATTAAACAATTTTTATTATGTGTGGATATATGTATTTCTGAGAGTAAGTTGTTGATGAAAGTGATTTTCTTTTTTTTTTATCTCCTTGAAGGTTATTTTCAACTGGATGGAAGGAGGAAAGGAAAGTATGATGGGTAAAAGTCATCTGGACAATCCTGAGATCCACTGCATCAAGGGTACACACGACCAGATTGGGAAAAGGAAATATTTAGAGTCAAGTGATCTTGCTTTTGATGATGTGGGAATGCATCCAATAAATGAGATATTGTTGTGGCATAATGCCATTAAAAAAGAATTAAATGAGATAGCCAAAGAGGCTAGGAAGATTCAACTTTCTGGAAATTTCACTAATTTGTCAGCCTTTGATGAGCGGTTCCAATTCATTGCTGAAGTTTGCATCTTCCACAGGTATATTTTTTCTATTTGTCTGACCTTCCCTAAACATTTTGAAGGGCATATAAAGCAATATGCATGCCACTATGTAGAAATTAGCTCTGCTTCTGCTTTCATCAAGTTCTTTGACTGCAAAAGAAGGTGGTTGCGTTTTACCATGACCAAAAAGTTTTCATTTTGTTTCACAATTCAATACAATCACTTACAAGCAAAATGAGAGGTTCTTCTGCTTTAAATAAGTGAGTAGTGTTGGAGACTGACATCTTTTCCAGTATCTAGCATGCCAGAATTTTAAATGAAAAATCTATAGTTGTGGTGGTGACAGTTTCTGTATCAATCTAATCATTTTCCTTTTCTGGTTGCAGCATTGCTGAGGACAAGGTAATATTTCCTGCTGTAGATGGAGAGTTCTCTTTCTTTCAAGAGCATGCTGAAGAAGAAAATCAATTTAATCAATTCAGGTGTTTGATTTTAAGTATCCAAAGTGTGGGTGCAAGCTCAGGTTCAGCTGCTGAATTTTACGGACAGCTATGCTCACATGCTGACCAAATAATAGAAACCATTCAAAGACACTTTTGTAATGAAGAAATTCAGGTGAACTTTTGTTTCTGATACAATTTGCTTGCCAGTTAGGCAAAGTTATGCAGCAATTTCCACCACAACTAAACTAATGCATTAAACTCAAAAAAACAGGCCATATAGATTTGTAGTTTCTTTTAAACAAACTGAAAACAAAGGAAATTCATATGATGCCATCCTTTTCAAACGGAAATTGCATCTGCAAACATCCCATTTGAAATTTGAAGAGCATTTACTTAAGTTCCTTGAATATGCAGGTTCTTCCTTTAGCTCGAAAACTCTTTAGCTTCGAAAGGCAACAGGAACTTTTATACCAAAGTATGTGTGTGATGCCCTTGAAATTGATTGAACGTGTCTTGCCTTGGCTGGTGGGCTCCTTAACTAAAGACGAAGCTCAAAGTTTCCTCAAAAACATGCTATCAGCAGGTTCTATATCAATTTATCTTATAATTACTCGATGAGATACTATTTAATTATTGAGCTGGTACATATTTATCTCTAATTTTGTATCTTTTATTTTCTTCAGCTCCCACAGTGGATACTGCTCTGGTAACACTTTTTACTGGTTGGACTTGCAAGGGTCATAATCAAGGTGTATGCTTGTCCTCAACCTCTATGGATATTGGAGAAGAATTTGGTCAATCATGTTGTGTATGTGCTTCTGCAGTTTGTTCTAGAAATAGCCTTGTATCAGCCTGTGGAGATGACAATGAAAGGTCTCTTAAAAGAAACATCTCAGTGTCATGCAAACATGTTAATGCCCCCAGTTCAGTGGAGACTCGAAGTGCCTGCAAACCATCATTTACAGATCTAGCCTGTTGTGTCCCAGGTTTAGGAGTAACCAGCATTAATCTTGGATTGAATTCTCCTTCAACTGGGAAGTCTTTGAGATCATTGTCTTTTATTACTTCGGCTCCAACTCTTAATTCCAGTCTTTTTGTCTGGGAAAGTGATAATAGTGCTTCTGGCATAGCAAATGCTGAACGACCAATTGATACAATATTCAAATTCCATAAAGCAATACGCAAAGATTTGGAGTATCTGGATGTCGAATCTGGAAGGCTCATTGATTGTGATGAGGTGTTTCTTCAGCAGTTTGTAGGAAGGTTTTGTTTGTTATGGGGCTTTTATAGAGCCCATAGTAATGCTGAAGATGATATTGTATTTCCAGCATTGGAATCCAAGGAAGCACTTCACAATGTGAGTCATTCATACACTTTGGACCATAAACAAGAGGAGCAGTTATTTGGAGAGATTTCATATGTCCTTTCTGAGCTTAAATGCCTTCATGAGAGTTTACAAAGGGTCTCTATGTTGGAGGATTCCACAAGAAGTTCTGCTGAGGCTTCCTCTACACATGGCGATGATTATGTAGGACAGTATGATGAGCTAGCCACTAAGCTTCAAGGGATGTGCAAATCCATAAGAGTTACTCTAGATCAGCATATTTTCCGAGAAGAACTTGAGCTATGGCCATTGTTTGGCATACATTTTTCAGTTCAGGAGCAGGAGAAAATAGTTGGCCAAATAATTGGGACTACTGGTGCTGAAATTTTGCAATCTATGTTACCATGGGTAACTGTTGCCCTTACCCAGGATGAGCAGAACAAGATGATGTATACCTGGAAGCAGGCAACTAAAAACACAATGTTTGATGAGTGGCTTAATGAATGCTGGACAGGAACAATGAAATCTACTTCACCGAACAGCACATCAGAAACTCACACTTTTAAAGGTTTATGCAGTACATCTGGAGTTCTAATAAACTATTGATCATCATGTTTACTAGTTTATCAAGCACATTTGTTGTCGACTGTATTGTCTTTTCTCACCTTAGCTTTATTCATCCAGCAGAAGAGTTGGACCAAAGTGATCAGATGTTTAAGCCTGGTTGGAAAGATATCTTCCGCATGAATCAAAAAGAGCTTGAGTCTGAGATTAGAAAAGTTTATCGAGACTCAACCCTTGATCCTAGGAGAAAAGCATATCTTGTTCAAAATCTTATGACTAGGTTAGTCATGAATATGCTTTATTTGCCTCTGATATATAGATTTTTCAATTTCATGGAGGCAGTGTATTTTTCCTGCAAATAACATTATGTATATAGGCTGCTGTAATGCTTCACATGTATATGTTCAGAAATTACATTCACATACGACCCTTAGTCAATTTGGATGGAAAAAGATCAATATTCACACATGATCAAAATTGGCCATCATAGAGCAGTTACCAGCTTATCTTTTGTCTTCCTCTCCTTGTTTGATCTCTACATGGGCCTTCATGTAGTTGATTTGTTTGCTACTTGGACTAATATAGAAAAAAAAAATTTAATCTCAGATATATGAAATGGGGTGGTTAGAGGGGTGATTCAATGATGGCTCTATGGCTTGTTGGTGGTGATTGATCATGGTTGACTGGGAGGCTGCAGAAATAGTGGCTACTGTATTGGTTCTTTGTTTGGTTTGATTTTTGATATTTGTTTCATTTGCTAGATCTGTTTGAACGGTGCCATAGAAGGTACATTGGGATATCATGGATGATAAGCGTTGTCACTTGGTGGCTCTCTTTTAGCTAGAAAGAAGCTTGGAGTGGTGGTGGTGGCCATATCAGAGAGAGTGGTGCTGACAGAGGCATTGCATTCTTCCCTTTTTTTCCTTTATTATCATACAAGCTGGTCATTAGTTACCCTTTTTTATATGGGATTGAGAGACAGAAACAAGAGAAGTAGAGATGAATAGAGAGAGGGAAATGGACGGGAGAGAAAATTAAATATAAAGAATAAAAAATGCATTTTAGGTTTTATAGGCCTAAAGGTTCCTTTGGTGTCTCTGTACCATTTAATTTATAATGGCACATTGGAAATATTTCATAACTTCTTCACACAATGTTAGTCGTTACTGCACCTCAAACAAGAGGTTGTAAAATGTAACTCTCAGAAGTATTGTATAGAAGTGTTACTGCAGCTTATGGGCAGATGCTATTTGTAATTTTTCGTTTTAATTCTAAGGGATGTTTTATCTGTAAGTAAATCCTGAATATTTATTTATTGCCTTAGTCGCTGGATAGCTGCCCAGCAAAAGGTAACACAGGCAACAACAGGAGGAACTTCTGGCAGTGATGATGTTATGGGATGCTCACCATCATTTCGAGATGCAGAGAAACAAATATTTGGTTGCGAACACTACAAGAGAAACTGTAAACTCCGCACTGCTTGCTGTGGCAAGTTGTTTACCTGTAGATTTTGCCATGACAAAGTGAGTGATCACTCAATGGAGAGGTAATACTGGTCATTGCATATTACACTTAAAGTTTCTTTAATGAATTTCTAGATTGTATGATGTCTCTGTTCAATTACTACAGAAAAGCAACAGCAGAAATGATGTGCATGCAGTGCTTGAAGATTCAGGCAGTTGGGCCATTCTGCATGACACCAACGTGCAATGGACTTTCAATGGCAAAGTACTACTGTAGTATATGCAAGTTTTTTGATGATGAAAGGTAAATGAGTTATAATTGAAATCTTCTTATTTATCAGCCATGCAACTTAAATTTGATGGATAGAAGGTATAATCGTATATCTCTATCCTTTTATGTGGACTTGGATAGAAGTTACAACTTTGGCAATGCTTTTATTGTATTTTGCTTCTTATGTATTTTCTTAGTCAAACTTATCTAGGAATGTGTGACTAGATAGGAGTTGGTCTATAGTAAACTTAAGAAATTCAGATCTATAAATTATGACTGCTGATAAGCATCTTACTTAATATCATCAGCATACGTTCTGCCTCAGGAATGTGTATCATTGTCCATTTTGCAACTTATGCCGTGTTGGAAGGGGCCTTGGCATTGATTACTTTCATTGCATGACATGCAACTGCTGCCTTGGAATTAATTTAGTGAACCATAGGTGCTTGGAGAAAGGTTTAGAGACAGACTGCCCCATCTGCTGTGATTTTTTATTCACATCAAGTGCAACGGTCAGAGCTTTACCCTGTGGCCATTATATGCATTCGGCTTGTTTCCAGGTTTCTGTTTCCTTAACACTGTTGCTTCCAATCCATATTTCTCCCACTTGCTTTCTTAGGTTTTCTTGCCAACTTCCAATGGAACATTTTAGGAGAGGTTTTTGTGTTGTTTCTTACTACTAGTTTTCTCTGCAGACATACACTTGCAGCCACTATTCCTGTCCGATATGTAGCAAATCCATGGGAGATATGGCAGTAAGAATTATTATTATTATTTGTCTAATTGCTTCTTTTTAAGTGTATATGTGACATGCATTTTTTTGTGATAAAAAATGAATTATCATCAGTTACGCAATTTCCTTTTCCTTACTGTTCATCTATTCATCAAGGAGACATTACTGTAGTGAGTATGATGAAAAATAGGTGTTGAACAGCTTCTCCTCTGGTTAAGGAACATATCATCTAATATGAGAACAGAGGATTACAGGTGTAGCTTAAATAATAGTATGAAGGAGAGTTATTTGTCTTGGACCTGCATCGCCATGTCCTTTGGTGCTGAGAGCAAAAGGATTAAGAAGAACAGATTTCGTACAATTGGCTGACTATATGATCTATCTGCTCTTGGTTGATAATTTTCTTTTTGTACTGTATATGAATTCAATGATGTGAAAAACACTTTCAGGTTTACTTTGGCATGCTTGATGCATTGTTGGCCACCGAGAAGCTTCCTGAGGAGTACAGGGACCATTGTCAGGTATATTTGCCATTGTAGTTGTTCGATCTTTGCTCTACTGGTTTGGAGTTCTGTTTGGGGTCCAAAAAATTTACTTTTTCCCTAGGAAGTAGGCTATTTGCTTCTAAAATTCTGGAATCAGTTTGAATTATCCTCCGGTAAATCTAACAAAATAAGTAATAGATAAAAGAAATTGATGTTGGGCGAACTTCCCCCACCTCCACCCCTCTTAAATGTACTGGTAGAGTGTTGTAAGACAGATTGCCTGTGCAGAATATGTGGTCGACCTTATCTGATGACGGTGATATGATTATGCTTCAGTTTGAAGGGGCCTAATGTTCATATAATTACGCAGGATATACTGTGCAATGATTGCAATAGAAAGGGCACGTCGCGCTTCCACTGGTTATATCATAAGTGTGGATTTTGTGGATCTTATAACACCCGGGTGATCAAAAGTGAAACGGCCATTGCCGACTGCTCCTCCACAGCACCTCCTTGACAGGGGTATAGAATATATATATATATGTGTATATGTATGTATGTATGTATGTATGTATGTATGTATGTATGTCTGCATGCATATATGTTCATCTGTATATATGCTTTTGCATGGCCAAAGCAAGTAGAGTGGCCGAAATCAATCTTGTCATTAGGTGTTATGTGACATTCTCTAGCATTCTTCCAAGAGGGCTCTCGAAAGTTTCTCATCTTTCCTTTTGATCTGTTGGGCGTGAAAAGAATGACAAATGCAAGACAATACGTGTTTTAACTTTCTGCACCATGCGCATAGACTTAAAATAACGGCAATAAAGCTGGCAAATATAAAGACGTGTGCTTTTATATTACTCTGCCGCCACACTGCCGGAGCCTCTCCAACCCCACCATGTGCCTGCAAATCTCTATTTTCTTCAGAGAAAAAGGAAACCGCAATTCCATTTTTTGTTTTTTGGGCGGGAGCTCTCTTTCTTCCTTTCCTACAGCCGTGACTGACTTAATTAATGCCTGGTTTAGTAATGCCTCACGTGCGAAACGAGAACCGCGGCCTACTCGAGTGAAGCAGCTCTGATATTATAATAATAATAATTATTATTATTATTATTAGTATTATTATTATAGCTGAACGAAGCCTGATATTACTCCCAGTCCACTCTTCTGTCTTATTTAGCGTCTATGTTTCTAGACATTATGGGTAACTCTCTTTCGAAAGAAGAGAGAACTTTACATAATGTAATCCATAATGACTAGAGCCTTCCTCGAAGAGAACAAAAAGTCTAAAAGCGTACGTTTTTAAAATGATTCAATGGTTAAACTGGTCAAAGTAATTTCTGGAAATGGAAGCACTTTCCCGCGCGAGTCACTGTCGTCAAAATTTCTGGGCAGACGATGGATGTGGCGTGTAATTATCGAAAGCCCCGTCAAATCAATTTATTTAGGCTTTGAATTTGCGGGACTATTATGTGGTGGAAAGTCCTTGCTGGCCAGGGTAGTTGTTAAAGCTTGTCCAAACAATATTATCAAAATAATTCTCTCGTCTTTATCTGACCGCAAGAAACAACAGAATACCTAATTAAGCAGCCTCCATTTATCTATTCGTTCGGTTCCCGCTACAGATACAACCTATAACCGAGGCGTAAATAAAGCGTGAGTGTTTTATGCAGTTTGATTTATTATTTTTATTATTATTTTTCAAAATGTACGTACATATAACTAAATTATATGTGTCAGAATATATTAATTTTGTGCATACAGAATTTTTAGATAACTATATATATTTTTTATTTTATTTTATTTATTTTTTACATTTTACCTTATATATATATATATACACATTACAAGGGAAAAAAAAATAAAGAGACCCAGGGTCTCCGTCTGCGCCCGTCCCCCAACTTTTTTTTCTATTCAATAATAGACGAAATATTGTGGCCTTCGCACAAGACAAACAGGTCCTAATTAAGAGAATTGAAAGGAAATAAAAAATAAAAAATAAAAAACTGAAGGTGACAACCCATGAAAGACGGATACCTGTTAACAATATCTCCTCAGTTTCTGACATAAAGATACGGAAGAACCCGCAAGGTCTCTCTCCTTCCATCCCTCTCCCTGTCTTCCTGGCCTCGTTAGAATGGTTCTTTTGCTGGTACCCAATTAGCTTAGATTTATATACACGCACACCCAAAGAAGAGGAATTAGGAATCAGATAATTACCATGGTAATTGACAAAGGAAAAGCACGTAGAGTAAATCACTTTCTGTTCTTCCTTTCCTTTCCATTGCGAAAGAAGGATCCCAAACCCAAGAGACTAGCAGTGCCTTTTGAGATGAAAGGAGAGGGCACATTCAAAACAGGACTAATCCTAACACCGTTGCCGTGGGTTCCACCATAGTTCCTCTTTACTGGGGGCTTCTGGGGTACCGAATAAATATAAGGAGAGAATGAGGATGACGACTTTGCCATTGATTCTGAATGTTGCTTCTGTGGACTATGCTTCTGCGCATCCTTTAATGCTGTTCGCCTAGTATTTGGCACTGAACCCGTAGAATTGCTTCTTGAAATAAGCGGTAACGAGCATATTAAACTCCTTCTGATGTCGCAGTTGAGGCTAGTGCTTCTCTTGAACCCCCAGAAGGACTTGGATTGAGGCTTCTCCTTCACTATTTCAGAACTCACAGGCGCGATCTCCTTTGCGCCTTCTTTCTTTGAATTTTGATGATCGTTCGTGGGAGGAGGACAAGGAAGAGGAGGAAGTGAAACCTTCCTTGGTGCTGCATATCTATGCATTTGCTTATCGGAATCGGTGTTTCTTTCTTGAATCTGAAGCGGAAGGATCATACCGTCTGCAAAAAGCTCGTCTGCCATGGAAGGCTCACGATCTGAACTACTGCAAATGCTGAACTCAAAATCAGAACTGGAATCCAAGAGGGTCGCGTCCTTTCGGCATTCGGGGTGGATTGATGACTGGTCGTCCTCTTGGCCAAGATCATTGGAAAAGGATAACCGGGGGCTTGTTTCTGAGCACATATTAGAGATCGGAGTTTGGGATTAATTGTTGCATGCAAAACGAAGAAAATGGTGTCCAAGAACAGTCATAAAGAAAATTGAAGGCTTCAAAAAGTTTCGAGAATGAGTGGAAATGCGGTAGAAGAAAGGGTGGAAACAATATTCAAATACGATGTGCTGAGAAGAGCATATTTCAGGCTTGAATATTGACAAAAAGATAGTTTGGGCCAGCTACCTAGTCAAGAGGCAAAGTCACAGAGAATTGTGAGGATTTCAAAGAATTGAGAAGACAAAAGAATACTTGAGCCTTTTTGAATGTCTGAGAATCTGAGTTGATTCTCTTCGTAAAAATTTCAAGGATCAGACACAGAAGAATGATCTTCTCTAAAATGGAGCAGACTGCAGAGGTAAGTTGTCTGATGCAGCTTTAGACAAGTAAGGAACGGACGAAAGAAATAATAGACAGTAAAAGCAATAAATTAGATTTTTGTGGGATAATGGGGGCGATATAAGAGTAATTTTTGTGGGAGCATTTGGGCAAATTTCAAACAAGATAAGTGCATGGATCTAATGAATGCGGAATCGAGAAAGAGAGAGGCAGCAATTTCAAGTTTCCCGGCATAAAATATGCAACCCTTGTGTTTTAGTTTAATGATGGTAAGACAGTTTTTAAAATTAAAATTCTTGAATTCGAGTTAATTAACCAAAAATAAATTACAGTACTAAAAATTAACCTATCTTTGTAGACTAATATTTAGATCTTCTGATCAGAATAAAATAATTTCTTATAAATCTCGAAATTCTGATATGGATGATCATTATTTGATTGAATCAAGAAGATAGACTCAACATGTTGCTCAAAACTTAGTGTTCATCTCATAATCAACTGTACTTGTTTATTACGATTGTGTTTCTTACAAGCCATAAAACAGAAAACCAACTTTTAAATTATCTAATCTGCTCAAAATTAAAAAAAAAAAATATATATATATATATATATACATATTTATTTATTTATTTATTTATTTCACTTGGAGAGGAAAGAACTAAACAAAACGCAAAAATTTTTCTTGATAGTGCAAGAATAAGTCATAAAAGTCAAAAGGTAATGCGAATCTGAATTATCCGGAGTGACTTAAATTAATACAAGAGGAGCTGCGTACAACGGCAACCGTTTACTGGAGAGTTGGGGGGAAAGCAAAAATAATCTAGTTGTTTACTAGAAGCAATTAGTGTTGACACTCTTCACCGCAAAATTGACTTCTTTGCTGCCATCACAACCTCTGAAAACGCTATGTCTCCGTTTCTCCGTTCTTTGGTTATTCTTGATTTTTTTTTCTTTTCAGGTTAGGGCACAATTCTCCTGTGTCCTTCAAAGGGGGGGGGAATTGTTGGGTTTAGCAGTAATTCACCAATGGGTGACCAATTTTTTTAATAGACTTCACAATTCTTAGCTTGCTTGATATAGTCGTCTCAAAAGGTAACAAAACGTGGATAGTTTATTGCTCTCTTACCAGGAATTTGGTGGGAGACATCTTAGAGTTCCCATGTATTGAGGAGCTCCACACACTAGAAATTCTTAAAAATCTACCAGGCAAATAACAAGACAAGAACTGATGTACCCACTTTCACAAGCTGAGCTGAACTTGTTTGGTGGCCTATTCTATCTTTTGATTCCAATTTTGTACTAACTTGCACACGTAGCCCACAGATCTACTCACAACTAGTTCTTAGCTTTTTACCACTATTTTTGGCTTCATCCTCAAATAAAAACAAAAGGAGACTACCCTTCAACCACAAGTCCAATTTTGTCTCAAAACTTGGGTCGGTCATCCAAAATATTTCCTTTTCCAACCAAATGCGGACTCTAGCCAAATAAGACACATTGGTTTATTGCCTATGCCTAACACAGGGTCTTCGTGTATGCGAGCCTCCTCATCTTTGCATACATAAGCATTAATCGAAAGCTCCTCTGGGATGTTTCTTGAGCAACTCTCGTAAAGGTTATTCATTGGGAATGTAACTTGTTGGTCAGACATTAGAATTTTTTTTTATATATATAATTAAGAAATCAATTAGGCTATAAATTACAAGTGAGAGTAAATCGTCTCATTTTTATAAATTTTATATTTTTTATAATTAAAATTAAAAAAAATTAAAATAAATATTTAAGTATTTAACTATTTAGATATTCTAAGAATCGAGACATGGAGGTATGTGACGACTTACTTTTATGGATTAGTTCAATGGTTGAGTGATTGAAGTGCGCTCTACCCATTTCGATGGGTCAAAAAGGATTACCATAAGTGTGATAGCTCCCCTATGTAGTCATGTACGGAGGTACAGGCCGGAAAACAAGGATCCAGCTGGCTGCGATGAGGGAAGAACCAACATCAATTCTTGGTCAATAATTCTCTCCACTATTTAGACCCTTTGATGATTTAAAATACCATGTTTACATCAATTGAGTCTGACTCGTCATCCCATCGCGGTATGGATGAATTGTCCGAGAATGCTGATGTCTAATTATAGTTTCACTCCTACTACTTTCGTATGCTATCTGAATTGTGTGCTCTTGGGGGATAAAGAAACATAAAACTACAGCACAAGTGGATGCCACGTTATTACTTCTCGTCTAGTACAATATAAGAAATCCTTGGTTCAAATGCTTCTCGGATTCGTTTTAGCATTTTCTCTGTGCTGTATTGGTTTTTAATTTTATTAATGAGATTTAATTCAATTCATCCAAAAAAATAAAAAATAAAAAACAAAAAATTTGTTGGATCCAGTTGAAACTTTTGACAGCTCGTTTGCAAACTAGAACTCTTCTTTCCGGACATGCCATCCATCTTCTCACACCAAATTCGCAATAATTATTGAAGATATAATAATTCAGACATTAACCTACAGGTCTTTCAATGCCCTCGAAGCGACGGGAAAACAAGGATTGGCTCCTCTCTAAATTAATTAATACTTGATCTGATCATCTGGTTAATTGAACGTTGATTGCGATTCAGAAAGTTAGGATTCCGTTGTCATAAATTTTTTTAATTAGAAACGTCAACTTCATAGGTCTGTAAGATGATTCTCGTGCAATTTTCCGAGAAGTAATTGCATGATTTTTTTTTTTTAACAATAAATAATTGCATGATTGATCTTTGAAAGAGACATAAATATTTACAAGAAACTTTTTATTTTTTTAAAAAAATAAAATAAAAATAAAAGGCATGGTTTTAAGTTATGCATACGTGTTTTCAACACAAGTCAAAGTCCGTCTGAACCAGTATGCTACTAGGCACGCTCTTGCTATCGTTGCAGGGACGGGGTTGTTCCCTTTAAATAGAAAAATGTTGGGTCGCAATATAGAAAAAGAGAAATTTTATTTACACAAAAATTAAAAAAAAAAAAAAAAAGGAAGACTAGATACACGCAAAAATGAGAAAGGAAAAGTAGAATCCGCACAATCTTTATGCGTGCATGGAGCATTTTCTTTGTGCAAATAGTCCCTCCCTTAAAATTATTTATAAAAAAGAAAAGGGAGCAATCCTCACATCTCTGTGATCCCTTGATGTCAGGTGCATGCGCGATTTGATATAATATTACATGGCCAAGAGGCCATGCGGTGTAGTGTCTGCTTTTTGCTCTTTTAGGCTTTGAGCCTTCCATCTTAACGGACCCAAAAAAAGAAAGAAATTTTACCAAATTAATGCAAATTGTAGGGTATGGTAGTGTGCCCTAAAGCACAACGACGATTAATTAATCGACGTTTTCAAGTTCAGCAAACGCAACAACGGTTTACTTGGGTGTAAGGGAAAGAAGCAATCGACCGATTTGAAAGAACTTTTAAAGAAACCAGACCTGAGGTGGGGGGATGCAATGGCATGGTACGTAGGGTTCACCTTTGAGGTCGAACCAATAACCAATTTATTGGATTAATCCCTACCTGCGATAAGGCCATTGAAGCGGGTTTCGGTAGCTTTCCTAGTTAGCCCCCATTGATGAATGATGAAAAACGGCTTCACCATCACCATGAATGATCTAAGGAGATGCATTGATGTGGGGATGGTTATGATTCTATGCGTGGGTGGTGGTGAGCCTTCCCCCACTATTGGGGTAACGATGAGTCAGACTGATGCCTTCGGAAGTGGTAAATATAGGTGGGGAAAGAAAAAAGGCAGGTAAGCTTGGCCCTGCTGAGAGACATGTTCGTATTTTCCAAATCTCTTGCAAAACAGCCAAGACGGCTTTCACAGGCCTGGTATGGCTAGATCAAAAGATGCACGAAATTAAACAGGAAGAGCAATCGCATTCCGAAGGCCTGCAACCACCCAAAAAGTTGACATCTCCATTGAGATTCTGTTGAGATCGTTACCTAACCTTCGCTTTTCTGCTTTCGTACTTGAGATTGCGTTCACCTCACTCATATCCATTCATGATTTTTACCCATCCTTTAGCTGCTTTCGTCTTCTCAAGTGCATTTCGATGCGAGCATGCCAATGCCCATGCGATGTTCTATACGTCACTCGGGAGGTATCAATTTGGGATTTCTGTTTTTTTTTTTTTTTGTCAAAACACATCCATCAGAGAGTTCGTGAGTTCCAGCGATGGACAGGTTAGTAGACAATAGGCATACGGGCACCATATGTGTTTCCCTCCATTTAATCTTTTTGTATAAGAACGGTGCGCGATGTTGCATTTTCAGGACCAACTGTAAGATCAACACAAAAAAAATTGCGGCAGTGTATAAACAATTTCATTGGCCTAATGAAATGCATTCATATGGCACAAATTGAGGTTATCGCAGATCAATGACATCAAATTTTAGGTTGGGATTCATATACACATCTGTACAGGCTTTGTAAATGGGTCCACCATCTGGAGGCTGACTATGGGGATGAAATCCACGCTGTTGGCAGTTTCTTATAACTGACATGCCTCCTGGGGTTGTCAACCGAAAAATCCCGTGTGTTCTGCCCATGGGAGAAAGGGAAACTTGATCGAATCTCGAATATATGAACAAAATTTGAAATTTACAATGAGAAATATATTTACTTTGTAGTATCTCTGGGTGCCATGACAATTGCAACAGCTTCTGGCAACATAATCTAACCAAAAAACGAGCAGCACATGTGAAAAACAAAGTGCATAATCAAGCCATGGAAGTAAAGATAATCAGTCTGGAAAAGTCATTTTTGTGTACATTCTGCCAAGCAGAACCGACCAGTGGGGTTTGTCCAACAAGACTAGAAATGGGGAGGGGGTGGCAACTCGCACGTACACATTTTTGCAGCATAGATTTCAACGCGAGGTTCATGTCAGATATGCAACATAAAAGCCAATGGGTAAAAAACCTAGTTAACTTGAAAAGTGGGTTAAATTCCATGATCTCAAAGTTTGTATCAGTTTCATCTTTCTCTAATTCTGAATTATCCAAGTTGTATTATCGAATAGCAAAATATTAAAACTGAAAAATTGCCAAGACATTTCTTTCTAAGGCTTCCAAAATAATGCAGAATACGATGAAAGCCATAAATTCATAATAGGTTCTTTGGCATATGCAGAACATGGCGTCATTCACATATATGTGCAGCAACAGCACATCCAATTGCCAATATCTACTCCTAAATCAACTGCTTCCAAATCATATTACCAAGAACATGAGTTCCATTTACAACACGAATTCCTCATTGGCATAAAGTTTTGAACTAGGAGGAAAAAACCTCACCTGATATGAGTAATGAGTGTGAAGATCAATTGATGACATGAAACAAGACTGTGTAGGATGCGTCTGAGTTGCACCATTTGAGAAAATGGACAGGATTAGGAAAAAGTCAATGAAGGAAACAAAATTATATCAAAGAAATATGAAGCTTAAAAATATTCCAACTTTAGAACATTGGAAATTGCATGCAATTAATGAATTTAACTGTCAATTACATGAACATAAGTCCTCAAAAGATATTACCCAGATCCCAGGATTTACCAGAAGTCTAAAGGCTTTGGATATTAGGCCAAAGAAGAGCAACACAGTGATGATAAAGATTGACAGAGAATGAGCTCGTCTGTATTGCAGTAAGAGAGGGTTGTACACTTTGGTCTCAGGGGCCTCTTGGGCTTTTCCTTAAAAATGCCCCACAAGGAGGAATTTCACCCTCACCTGAACGGTCCCAAATTTGCACCAACTCATTGGCGTGGTGCTGATTTTCCAAAATTTTTACTACATTTGGGTCTCAAATAAACAATGTAATGTATCAAACAAAGAGATCGATGATAATCAAACACAAAATCATTTTCATTGGAAAATGCAACATGGACCCAACTGTAAAGTATTTCTCATCATTAAATTTGATCACTGTTTGGGACAGCACCTTCCTTGATCTGTTAATAAATACTTTAACAAATCACGATTTTGTAAAGAAATAATGACTGCCCTGATTGTGTTAATACAAGTAAAAAGATCAAGGACCTGCAAGCATTCTTGCCTACCAAGTATCACCATCAAAACCCTAGATCCCGTTATCCCTTTACCTCTCTATAATCCTTTACCCAATGATGCTGTAACAATCCCTAATAAGCTGATTTCAAGGGGAAACAAGTAAAGTAGACAAAGGTGAGAATCATGCTTCGATGCCAAAACACAAACCTATCATTCAGGAAGCTCAGCCAAGGAAAACAGAAGCTACAAAAGAATGGATGATAGATACACTAGCAATACCAAAGCAGTGAAATTCTGTTGACGGTGGTCATCACGTGTGTAATGAAGATCAACAGAATTATTAACATTTGACAGTGTAATGAATAATTAAACAATGTCAACAATTAAAAAGGGTGTGTGTGTGAGAGAGAGAGAGAGAGAGAGAGAGAGAGAGAGGGCACTCACATGAATCCACCCAAGGGGAAAAAGAGATCTCTTATCCTGCACTTCAAATATCTCCTCTTCATTTGTTGTCTGACACTAATGACAGGGCACAAGCCATGGTCAAACATGTGCACACAAATACACAGCTACATGAGACGCAGACACTTACACACGGTAAACAAAAAATGACACGAATAGCTCTACTCAAAGCATAATGAAGCTTCCATACCGAATCTGATGTCGATTGTTGCTTTGGGATAATGAGAGCTGTGACATAGAACTTTCTATTTTTCTGCAGAGCAACAATGTGGAACAATCAGTGTTACACTCAACACCACAATAGTAATCTTTAGGCTGTCAGAACTTACAAGTGAACCAGCAAGGACACCACAAGTTTCTAAATTCTTGTCTGTATTTGATTTAGCAAGCTTCATGAAATTGTTCATCATTGTGGTTGACTGCAAATAGAAGCCACAGTTAGCAGAACATTAAGCATGCTTGCTCAATCCTGATGTCCTTTGGAATAATGCAGCACCAAAACATTTCAAGAGAATGGACATGTTCACATTCATGGGAATATTGAAAGTGGGGAAATATGGGACATCCATGAACAGAATTGAAAAACTAACTAGAGCAAGGCTAGTTGAGCTTGAAACTTTGCATCCTCACAAAGATTTCTTATGAAAAGCTACATCAAAAAGATGTTAGCCACAGTGAACATAAGTTCAGAGTTGTTGAGAAGCATACAAGGTGCAACTGTAAGGGAGATTCTGTACGGACAAGATCATCAGGCGATGATATGATCATTTTTTGTTCTGCCTTCATTAGTTGGGGGGAAGTTGCAGGGAGCAAATCTTGTACTTCTGCAAGCACAGCAGGAGGTGAAGGTTGCCTGGTGAGATCTGTGGGAGCAAGGGTTTCTATTGTTTCAAAGGAAATCATGGCACCAGGTTCCTCAGCACGATTTGTCTGACTATCATCATTCAGAGGAATTGACTTTAGACTTGATCTTTCAGGTTCTAAATCACCACATTCGGACTTTACAGTATGTATATCTCCTATGGACTGCTGTGGGCCATCACTTTCAGCACCGGCAGGTTCTTTTCTCACTGCAAATCCATTTTCCAGAGACTGTTGTACACTGTTTTCACAAAAAGGAAATAAAATAATGTCTAAGTGTACAGAGCTTCTTTCAATGAACAACTACTAATACATGAAGCTTCTATCAAGTCAAGTTACGCATTAAGAAATAAGTCTATCACAGAACTACCCAGAAGGACATATAATATGTAATTTCAAAATCTAAGTAGAGTCTAACCTCGGGATTTCAACAGGAGTCAGATCTATGGTGCTTGGATATTGGACCTACATTTATAAGAAGTTCACACTAGATAAATCAGTCTGAGTCTCTATGAATGAATAAAAGACAGGAGGAAACAGAAAACTCCATACCCCTTTATCAATCCTAGGTGGCTGCCAGTGCCCATAAAGCCCATTTGGACCCAAGATAGAATGTCTAGAGAGTGTCTCTTCATTTGGGCGTGGGAAGTTTAAAGATCTATATGAAGCAAGTAAACAAGTAAAGAAAATTAAGGACAGCTAAGCTCAAAATGAATTCACGTCCTCATTTCATTGCATTAGAATTCGTAAAAAATCTGATATATTGAAAAGCACCGCAAACAGAATGAGTAAAATACATTCAACTAAAAATCTATAAGTTTATTCCATCGCCTTTATTTAAACTTCATTGTCTCGATTGGCATTTTCATGCTCATAACATCCAATGATTAGGATTCCTGCCAAGCTCATCTATAAATGTAATTTTTGGTTAAGCCCAAAAATTAATAAGATAAACTTCCCAGTATAAAGAATTGAATTCTGATGATTAAGGTTTTTCTTTTTTTTTCGGTTGGGGGGAGAGAGTTTAGGAAAGGATGTGAACTGGCTAGCAAGTATTTATTAAAATACTACTTACATTCTGCAGAATTGTTCACCCAAAGGCCTAGCATGAGAAAATTGCAAAGGTTGTGAAACTTGATACATAGGTTGTTGTGCAGCTGGTCTCATTGCCTGTCAGACATAGTATAGAATAACATGGAGAACTCATAACTAGTGACAAAAGGTTGATAACAATATTTCACTCTCATAACCAGTAGCATAAATCACCAACTTTACCTTTGTCACATCATAGCTGACAGATGGTTTTTTTTTACCAGAAGGCCACTCTAATGAACCATTTGGATGATTATAACCCAATCCATCAATCTGATGTGTATGTTTTCTATTTAACTCATTGATCTTATGTTGCACTGCCGGTTTCAACTCCTCTAGCTCGCTCAATGCACTCAATAATCTCTGCAAAAAGAATCTAAGATCAATAGACGCCAAACTGTGAATCAACAGAGCCAGTATGGAAAAGAATGGAAGATGACTTTACCTTTTTCAAATATAAACTTTTGCTTGGCATGTATGTTTTATAATCTCGGTGGCATGGTATTGTTTCTGACACCAAACTGAAGCAAAAGTAAAACAGTTTCAGCAATGTATTTTGGCATAAATTTAGGGGAAAATATTGCGAGAGGGGCTTCCTATAAAACATTATGTAACATTACACATTTTTCGTGCAGTACTGAAACCATTCGGCACTAATTTGCAGGCAGATGTGCCTTCATTACCCCATTAAGTTACAAGAAAGAGATTAGGATCAACAGCTCTTAAGCTTACCTTGAAAACCTTAAAAGCATGATGTAGAGATCTATGATATTCTTCTCTTCTCGAAATATGTTGGCCTGAATGGCCAAAGAAGTATTAGCAATCACCATTCATATTTTCTTAGAACAAAAGAGAACTTTGCAAAGGAGCAACAAGGATAAAGGCACCAAGTAAACATAGTCCACAGAATCACATCACCCTTTTAATGGAACTTCAAGAGATTTACCTCAGTTTTTTCCATGAAAAACAGCAATATCAATTGCAAAAGCCTCATACCAAAGATGCAAAGAAATTAAAACATGGCATATATCATTTTTCAATGGAAACAAATTGCTCTCTTAATATCAACTTGTAAAACATGTCTCTTTTTAATGCGCAAGGAAACAGTAAAAGCTATATCAAATACATAACTCATGCGACAAAGATTCATGAGCCCAGCATTAAAGTGCTACAAAGGACAGGATTTGCAATACATGCAAGTCCAAAATATAAAAAATAAAAACAAAACACCATTTAGCCATAACAATAAAGACATTATAATCTGGAAAAAGAAATTGAAAAATGCACCTCCAATTTCATGCCAACCACTAATAATTCAACATTGAAATGAATAAAAAATTTAGGGTACTGTGTCCTTTAGATGGTCCCTAAGGACCAAGCAAGTTTAAACATATAATCAAAATAGAGCAGAAAATCCCAGACAGTGGTGAGAAAAACCATAAATTCTGGGAAGAAAATATCCATCTGAATCATTCTAGTGCATGCAATCCCAATTATTACTGCACCAAAGTAGGAAGCAGTGCATATCTTCATGCCCCATAGTATAATCTTTTTCCTTAGTAACTTAAGGCGGTAGAATATTTCATTATCCACTAAATGAATAAAATTTAATACCTGAGGACCCCAACTAATACCAGAAATGGTATTGTTACTCATCCCAAATGTCTGAATCAAGTTACTGTGATGATTAGTGCATAGAGACATCCCCACTAAGACATATGTAATAGGTCATGATTATCAAAACAAGCTTCACCTTCAAGGCTGGCCCAATAGACTGCCAACTGATAAAAAATTATTCAATGGCTCCACAAAGTATAGAAGGATCCAGTATCTAAGCCAACCTAACTCAAAAGGTTGAGATTTTTTCTGATCCCTTCGTTTTTTTAGTTCAATTTTCATTTGGATAAAAAAAAGAAAAGAAAAGAAAAATTAGTCAATTGATGATTGAAAATTAAACTGCTAAGAAAAGCCATGCAAAAGCATACAATCATTTAAAAATTTACCTAGTTGTGGGATCAAAAACAACTAGACAATTGTCTTCGAGACTTATTTATACATAACCATAAAACTATATCGAAACTGACGACTACCGTCTTTCACTCATTCATTGGTTGACAGCACCATATTTCACATATCTTATTTTTGTGTGCCTACGTTCTTACTCAGAATCAGTCCGTGTCCCTCAAAGTTACACATTATACTGCAATTGTGAAAAAACATGAGATAACCACATGCATTGCTTAAGAAATGGACCAACCACAGGCATGCACCTCCACTACCAATTCACCACCAAGCTAAACCAAACAGTTCTAATTTCTTAACACAAAAACTAATGCATCACATCTAAACATTTTTAGGAAACATTTCAGCCAGCTACAAATTATCAGTGAGATTGCAATTGCAAGAGAAAGCGCGTGCCAGATATATCAACGATCACAGCAAAATCAAAAAAATTACTCGCTGCAATACACGCAAACCCTAAGACACACATTGAGAACTTACAACTACTGAGTTTAATAATAAATAAATGATTAATTAATTAATTAATTAATTGGAGTATAAACCTGTTTGAGGATATTATCGGCGATCCGAAAATAGTAGCTGAGGGAAATCCGATTATCTACATCGAGTCTTTGAGCACTCGCGGCGATGTTGATTCTGTTGGAGGGAGAAGAAGGAGTGGATGGAGAGGAATAAGACTTCCTCATTCTCTACTTCAATTGCTCTTTTCCTTTCGTTATTCGTTTATTTTCTCGGCGGCCGAACAGAAGTTTTCCCTCCCCTCGGATCGGCGGGTACGCGTTGGAGAAGGAAACTCTGGGAGGACGGCCGTCAATAGCTGTTGGGCTAAACGAACAGTAGAGAGAGATGGGAAGTTGGAAAGAAAAAGGATAAATCTGTCAATACACCTGCCACCTAAAAGAGGGTCTTTTTGGTGGGTAATGTTAACCCGGCCGGTTCACCGGTTCCGGTCCAACCGGCATCGGTCGTTGAATCTGATTGCTTCGTTTAGCCATCGAGCTGCCCAGTCCAATTAAGTTTTCCGTTGACTAGATTCTGGCATCTGGCCTGTTTGACCCTTATTTATTTATAATTTTATATTATACAATAGATAAGATTTATATAAATAAAAATTAATTAAAAATTATATAATATAATATTACTAAAAAATTATACTTAGAAAAATAAATAAATATAAAAAATACAGATTAATTTATTATAAAATGAGTTAAATTTTAAATTTAAGATTAATTTGATATAATTATTAGAAAGATTTTATTTTTATTTGTACCTCCATAATTTACACTTACATTATGGTACTCTTTTAATAAATAAACTCTTATCCAATTGGGCTTGCAAATTCTTTACAAATATTTAATTTTAATTCAATGGTTATAAGCATACAATCGACCAATATTCATAAAAACTTTATGTGAATAATTAATTTTAATTTGATGTGTACGGGAGTATGATACTGTTAATAATTTAAAATACTTATTAAAATATATAGTAAATTACGGATAATTATAAATAAGTACGTTCAAAATTGAAAAACAAAAAATCTCTTTGAATAATGACGCACAACGTTGGTTTGTTTTTGGTCAAAGTCTCAGGGTTTTCTTTCCCGTACGCGGCGGAAAAGTCCAATTGGCAAATGAATGACGCAACTTAAAAAGTCAGCCGCGAGCTGCCACGTTTACGTGTATACAAAACCATCCAAACTTCGAAACGACTTCTGTGTGGCTTTTCTCTCTACAAGTCTTCGCCGTACGGCCCGGCAAGCGTCTGCGCGTGATTTTGTAGACGACTTCGTCCTCCTCTCCAAGGCCTTGGTAGACTGGTAACATCCCCCACGATGCAGCATTGATGGGCATTTTCTCGCGCTTCTGCAGCTGCCTCGGGAAGAAACCCAAGTCCGGCACAGCCGCTGACGGTGGCGATGGCGATGCCACCGAGACTAATGACTTCTTCTTCGAACTCCGCATGCTCGAAATCGCCACCAATTTCTTCTCCGACTTGAATCAGCTCGGTCACGGCGGCTTCGGCCCCGTTTTCAAGGTGGGTAATTTCCCTATATTCTCTCCAGCTTTGTCCAAAGAAATTTGTTTATTATTATTATTATTATTATTATATTCCCTTTTTGCTTTAAAGTATACACCTTTGGTGTCCAAGTCCCGTTATTAGGACGACCCCTATGATTGTTTTAATCTTAGGCTACTTGGTCTGTGAGCTGCATGACACAGACCCATGAATCCGTTTCCAAATCGGTTTGGGCTTCGGATTGGAAATGGAATCATGCCTTGTATGTTTACGCGTTTTATTAGTGTGAAATGGTTGCTGAATAGCAGCTTGTAAAACATTACAGGGGTTGATGCCTAATGGTCAAGAAGTTGCTGTGAAGAAGCTTTCGTTAACTTCAAGACAGGGAACCAAGGAATTTACCAATGAGGTGAAATTGTTACTCAGAATTCAGCACAAGAACCTGGTCACCTTGTTGGGTTGCTGTGCAGAAGGACCTGAAAAGATGCTTGTCTATGAGTACCTGCCTAACAAAAGCCTTGATTACTTTCTGTTTGGTAAATAAAGCCTCCCTTTGCTAGCCAGGTTTGTTAAATAGCTAATTGAACTTACTTTTGTGGAAGTTCTAACAATTGAGTTGAATTCAGAAGAAGATAAGAAGAAGTCCTCGCCTCTAGATTGGACTATGAGATTCCGAATAGTTACAGGTGTGGCAAGGGGCCTTCAGTACCTGCATGAAGAAGCCCCTACAAGGATTATTCATAGAGACATCAAAGCCAGCAATATTTTGCTGGATGAACATTTGAATCCAAAAATATCAGATTTTGGCTTGGCAAGGCTCTTTCCTGGAGATGACACCCACATGAATACATTCAAGATTTCCGGTACTCAGTGAGTATTTACTTTGCTCATTCTTTATTACTTCATAAAATTTCTTGGCTATGTATTTGTTTGGAGTAATTTCCCTATTGGTGTGTTCTCGATTATCTTAAAATAAGAGTGTGACTCCTTTGTTGGGTACAGTGGTTACATGGCCCCAGAATATGCAATGCATGGATATTTGTCCGTGAAGACTGATGTTTTCAGCTATGGGATTTTGGTGTTAGAAATTGTAAGTGGGAGGAAGAATCATGATGTAAGACTTGGTGGAGAGAAGGCAGACTTATTGAGCTATGTGAGTTGATTTTTATCTAGAGCGCATGTTCAGTTGTTTGCATGAAATTACGTCATAATGTGCATCCTCGATCTTTTTGGCAATTGACATATATCACGTCTGTACACTTTTGAGTTGTATGCCATAACTAGAAAAAATTATGAAGTGTTTCTGTTATGCAGCAACTGGAACGCACTAATGTACCGTTCAATGCAAATTTCTTGGCAGAAACTAAGATGTTGTGGATGCTAACTAACATGAGTAATTGATGATACCTATGAAGCCAGACTCCAGATTAGCTGACATGTGTAGTTTGCCTTGCCAAGGCCACTAATTTGTCATGATTCACGTGGACTTAGGTGCTTGAAGAGAAAATATAGAGACACACGAATCCTTTTGATTGTGTCCTTATAATAATTGCTAGAGCCACAATGGCAGGTGGAATGCCTTAATCTGCTGCATTCTGGTAATGAAAAATCATAAACTATGAACTGGAAAAGAGGAGGGGCTGCAGGGATTAACTATTGCTAGTAGAAAGCACAGATATAGGATCAGACGTATAACAGCATTATTGACACCTGATATTTTAAAAGTCCTATCTGGAAGTTAAAGGTTACCTTGCAGTTGAAGCACTGGATTTCGGAATTTCTTAATTTGCTTCTATCTCTTGGATGTAGACATGGATGCTCTATCAAGGAGGAAAGGCAATGGACATAGTTGATCGGAGTCTTGCCAAGTGCAATCAGGATGAGGCAGCTATGTGTGTTCAACTAGGCCTGTTATGCTGTCAACAAAACATTACGGATAGACCTGATATGAACTCAGTTCATCTCATGCTTTCAAGCGACTCTTTCACTCTGCCAAGGCCAGGTAAACCAGGAATTCAAGGCCGGAGAGGGCATTGGACGACAACAACTACTGCACTCACCAACACCACTAATACCACTAGTACAAACAATGGTGCCCTCAAGGTTTCCGCCGGCAGTAGTTTTGTTGAGGAATATTCCAGAAACTCTATATCTGTTTCTTCTATTGAAGAAGGTAGATGAAACTTCTTATGATAAGCTCTGCCAAATTTACTCGAAGCATAATTATTTAGTTTATTGTTTACATAATGTATATTATTTTCTTTTGTTTGTCTTGGAAATTTATATTCCTTGTTGGGGAGCTTATTTCTTTACGATTTCCAACCTATGATTGAAAAACTCGGGACCCCAAAAAAAACAAAAAACAAAAAAAGAGAAAGAAAGAAAGAAAGATTGGGAGACTCCATAATCGTAACTCAAACTATTGCAAGAAATTATTGCGTTATATTCGGTACCATAATGAAATGTATATGAATAGGGATTAGAGGTGAAATGTATTACTTGAATCAGAACTGAAGTAATTTTCAAAGAAATGAAGCACCGAGAACAAGTCAGATGTCCCCTTGCCTAAAGTATCTTGCGTATTCAATAGTTCGTCTGTTACATTTGTTTCCGACTAAATAAACTGAATTATTAGAAAACAGAAAAACAAAGATCCTTTTCAAATTGAAAGTGATAAAAGTTATAAGGATATTTTAATTATTAATTATATATTTTTGTCTTTCAATATATTGTAATTAACAATAAAATTATTAATACATTTTTATTAATAATTATACTGTAAAGTAAAATTGCATGTAAGAAACATCAATTCGACCACCTCCGTTCAAAGAATCTCGGAAGAAAGAAAATTATTTAACTGGAGGGTATTCCAACCGTATCGACAAGCCCGCAACAGTCAATTACGTCATACAATCAAATAATCTAACGTCGACTGAGTCGAGCACGTCGTGTGCACCCATATCATTTATCGTAATTGAAATCCATCTTTTTCTTTCTTTTATTATTATTTTTTTTCTAATAAATGATATTTAGTTAATCGTAACATCTACTAACATCCTGTTCGCAGAGACTCCAAAAACTGATACATTTTGGAACATATTGAGGTTGCCAGAACTTGAAACCTTGTTAAGTGTCCAACCCCCTCAATACATGGAGGCATGTATGTTAGTTCAAAGGACGTTAATTTTCTATAACCTATTGATTATATTGTAGTCAATAATTTTTTTTTATTGCTTGTATTTCACTTGTAACTATATGGTTTTTAAGATATAAAACAGTTTAAAACTTGTTCATTTCTTGATGTCCATTACAACATTTTAATCTTGGACCATAAATCAAAATCGATTTAGGGAGAATTGGCAGACAAAGTCTATTACATCTTCTTTATAGTCGAAAGTTTTCGACTAAACAGGCCTTTACTCTTACGGGGGCCACTCCTGGGCCCCACCTAAGAATAGAAAAATATACCTTTTTTGCTCGTTACTCTTCAGCCCCACATGAGAATAGAAAAATAAATTTCTTGAAAATATAGTTCGTTTTTTAACCCTAACCCCTAATTACAGGGGATGTTATTGGAATTGGCACAAAAGAATATAAAACTGGGACTTGAATTTGAGGTTGATGGACTACTTTACACAACTTACTCGAGAGTTCAGCAACTACCATCTTACCTTCTAAGGATATGCTTTGATAATGTTCAAAAACGAGAGCTGTGAAGCAAATAGAATTTAGTTTTGAGTAGCAGTGATGTTCCATCTCATTGTCGCCATCACCCTTATTATTGCTTTCTACAATAGAAGACCTAAAGCAATTGCTTGACTTTAGGGTTACGGATTCCTTGTTAAACATTATTGCACTGAATAGTTGCCTTCCATTTGTTAGGTCTTTCTAGGATCTGATAATCACATTTCAAGATTCAACTGAAGAACGGAAAAACTCTTTGTCTGTTATCGCCAGTGGAAGCATTGCTAATCATTAGAATATTCCACATTCCAATATCCATATTCGATTAAGGCAAGTTAGTGAGTGCACTCCAGAATACCTCAAAATGGTATGCGCCCCAAATCAAAACCAACTGTGCAACAGACATTGGACCTTTCTTATGAAATCATTCCAAAAGCAACTACTCAGAGCTCGGATCCGAGGGGCTGGTGCAGCTAATAGACAAATGGATGCTCGCTAATATTAATGTTACATGTGCAGTGCAGATCCAGAAGACACTCAGTAAAGAATATTTTCTACCCAGAAAATCCCATTCCAATTTTTTTCCTGATCCTCATTCCAGAGATAGTTATTATAACGCTGGTCCAAAGCAAAACCAGTCAGGTTAATGTGCCAACCCCACAAAAAGAAGAAAAAAAAAAGAAGCAAAAGTTGGTCGACTGATCCTACAAGAGGCATCATACCGGAAATGCTGGGATTAGAACTCAAAGTTGCTTAATCAAATCACATAGATGCACAATATCAGAGCAGATAAGATGACAATTCAGCATTGATAACACTCATACCACAGAAATGAAAATCACATGAAATGGCAAATATGAGATCCATCATAATACACAAACATTTCTCGCTTTCTAAACCAACTCACCAATGTCAAAATTTAAATGGAGCACTTCAAGAATTACTTGGACAGAACACATTTTAAAAGGTGCCATGGTACCTTGGCCCTATGCCTCAGTTACAGGATACTCAAAGACAACATCTTTCCCAGCAAGCTTCCTGTAAACCGCAGAAAAAGTCTCCAACTTGTATTCTGTGTTGTTTCGCTCCTTTGGGTCTAAAAAAACCTGAAAACAGAACAAATGGTTGCCATTATTATGAATAGATCAGACAACTTAAAAAATAATCCTGCCGATGCTCAGCATGATGGTGTGTCATTATTAATTTGTCAATCATTACACAAATGTTTGGGAACAATTAGCCCAGTTTGAACATCATTGATAAACTTCCACCACAGCACCTTGTTTATAGCTCTTATATCTTTGACTAAATCAGTCATGTAGGTGATATGTTGTTACCTTCATTATCTTGGATCCATCAATTCTATATCTGATGCGCTTCCCCACAATCTCTGCAGGCAAAACAATATCCTCCAGCATTGCCTCATGAGCAGAAGTGAGGGTGCGGCTTCGAGGCCGTTGAGCAGCAGAACCTTTCTTTGGAGGCCTCAATATCCTCCGGGTAGCAATCAAGACTACATCCTAAAACAAAATCTCAGAGAAGGTTAAACACAACAATGCCAACACCTCAAAGCCTTAATAACATTTAAGGTGGATTAATAAAACTTATTCCAACAAAACAAACTTTAAAATCCATTATCATCACTATGCTCAGGGCCGACTGAAATTATGACAGTTGCACTAAAACAACATTAATTTTTTTTGGTAGCAGGTAGCAGTATACAAGTCTCTGTGACTTGTTAGCATTCAAATTTCTGATTTATCAGTTTATTCAATAATGGGACTTTCTTTTCATTAGAGATAATGATTCAGTACATCACAGATAGCATGGAAAAAATGAGAAGGGTTAGTTGAGGTCCCAAAAAATTAAAATAACCATCAAGGTCATTTGAAAGACAAACACTGTCTGGACATCAACCAAGAAAAACGTATACATGTCTGCATGATTGTATTGCTTTATGTGAGTTTCTAAGAATGATAAAAATTTACCAATCCCTCATAATAGTGATAAATAACAGAGTACCAAAACCCAATAGTATAGTTATCAGTTACCTTCCCACTAAATTTCTTTTCAAGCTCTCTCACGAGCCTAACATGAATCTTTCGGTAAGCTTTCCTCAATCTGTAAGGAACATGAATAACAACAGCCTTTCGGTTTCCCGAAACATCTACTTGACTGCAAGATAGATAGAACCAAACAAAATGAGTAAGTGCGAAAACCAAATGCAATTTAAAGCGCACGCTTTTTTGGTAAAGCATCCTCACACTGCTGAATTTATGTAGAGATCCTTCAGTTCACTTTTCAGCTCCTGGTTCGTATTTTCCAAATCAAACAGTGCCTAAAACAAAGATGTAAACGCTCCACATCATCATCAAAAATGCAACTCACACCTTATACAGTTAGCACCACAAACATGGAAACACAGTTAAAAACCTGTGCCACAGACTCCTCAAATTCAGTTGGTTCCGCATCCTTATCTTTGCTTATTTTCTGCCTAGTGGTAAACATCTTCGCCGATCTGGATTCACAAACCAGCGAATGAAATACAAGAAAAAATGACCTTTTCTTTTCTTTTCTTTCCTTTTTCTTTTCTATTTTCTCCCGTTTTCCCGGGCGCCAAACGGATAGCAATGTTGTGATTGGGAAGAAAGGAAAGGACCATTACCTGAGAGCTAAGCCAAGATCGAAGATAGCAGAGCGAGCGAGAGAGCCACTGAGGCTTCTTTCTAGTTACACAAATTACAGACCAAAGCAGAAACCCTAGGGTTTGCAGAATTAGCCCCTTTTTTATATAACTAATCAAGGATCACGATTGCTTCGTTTTTACACGTGGACGGTACGTTGGCGTCTCAGAAGCGTAAATCTGTTTCGTTGGTTTAGCGTATCCGATGGTTCTGATGGTAAGTCTCTCAAACTCAAATAGTCAGTAAAAAAAATAAATCGGGCTAGCCCACGGCCCATCAGCCATTTGGTCCTTTTCTGTTCTTTTGGCAATCTCTCTTTTTATAACGGATGAAGAAGTCTGAAAAAAAGCCCAAATCCTTTTTAATTTTTCACTCTCGAGTTAACTAACCGTCTGTTCGTTACCGCTATTAATTTTTCATTATTATTTTTTTATATTCATTATTCTTATTTTATTATCTATTATCAATTTAATGTTATTTAGTATATATTTTTATTTTTTATTACTAATAATTATTTTATTGTTTTTATAAAAATATAAATTTTATTAATAATAAATTATATATTTTACGTTATATTTCAAAATAAAAATAAAAAATATATATTAATAAAAAAATTTATAATTTTAAGTAATAATATATTTTTATTTTTTAAATTCCCAAGATGGCATATAAAGAAATTAAAAATCTTATTTTTAATACCCTAAACTATCTTTTAATCACATTATTACATTGTATCATAATAAATACATATAATTGAGTAATTTCTTTTTATCTTGAGATTTTTATTTTTATATATAATTAGACAAGTGATTGTGTTTTTTAAGAGTTAAAAAAATAAAAAATAAAAAAAATGAAATGAATGACAATGTGATTTATTCACGACAACATATATTATAACAATAATAAATTAATAATATAAATATTTAAATATAAAAACAAATAAAATCAAATAAATTTATTATATATATATAATATATATATACAGACATATAAAAATATATAAAAATTTAGTTACACTATTATTAATCTCATTATAATCCTAAATTCTTAGAGATTTATTTTTTAAAAATCAAATAAAATAGGAGAAAGCAACAAGTGTTTAAAAGACAAAGAAATAACAAAACGCTTAAAGGTTTTTAAACAATAAGTTGAATTTAGCGTAGTAATATAAGTAAAATTTTTAATTTGGTATTATGTAAAAAAGAAGTTAAGTAATAAAGATAAATTATAGAAAAATAAAAGAAAATAAATATTTAATTACACTTATAGATCTTTTTTTTTTTTTTTACTTTTACACTATAATGAGAAATATAAAAATGTTATTTTTTTTGTTTGTTGTTAAAAAAATTAAGTATTTATGTGTTTTAATTAAATAATAAAAGTTGAATAGTATTTTTTAATTAAAAAACAGAAATTAAAAATTTCAATTAAATTGAGGCAACTCTTAGTTTGATAATAAAAAAATATTTAATGGGTAATAATCTAATTTGAGATTTAGAATCTCTATCTTTACCAACCTCTCACACACATTTTCCTATCTTCGATTTTGCCTTCACTTCCTTTAACGTCCACTCTCTCTCTGCCTCTAAACATCCCTGTGGTTTTGGTTGAATTCTGACCGGAAAAAACCAAGAAGCTGGCAGCACCTTGACACAAAGAAGTATCTGTTCTCACCCATTCCTTCATTTCCAGGTATACTGCCAAGGTTGGCAGAAATGCATTAACACATACTTTAAATTGACATGGTTCTTTCAATCATTGCGTTTCTTTTAAAACTTCCCTCCGTTCTCTCCATCAACTACATAGTTCGGATGCCTGGAAACCTTAGGCAGACTAATTTTTCTTATTCTTATTATGTTTTGAGTATTTGCCAGTGCTGAATTTTGTGCTACCCTTATAAATTTATATTTGCTCCCCACACATCCAATTGAGATTAGGAATTTGAATTTCAATGTTCCAAGTTTGCAATATGAACAATTCTCTTCTTAATCAATTATTTGCCGTTTTTTTTTTTTTTTGGTTGCAGAAAATTTGAAGAAAGGAAAGAATTCAAAAGAGAAACCAAGAAGTATATTTATTTTCTCATCTTAAATAACAATTATGTCATTGGGATTGTTATTTTTATACTAAAGTTTCCGTCATAATATAAATGAAAAGATCCGCACATCATCACGCGGACTTCGAAACTAAACAATTATATACAACTGTGATTCTCATTTATGTGTCCGTGCAATGGATTAGTTGCTTCTCAATTTAATTTGACGCGCAAATTAACTTAATATTATCCGATCACGATTCTAAGAAAACAAACAAGTTGGTTCTGTGGGCTAGAGACGCACGGGGACTCGCGCCATAGCTTATAAGTCTGCAAGCGGCCCCCCGATGACAAGGCCGCGTGCAAATGTGTAATGTGTGGCGGTGGTGGATCGGGGGAGAGAGAGAGAGAGAAGCTTAAATCTCAAGAAAGCATGCCGCGGGAAAGCTACTCGTGCTCTCTGTTGTGAATCTAATATTAAATTTGAACTTGACATTTTTGACTCAACAATCAAATGTCAAGTTCAAATTTCTGTTATTTAATGAGATCGAATATATATATATATATATATTTATTGAATTTATTTCTTTAGCGGTGCGCAATAAATTTCACGAAAAGAAGAAGAAATAAAAAAATTGTTTACGCGAATTTTTCAGTCCCAACGTAAATGTTTTATCGTGGAACTCGAGAGATTAAAATTAGAGAGCTTTACAAAAATTCCTCTCTTTTTGCCCCGTGGGTTATCACGACGGCCCATCGCGCGACAGTTAATTTAAAAAGGAGGGGGGCTAGATCTGGTGCAAACCCGCGTAGCAAAACTTTTTGGTCATAATTTTAAGAGTGTACGCAAACAGTCAGATTTTAGGCATACGGCCCACAATCTGGATGCTGGTGGCCGGTGGAAGCCAGCTTGAGTCCCACGGTCGGTGTCCCCACATCGGCGAAATCGAAGCCCGACGTTGGAGAACCGCAATTTCCCCGAGAGCTGAAATTAGTTTTTCCTCGCCGTCTTTGCTTGAAATTTTATGCCGACAGAAATTTTGAACGCATGTGGAGGCCTATTGATCGGCTGGAGCCAGACACCTGTGTGGTTGAGTTGTAGTGTCGAGGGTTAGACTCTAACGAGACACAGTGTCCCTTTCCGCGAGGCTATGGCAAGAAAATTCCTCCGA